>JAOXNN020000048.1:370976-391367 GCA_028571205.2 Hydropsyche betteni | reverse complement strand
AATCGGGTTTTCACATTTTATCGTTTTCCGTTTCTTAACAAATCCACAGCCGATGTTATTAACATCGAGCCTATATAGTAGTAACAAAGAAATTTAAACATACGAAAATAAATTTCAAAATTTAAAAGATAATCTAAATCAATCTAAGAACCATATTTTAATTCAACAAACACTTCCCTTTCAGTGCCCCCCGATATAGTGGATGAGGGTACCAGTTCGGACGTTGTGGTTCGAGAAGGTGGTTCTGTAACGTTATCATGCAGTGCCCAAGGATCGCCAAAACCGAGCATAACCTGGAGGAGAGAAGACACCCGCCCCATACCTCTTCCCAATGGTACGGAAGGTGAGTGCGAAAAAAGCGAGATTATTTTTTACGATTATTATCGCCGTCATTATGATAATGGCGGAGCGGGACGAAATGTTTTTTTGTGTTAAAATTCACAACGGCATCGAAAGCGCAATAAATAAACGAACGGGTCGTGATCGAAATGCGAAAACAAATATTATGCGAGATTTGCGAATGTACGTTTTTTTGAATCGAATAATTTCGGTTTTTCGGGACGCTTGATAATTTTTAATACGGTTGATGTATAGTCATAAAATTGGATTAGTTTCGGGTCGAGAAACTGTTAACTATTCGCGTTTGTTGTACGGGATTTTTTCGCTTTATTGAAAGATGACTAATGATCCGTCAACCCATATAATGTCGACATCTTAAGGTCCTTAGGTCCTTTTTATAGCACATACGACCTTTGTTTACGTACCTACATATTCGTCGATCATAGAAGCGCATTTTTCTTCACTCCCGCCAAATACGTGTTAGATATTTTTTCGCGACTCATAAAATCTTTATCCGCACTTCATCTTAAAGTAGATTTCAAATATAAATCGATTTATTTTACTTCAGCTGAATTTCAACAAATAACTCTCTAAGCGTTCAAAAGACATCCATTTACAAACTTTTTCTATCGTTGATTTTTTAAAGTCAATTTATCGTTGAAAATTACTAATAATTAGCTGACCCAGTAAACTTCGTATCACCTACAACGCTGTTCGTTAGTCTCGATAAAACTAGGTTGACCATATGTCCCATTTTCGCCGGGGCTGTCCCGTTTTTGTTGTGTCTTGCGTTCGTCCCGTCGTTTTCGCATATATAAGAAGATCTGTCGTCAACAAACGATAGATCTTCGACTCTTAATACTGAATTTTTTTTCATCTTAAAATAGCGTCCGTTGTTCCGTTGTCTTCACGCGTTATGCACACACCGGTTCCCGGTTCCCGGTACTTCCGGTTTCCCGGTATTCCGGGTTTCCGATTCCCGTTGTGAACACGCGTTCTGCACACACTGTACCGATTGTAATTATTGACACAATAATTACAATCGGCGGCGGTGCGACGTGGCGGTGTACTTTCCCATGCAAAATTACTTATACAGGTAGTTCTTGACTTTCGACGATTCGCTTTACGACAAAATAAAAATAATATAATTTTTTTCAATTAATTGCTTTTTAAAAATTGATTGATAAATCTCAAGCGGATGTGGGAAATAAATACACAGGAATGTAGAACCGTCAAAAAAAAATTCGTATTGAAAGAAGTGACTGCTGTTTTTAATTTATCATTTTAATTAATTTAATTTAATTTATTAAGGAATACAAAAATTTGAAATTATGTACCCAAACAGTGAAATATTTTCAAATATTATTTATTTATTATTTCATTATTGTATTAATAAAACTAAACGAAACTACTGAAAAAGATGAATAATTATGCAGATTTGACTTACGGCGGATTTGACTTACGACCGAAGTTCAGGAACGTATTTTCGTCGTAAGTCAAGGATTACCTGTATTATTTTTTAGCTTTCCTGTAGGAATTTCCTTATTATTTTTCTTTGTAAACCACCTGTTAGTTAAATCGAACAAAAAAATCCAAATCCGTCAAGCGGCTTTTGAGTTTTAGCGCGACACCAAACGGCGATTCATTTATACATATATAGAAGATAGATAGATAGATAAAAATTATTATCACTAGATGGCGCCTATACACTACCAAATCTTAAACCTCATAAACAAAGCATGACTTTTCGCTCCATCCACAATCAAAACGATCACACAAACATAACTACACGGCAAAAGTTCAACCGAACACAATCACGCTCGAAGCTTCGCCATAGATCCCGAACACCGATAACGAGCAATCCACCATTGAAAATGCATCTAAATTTCAATTAACGACCCCGTAATGTCTTAACGACCTCACGGAGTACGTTATCACCTCATCAGGAGGTGTCTCGCGTGACTTCCGATCGTCATCAGGAGTCCTCTTCATCCGCGGGTCGTCCCAGAGGGACGCGGCCCTTTCGTTCACAATGCCTCTTTGAAACGGTCCCCATCCCCACTAGGGCAAAGGACCCGAATTTGGATACCCTCAGGATTTAATTTAGGCATTGAATAAAAGATTATCTTTCGTCTACGGCAGTCGCGAGTGACCCGCCGAACTGTGGGCCCGCCCGAAACGACCCCGACGCATTTTCTTTCATTTCCATGAATAACGAATTCGTTTGTGGAAGTCGCGTCTTTCGCGTATTGGAGCGTTTCGGAATAGTTGTTTGTAAATGGAGTTGATGATTCGGATGGGTTTTTGGTGTGAAGGTTTTCAATTCGAGTCGATTGATTAGGGGTTTGAATGGAATGAGAAGAGTTGTTATAATTTTTACTAGACCGAATTTTCTTTTTGCACGGATTCGAAATAACACGGTCCAAGAAAAAGAACCGGTTATTTTTTTAGCTTGATTTTTTTCATTTTAACGCGGTTTAAAAAAAAAGAAAAGTTCACATATTGGACAGCATTATGTGCATCCTGTGTGTTGGCTACTCAACGGTCAAAATGGCCATTGCCTAGGCCATTTTCCTAGGCCTAGGTAATTTTTCGCCACAAAAAACAAAAGAAAACGGACACGTTTAATATCTAGTAGTGATGCTGAATGACTACATAATTATGTTAAATATATTTTTTTAAATAATATACATAATGAAAAATTACCGTTTTTTAATTGCGTATTACTAGTTGGAACCTATCTACCATTTATATATGAACACCTTATCTTTTTTACACGGTTTTTTTTGCACGGTAGCCTTTGGAATGCATTCCCCGTGCAAAAAGAAAATTTGGTGTATAGATTTTACACTTCGAATTCAATCTTATACCAATCAAATTTAAATTTTAAATTAAATCCTTTCTACTTAAAATTCAACTTTTCATATTTCAAATTAAGCCTTTTACAAATCAAATCATATTTTAAAGATTTCAACTTTAACAAATCTATATTACATATTTTCACATTGGTTCATTAAGAAATATAATTATAATAATTATATGTGAAAAAAAATCTTAAAAATTACCAACTGAAATTATCAAAACCAAATTGAAGAATAGAATATATAATATTTTATAGATTACTATGACGATGGTTTTACTCACTGATATATTATTCTTTCCGATAGTTGAATTTTGATTTGAAAAATGTTGAATTTGGTTTGTATAAGGTTAAATTTGACGTTTAAATGCAATATATGTTTCCAATTTTTTTTTTTATTATTAATTTTTCATAACTTTGCTTGAAAAATAAATAAAAAATGCGTAAGGATGTTTTGTGAAAAGCAGTATGCCATTAATAAATTGATTCCACAAATTTCACTTGAACTCTCGTAGCGTTTGCGCACTTATTATTTTATAATTGATTTTCATTAACGTTATCAAAATAATTGAGACTCAATTAAATAGTTTAACCAACGAACCTTTAAACGATCTCAAATTTGAATCAGAACAAATACAATTATAATTGATAAGCATTTCACTCAAATAAAACATTCAACTCAAAAATTCCCAGAATAATCGAATCCCAACAAACCTTCAACCATCAAGAGGCTTCTCGTTAATTTCGCATTTTACTTTGTTATTTTTCTAACGGAAAGTGTTAAAAGAAAATTCCTACGTTTTATTGAACGATATTCACGCGAGCTGTCGGTCCGTCTGTCCGATAAATTTCACCGCTCGGATGGACAGACTTCAAGAAAATCGGCAACATCGGAATATTTGAGAATCTTCGGTATTTTTTATCCTTGTTCGTCCTGTTTTGCTCCTCTTTCGGTCCGTTAATAAAAATACCTTAACGCTCCGTCGAACGCGTCTCTACGCGATGGCTAATCGGCGAAATAAACGCTCTCCGACTAATGCTTAGCTGGGATTTTTATCTTTATGTACTTATAGTTAAATCGGATTAATATTTAATCTGTTTTGCCATGAATTTTTTAATAATTTTGAGTTTTCTGGGGATCGTTGATTTGAAATTTGGTATAGAAAACAATACTATAAAACGGAAGTTTGTTCGTCTTCATATGAATTCCAATGCGACTTGGAAATATTCGAACCTCTTCGAGGAAATTTTATAAAATAAAATAAAACTTTACGTCCTCGGGAACGTATTCCATCAGCGAAAACAGCGGACAAAGCTAGATCGAAAATTTCCAATAAATCTACAAACTGGAAAATTTCCACACACAAACCTTTTAAGGAAAACTTTAAGTGTGAAAAAAGTTAAGATGTATGACACTTTTCGTTAAAATAATATGAACACTTTACACGTTTATTCAAATATGATTGATTTTTTTAATATATTTTAAAAATGGATTAATCAATAAATGACCATTCCGTAAACCGACATTTTTAGATTTATTTAATTATTCATAATACAAAAGTACACTCAAATCTTTTTTAATTATATATATAATATGTTCCAGAGACTACACTATATAACAAAAATAATGTATGATGAACACAAAAATTTTTAGATAGGCTCCATCAGTATATTTTTATGTAACCTCCATACAAAAATACTTTATAAAAAAATGAGTAATGTGACAATATTTCATCATATCATAAATTTTTATTTAATAACTATAATTTTATACTGGCATGGCCCAAATTTTATCATTATGATATAATAACACATATTTTTTTAGATTTTTAAGCCGTTTTAAAACGAATTACAACCAATTATTTTATTGAACCACATCATTTCTAAGCTGTTTAAAAATATTTAATGTTTATCATTATTAAAAAATATCACAATTATAAAAACTTCTCGAAACAAACCGTTCAATCATTTCGACTATCTTCTAATTCGATAATCATTCAAAAGTGATATTGCCAACTTTGATCTACTTCCCATTCGAATTACGCACGCTCTGTACAGAACATTTCAACAAATAAACGCACGAGAATTTTAAGCGTAATTCAATAAAACATTTCATATTTCATTTGCGGAGATTTCTCGAAAGTTTTTCCCGCCCCCATCGAGTCGTGCTACGTAGGATAATTCGATTTCACAGCGACAAAGTTGCTTCGAATTTATAACTCTTTTTATTGACGCAATTAACTCGCTTCTTTTCCGCCGAAAGTTTATTCCAAAATATGTCGGTATCAGAGTTTTTCGAAAACTCACCGTTTTCCGTCCATTTTGAGCGGAATGCGTTTTGTTGTTATGTCAAGTGCGTTATTTCAGTTAAGGTTAGAGGTTCTGTTGAAATGTATTATGTTTGCTTGTCATGTTTTGTTCTTTGTGTGTCAACTTATATTGTTTATTGTAGATTTTATTCTTTCAACGTTTATATGTTCGCCTAACATTTTTTTAGGTTATAATTATATAAAATATTTAGTTTTATAACAAATATATGTTAATATTTATTTAATCTCAAAGTTTTTTGTTATTATACAACTTTTACAACCCAAATTTAACTTTATGAAAAACAAATTTAAACTTTTATACTTCAAATTCAATCATCGCAAATTTATTTTCATCATTTTTCAATTTTTTTATGATTACATGAAAAATATAAAAAACAATTACATACATATCCATGGTACATATTTTCAGAATGGTTTATTAAAAGCATAATATTATTAATTAATAATGAACATATAGTTGGTGTTTTTTAAATACATAACTATGGATATTAAAATTATCAAGTAAGATTGTGAAAGTCAAATTAAAGAATAGATTGTATTTAATTGATTTATATAACAACGGGCTACAATTTATAATATTTTTCGATGATGAATTTTATTTGTATACAATTTAATTTGAGATTTAAAAATTTGAATTTGGAATTTAAAAGCTGTAAAAAACTTTTTTGTGTTTATTTTTTATTGCATGTGCTAATATGGTAAAAAATACTATGAATACTTAAAACAAAAACTTTCAAAAGATCAAATACTCAAACTATCTTTTATCAAATACATTCAAAATTACAGTATACAATCAATATTTACCCAGGCACTGACAAAATTAAGTATAACTTAAGCTCACTGCATTCAAAAAGACTTTTTACACATAAAAAAACAAGCAATCCCTATCCCCTATCCCCTATACATAATAGCGGATTTATGTGTGTCTGTCTGTCTGTCTGTGTATCTGTGTTGATGACGCTCGCGACTTTTAAACGACGCGTCGACCTCCTATATATAATTCTTCATGCGTATATGGTCTTTATGCGTATACACTTAACGTCTATAACATCATGCTTATAAAATCGTCTCTATTGACTTATGCAATACGTCGATTATTACACACTGGAAAAAATATTTGAATCCCCTATACATGTTTATAATCACCGATGACAGATGCTGTGTCAACAACAAATGAACTG
This sequence comes from Hydropsyche betteni, assembly GCA_028571205.2. Taxonomy (NCBI): domain Eukaryota; kingdom Metazoa; phylum Arthropoda; class Insecta; order Trichoptera; family Hydropsychidae; genus Hydropsyche; species Hydropsyche betteni. Next base: position 384,657 of record JAOXNN020000048.1, on the reverse strand, counting down.
ATTTTATTAATTAAATATTAAATATTCAAATCGTGTACACATTTCGGGTTCGCACAATCGGGTTTTCAAATTTTATCGTTTTTCATTTCTCAACAAATCCACAGCCGATGTTATTAACATCGCGCCTATATACTAGTAACAGAAAATAAAACAACAACAAAGCGAAACACCACAACCACTTCCCTTACATCGAACTCCCCCAAACACGGCGCCCCACCTACAAGTTTCTTACACATTTTTTTCCGTGCAACTTTTCCTTGTTCCCACGTGTCATTTCCACGGGAAATTCGATACGGGATCGGCTTTCGAATAAATCCCCGTTTATTTTCATTAAGCAGGACAGCGGGCCAGCGAGTTTGCCCACTCGGGTTTGCCGACAATGTTGTTGTTCCCTAACACGCCATACGTATCCCGGTTGCTTTTTTACGCCATTTTACGTACGGACCGGGAGCGATTTCCTTTGTTCCCTTTAGCCGAATGCCACTCATCGTTATATCGTTCCGATGCATTCGATTATTTATTTATTTATTCGATTCTTAGCAATAATATGGGTTGGGTTACCAGATAAAAAAAACTGAAAACGGAGAGCGAATTTTCGAATTTGTACAAAAAAGAAAATTATTTTACATTTATTCTATGCGATATTTGAAAATTTTGAAGATTTCGTTTCGATGAACGGAAGCATTAACGGGAAATTACTTCGGTAATCATTTTTGAGGGTTATCACTGAAAAATTGATTAAATACAACAGTAAAAAGTGATCTACGTCAAGGTACCCGATAAAAAAAATGGCTGTGGTAAATATTATATTAATAGTAAATAGGCCCGATGTTAATAACTTCGGCTGTGGTTTTGTTAAGAAACGGAAAACGATAAACAATGAACCCGAAATGTGTACCCGATTTGAATATTTAAAATTAAATTGATAAAATCAAAATAGTTCATTTTTTATTTGTTTGTGACATGTAGGCAAAGCCAAAGGCATCATATTATAAACGTTAACTGTATACGCATAAAGACCATATTTGCGAAAAAGTCGCAAGCGTCATCGACACAGATACACAGAAATCCGCTATTATATATAGGGGATAGGGGATATTAGTGGCCACATGATAAAATTTTCGTAACAGTAGGTATCTTTAAAATGGAAAATATTTCAAATTCTAAAGAGAATATTTTACATTAATAGTAAAAAATGAAATTTCCTCCTTTTTAGATGACCCTAGCACGTGTTGTATTCGATTGTATATGATATTCCAAGTATTTGAATTAGTTTGATATATTTTTTGATGGTAGCAAGAAATATTCGTAGTTTAAATGAAATATGAGCGTGAGCTAGTGAACATTTCTTGTGATGTTAATTGTGATAATCCGCCCGAGGACCATTTTAATCACTTACATCTACGAAAGATAATTTAATTTCACAATTTAATTAAATTTACTATGGTATTCATAATTTTAAACGACAGTTCGTTTAATAAAATCGACTTTCTCAAAAAACTTTGTGCATTTTAAGTAACAGATATTGTAACTTTTATTGAATTCTAATTGGTAAGACCGATTTTATACTTAACTAAATATGCTTGAAGTTTAAAAAGTAATATGGAAAAATACAAAAAAAAAAATGTATTCGATAATGTTAAGAATAGGAAAGCGGTAGAGCGTTTTAAAATTATGTTTCCAGATTGGACTAAATCCCTACAGAAATATAACTAGGAAAAAATTATCTTAATAAAGCCCCGAGAGTACATTTTCAGAATTTAGGATATTTGTAATTAATCCGAACGGGAGATAAAAATTATAGAGCAAAACTTTCCGAATAGTCTTACTCATACGAGTCTGTTTTATGTAAGGGGGTTAATTACGCGCTTGGAACGCAATTAGCTTTCTTCCCTCTCGTTATACATATGTAAGAAGTCCCTTTCTCGCGAGTATTCCTTTCGAAAGAGCGAAAGTGTTTTGAAATATTCAACCGGGACGTACATTTAAAAGTTAGATGAGCCGACCGTGCGCGTTCAATGAGAGCGGTTCCCTTTACACGCAGAAATTCGGGAATTCGTACGCGAGACCGATATCAATTCCTGATACAAAAAATATATTATTCCCCCTTCATAAGCCGGCATTCGAATCCAGACATGTTTGCGGTTTGTATAGAACGCAATTTTTCATTTTCGAATTTTAATAAGCGTTCCAAGGACTTGTACGCCCCGCGGCCATACAGAATATCTAATTAGGCATTTCAATGTCAGGTATTCTTGGATATTCAACTATTATATATACAAATGGAAACCCGAGTCTGGGAAGCGGAACGGAATGTTGTACACACACACTCTGAATAATAACGAGTCCTGGCTGAAAATTAACACTACCGGTAATTCGATTCGAATTCTCGATTCCGGTCCCGGGATTGTTTCCGCTCGGCGGGAAAATTCAAAAGCGAAAAAGAACAATGAAACTCCGGCTCACAGTCGTCGATGTGCCCATTTTGCTTTAACTCTCATTGTTTTGCGATTAATTAAAATTTTGCACGGGCGTCATCGTCGCGGAAACGTTTCCGACGAGAGTAAACAAGAAATGGATCTTCCGCCGGAATTCGCGTTTTGGACGTTCGACAAAGAAACGAGATTCCCGACCTGAATTATATTTCAAACAATTATGTGCACGGTTCAAAATTTCGAGATCGCATCGATGTCGTGTTGCCCGTGAATTCGTTGCGGGGTTCGCGTGCGTTTGTTCTCTCGTTTTCGTTTTTTTTTTAATCCGATGACAAATTGTGAATCAAAGGAGAGGATTTTGCTCATAAATCGGGCTTTTCCGATTGAATAAATGTCAAAGATGACGCTAGAAACGCGTCCGGGTCACTTCTTTTCGGTGTAAACATCTCGCCGCTTTCTTCGCTGCGAAAAATCTCTTTTGTGCAAAGAACTAGGAAAGAATGGAAAGCGGTCGGAAAAGTCGCCGGGAAATCGCGTTTCATAAAAACATCATACACATGTGAACTGGGTTTTCCAAATTTTTTACATGTAAATTTTCAATTTATATTATATTATATATACACACAAAATTCTTTTGATCGTAATTTTCAGCCACCATACAATTATATTTATTAAATAAAAATTTAAGATTTTTTTCGATAATTTCATATATCAAAATTTTACATATGACACATTTTTTATAAAGTGTATTTGCATGAAAATTCCACCTAAATATACTGATGGATCCTATTTCTAATTTTATTATGGTCACCGCACTTTTTTTCATGGTAATCTCTGAATGGTATCCACCGTATGAAGAAAGTGTATTTACAGATTTACGAGTATTTTAATGAATTTTTTTATATGTTTAGAAAAATTTAGAGACATTCTTCATCATGATACAAAAGGTGGTAGAGCAAAAATATGTCATCCGTGAAACTTTCGAAACTAGACTAATTGTGATCATCAATTGTACTGCTTTTATACTTTTCCGAAGTATCTAACGTGGTATTCTATCGACCCTTTTCATTAAAATACATTTTATGAAATAAATTTATATACATGTATATAAAAATGGATGTTTGTATATTTGTTTTTATGCCGTTTCACTCTAACACTGTTCAACCGATCGCCATGAAAATTAGCATTTTTTGTGGAGAAGGTTTTCGTGTCATTAAAATAGGGTGACAATATTTCCCGAAACCCAAAACGGGATGGTCCGCAAAAAAATATTCGCCCACTATATAAAAATTTTTTTTTTTTGTCAAGAAGGTTTTTAACATCATTAAAATAGGGTGACAATATTTCCCGAAACCCAAAACGGAACGATCCGCAAAAAATGTTCCCCACTATATAAAAAAATATTTTTTTGTCGAGAAGGTTTTTGTGTCATTAAAATAGAGTGACCATATTTCTCAAAACCCAAAATTTGTATGATACGCAAAAAAATATTCTCCCCTCATATATCATTCGACCGATCACCATATAAAAAATAATTTGATCCCGAGCAACGCCGGGTACTACCGCTAGTAAAATATAAGCATTCTTCGATCTATTGATACTCACATCAATTAAAAAAATAATATAAAAATCAAACAATCCATTGATCCAGCAAACAATTAAACGGATAAATAAGGTCACCTACAGCCATTAACACCCGTCAAACTCGCGCGCCTTTAATTAACGCCAATCGAAGAAAGCCCAAGAAACGAACTCCCATTGAACTCCACCACCACCACCACCATCACCACCACCATCACGACCCCATCCATCCATCCATCCATTGTCGCGCGGATAATTATATCGATTAGGCCCTGGCCACAATGGCAGCGCGAACGCTCGCGCGAACGACTCAAATTCTAATTTCGATTTGATTGTCGCTTTGTCTCCTGCGGGAACCGCCCCCATCCCTTATCCCATATCCTGTGGAATCGACCTCCTTCGTCCTCGTCCCTCGGGAGGCCGAGGTTCGAGATTTATCTGAGGTTTTCGAAGCGGCCGGGCAAAACCGCGCGCGTCCGACCTCTGCGTTTGTTGGGTCCCATCGGAAAAGCGACGGTGAAAATTCTACGCTAACGAAAAATTGCGGTTCGATATCGATCGGAGGTTGGCTGGGGAAATTCGGATTGGTTCGAAATGTCGAAATCCCGGCTGAGGACGTGTGCGCGTTGGGCTAATCAAAAACGGAGCGATGTAATCGGTATGGTTTGAATTTTGTGTTGTTATAGTATTTTGGTTGTAGCTTTTGTTGATAAAAGTGATCTTGCTAAGAGCTGTATTCAAAGTTCGCGATTAGAATTTCAAATTGAGTTGGGAGTCTATTCACATCTTCAACTATAATACTAGGGGTCGGTTGCGAAAAATTCAATTTTTTTTTAATAATTTTTAAATTAAACGTTTTTGTATTATTATATACTAGTATATAGGCCTGATTTTAATAAAATCGGCTGCGGTTTTGTTAAGAAACGGAAAACCATAAAATGTGAAAACCCGATCAAAATAGTTCATTTGTTATTTGTTTGTGACATATAGGCGAAGCCAGAGGTAGAGACTACCCAATGTCCGTATTCAATTTGAATATTTAATATTTAATTAATAAAACCAGTTCATTTGTTCATCATCATCATAAAAAAAAAATGTTGGGAGCGTCATTCGAACAGACAAACAGACGAACACACAGAAATCCGCTATTGTTTATAGGGGATTTAAAATCAATTTATAATTATCATTATATTTTCACATTTAAAAAACCATTCAATTACAGCATTTTCATTCTAAATTTAACTTTATACGAATTAAATTCAAATTTATTTTCATAATTTTTCAATTTTTTTTTTGATTACATGAAAAACAAAAAAAAACATTACGCATATATCTACAGTGCCTATTTTCAGATTGATTTATCAAAAAACATAATTAATTATACCTGTATAAATAAAAAAAAATTAAAAATCACCAACTGAGTTTATTATAATCAAATTGATTAATAGATTATATTGCATTAATTATTATGATACTGTTCTTAATTGACTGAATTTGATTTTCATAAGGTTGATTTGCAGTATATTAGTAATATCAGTTTCATAAAAAATCAAATAATTTCGATGAAAAATACGAACATAATATTCAGCAGCTTCGAGCGATTAAATATCATATTTCACAAATTAAATCGATAATACATATCCTAGCTATTAGCTTAATTTTCACAAACGCGCGCCTGAAATTTAATTAAGCCATTTTTATGAACGGATAATCATTATTCCGCCAATTAAGACGGTATAAAACATAAAATTTCCAGCAGGGACGATTAAAATTTTTAAAAAGCTTCATTACGCCGAGCTGCGGGAACCGTTTGAATAAATCGGGACGGCGTCACCTATACGAGAATCGTTTCTCCCAAACAAATTCAAATGAATGAATAAATAAGCGGAACGCTTCCGAGAACGTTTTTCTGCCGGCGAACGACGAAAAGGTTAAATTTAAATAAGAAATTATCCGTAATTTGAATACGCGAAAACGGCGAGACGTCTCTAATTCAAAGGCGGACGATTGCCTCAATTATGCCGTATTGTGTACACAAAATGGTAAACACAACACTTGTCATTTCGAAACATTTTTTTAACGACATAAATACCTAGATTTATTTGGGTAGATATTGCGAGGATGTTCATTTTATCTATTCGATATGCTGCTGCAAAATCTGCAGTATTGATAGTTAATTTATTGATTTTTTTAAACATTATTATGTATAATATATGGTTTTAATTGGTTTATATGACAGATAACGTTTATGTAATCGTTTTTTTTTGTGAAATTTTACATCGTTTATTGGTATTAATGAAAAAATAAATATTTAATGTCATCTGTCAAATATAACAGTTGAAGTGTCTTAGGATATATCTATGGAAGGCTGGAAAAATTTGTATTGCTAAAACCAGAGTGTAACAATGTGGTTAAAAAGTATATTGAGGACCATAGATAAAATGTCAGATCATAAAAGAGCTCATTCTAGATCAGTCGGAAGTTACCATCTGAAAAAATCATTTCAATACGAATATCAGATATTGCTTCAATATTGAATAAATTTCAAAAACAATGCAATTTTACAAACTTTGTGTAGCATATGCAAAAAAGTGAACAAAGTCACTTTCAATCGCCGTACAAATATAACTGAAAATTCGGCGTGATTTTAGATAAAAGACAATACTGAACACGCTGCAAACACATAAAAGCGAAACGACCTGACGAATGACGTCAGTCTGATTTCAGCCGTCATACAGATAAGACCACTCGGCAATGATGCAATTTTCCATTGCAATCTATGTACATAATCTAAAACGAAATCTTTATCTGGACGCCGTAAATGCAATTCATTCCCTTTATAAATTTAATACGACAACCAACATTGGGATAGTACATTAACCGACCCACATTCAACGGGACACAACCATAAGTAAAATCTCGTCCGACAATAAAGCAAAGAGACCACCGGCTTTAATTGACGATTCGCTGCACGGATTTCGAGACACAAAGGAGTGCACGTAGACGGCAAAAGGTTGGCGATCTCTGCCTCATTAGAACAATGCCCACGTAGGAAACTACACCACACACAACCACAAAAGCCATAGCCAAAGCTAAAATCGATTTCGCTCTATACATTTCGGAGACATGGAGAGTATCGGTCTCGAACCGCGGTTTGTTGCAGCCTTCCTAAATTCCGATACTGCTTGATAAGTTTTATGCAAATTTTCTCTTCCCCCCGATGAGGTGACTTAAACGGAGAAGGCTTCATATTGGAAGTGTCATCGGTTCAATTGGAACTTCTATAATGAAAAAGCGGTTATTAAAACTGCGGTTTATTAACACTCTGCATCGGTAATTGTGTTTGAGTTGGTTTTTATTAATTTTTTCGGAGGGAATTTGCATTTTATTAAATATATAAAGGATTTCGTATTAATTTACGGTCACGTAAGCAAACTCCGAACTAAGCGAATGAAACGGGGTGGATTTTGAACAAACACTATAAATTTCGATTCAAGCCCTTCGGTGAACATATTTGTTTTAAACATTTTAATAAAATTCGCGATTTATTTTCGTAGTTGTTTAACTCGGTTTTTGATAACTTCGCATTACCTTTTCCAAACATCCTCGATTATAATTAAAAAAAACAATATTTCCATTCAGAATATATATTTAATTTTCAATAGCACTCAAAACTGAATACTTCGATCAATCACAAACTATAATTTTTCATTCGTGCAAAAAACGAGCATTCCTTAACGCTCAGGATATAACAAACGACACACATCATCGCGGACACAAAACGACCCTCGGGACCTAGGGCGGCCCTTAATTTATCACATTCTACATGCAAAATATCCGTTTTATACACACATTTGTATCATAAGCCGGACAAAACAGTCCGGAATTGCGAAAACGGTGACATTCGACCCCGGCCCGTTGCGGTCTTTCGCCACTCGACGAAATGCGGTTTTTCAGCAAACTGAAGGGCGGCGAATTAAACTCGTGTCCCGCCCACCGAAAGCGGGGCGGCCCTTTTTAAAACAATTAGCCCTGCGGAATTCCCTTCGAAAGAATTAGAAAGGCATCAGGGGCCGGCGATTAAGTGGAGAGGTCTCATTTGCAAATCGACATTAGATACGTTTTCGGCATGGCGGGGATGTTTTTGCGCTAACGATACCCCTATTTGCAGCATTAATTAACCGATTCTGAGGGATAACTGAATCAACGGGTACGAGTGGTTTCCGTTTGAACCGAAGTGTGTGTGTATTGTGTATAATCTGCGTTTGTTCGAAATTAATAACTCGTTTCCGATTTGAATTCGGGGCGATTTGCGCGCTTCGGCGGGAAAAGCTTTCGGGTAATTAACGTTCTCGAATCGTCAGCGTTTAAAATGAAACGGTCGCCCAATTATGCTGTCTTCTTATAATCTGAAGGTAATGAAAGTATTTTTCTTCGAAACGTTGAAAATGTGAAAGGGAACGGTTGTTTATTTTTGTACTCGTTATGATTTAACGACTACTGTATAAAATATTATTTTTTATTCTGAAAAATCTGAATATTGATAGTTAATATTCGTATTTACTAAAATCTGTTAATATAAATTTAAAAAGACTTTCATTTTGATAAATACTTGTGGCTGTTAGTGATATACGGTCACTGAAAAATATTATAAAAACTAATGTTTTTTTATTGCATAAGTATTTGGTTTACGTATTGATTTATTTTGAATAAAATTAGTATCAAATTTAAAAAGTGGTTTAGTTAGCGCATATGAGATTTTATCGGTGTGCTTCACTTTTAATAATCATTGTATTTTCAAAATATACTCGAATCATTTTGAAAGGAAACGAAACTTTTACCCCTACACTATAATAAATTCTAGGATTTATCAGTAAAACCTGAGATTTACCAATCTTCAAACTTGTATAGTAACATACATAACATCCACTGTAGAATAAAACCTTTCCAATATAACTTTCGAAAACAATACATTTATTATCACCATGAAAATGAAAAATGATGAAAATCATCTATTGCCAAATATTTGATCGAATTGAAATTATAAAAATAAAAACATTACATGTCTTCGATCAAAAAACACACACAAAATTTACAAAGTAAACATCCTAAGTGTTTAATATGAGACAAATTAATCTCGACATTCAACAAAAAGCTCCTACAGCGAAAAGTCACTAAACATTCACACATCTCCTTGACATTTAACAACACACAAAATAAAAACAATCACGAAAAAAAAACACTTAACACAACATAATGCGACATCCTACACCCACATCGCGCAAAAACGAAATCCCGGAAAAGTGCCAAAAGGAAAAGCTCCCAGACACCGGTCAGGGGTTAACAACGAAAAATAACGACGCGTTAACGAAAACGTCTTTCCGCACTCGGGAAGTTTCGCCGCCGTTATTAGCCACAAAAGGTGCGCAAATAATTATGATAGATTGCGCTCCACGTCAAACCGAGATTTTGGCCGATTGTGATTGTATCGAGTATGAATATCGTTTTGCGGAAAATGCCGGATACGTTTGTTTAACGCTTGTCGGCTGCGGCTTTTCGTGTTCTTTGTTTGTTTGCGCGCGCGAATATTTTATTGGGAAAATTTGCGGAAATTCGTGTATTCGACGTATTGTGTTTAAGTCGGGTGAGTTTCCTGCGTTGGTGTGTATGTGGGCTATTTTTAATTTTGATCTTTGGGCCGTTTGTATTGTAATGGATGTGTGCATGATGAGCGTTTTCGTAATCGAAATTTCGTGTTTGTTGATGTGATATTTTATTTAGCAAATCGCGTATTGATGCTTGAATAAAATCGTATTTATCGTATTTGTTTCCGTTCAAATTAAATATTAAATGACACGATTTATGGATGCAAATAATTCAATTGTTTTTGAACGCAGGAAAATTTAATATTCGGTCAGTAAAATCTCCTCGAATACCAGGAATACATATGCGCCCTATTACAAATATTTGATAGAAATTTTAAAATGTTGGAAATTTATTTTATTTTGAAAAAACAAATATGTTGGGCTGTGCATTTCGAAAAAATATTCTATTTATGTAGTTTGCCTTGAAAATTAAGTCAGGAGTATATAAGATGAAGTAAAAAAAAAAGTCTCAAGCAATGTCATATCTATCGATTTAATCTTTTTTGCTTAAACGAAAGAAAAATTATTTATCATTCGCATTTGAAGTACCGGTAAGGGATTTGATAATGGTAATGGGGAAAAAATATTTTGATATCAAAAATTGTCACGATTTGAATTTAGGTAGTCCAAAAAAGTTAATACATAGGGGCATGTATAATAATATTATAGTAATAGTATAGTACAAAAATGATGCAAATTTTAAACATAATTATCATAAAATCTGCTGGGTGTTGAGTTCTAATAAATTATTTTGAAATATTAATACCATAAAGATAAACTTTCATCAAAATCAGTGTTTTACACGTCGCGCCTTCCCTTGTAAAACAAGAAACTTACGATGTTTTACTTTCAAACAAATGGCGATTCATAAAATTTACATTGTATCAAGAGTACATAAACATCGAAGGGAAAATATTCATAATAAATATTAAAAAGATAATTAGTTCAAAGAAACTTAATATCCAAATAAATGCACTAAAAGTGCATGTATCGACCAAAATAAATACATCAACCAATTAAAAATACATTTTTATTTCATTTTAACTTCAAGATTCGAACTGATACATCGATACATTTCCAACACAGATTCCTTAACGACACAAAATACAAAACCAATCTCCAAAACCCCACCGATACAACTCGGTCAGTTTCGGCAAAGCCCTCGGCCATATCCGCATTTTCCACTAATTACGACGCTTTTGTCCTAACCAACAGCCAGACGAGTTTCCGCACATTGTATTTCCGGGAAAATTCTTTGTCCTGTCCATCCCGAGATACGTTACCTTCGGAGCGTAATCGTTATCTCGGTGACAGCATCAACGAGCTATACCTGCCAACGGGAAAGGAATCCGCAAAAGAAAACCGAAAATAAACACGGCAACAAAAGATTTAATTATCCGGCGATGGGAAACTTTCGGTTATCCGATCGATGTGCGAACTCAACAGATGGTCGGAGCTTTCGTGCGAACGCGAAAAAACAAGCCTGTTTTTTTCGCTCGGACGTTAAGTTGTATGACATTAATCATATTGACAAATATTCGAAACGATCATTTCGACAGATTTCATTACGGGAATACTGTGTTTGTCGATTTTCTGGTAAACAGGGTTGCGTTGAGGGCGTTTCGTGGGTTTCGATCGGTTCATTTGAGATAGTATGTTTTTTTTAATGTATTTTCTTGTGACATATTAAAGGAATATTTTTATATTTGAATTCTTTAAAATTTATTTTTCATTACAAGGATCTTGACTTTATTTGGACTATGAAAACATGAAGTGATACCTTTGAATTTGAATTTATTTATAAAAACCAAATCTTAAAACTATACATATGAAAATAATTTCATTTTAAAAAGACAAATCTTTACAAATCTATACACTAATTTTGATAGTGCTATTATTTTATAAAAAAAATTCTGGAATGATTTTTGTAAAATACCTTTGATTTTCCCGTCTTTTTAGGTTGGTGATTAATAAACTCAAAAAATCTTTTTATTTTTATCACAAAAAAGCTACAAACCAAAAGATACTGTACTAGACGTATAAAAAGGGTAATTTTACTTGATAATCTATACATTTTAGCTTGCCGATGTTGTAGACAGGAAATTCTTTTGAGTTTGCTGATGCTCAATATAATGCACTAAAGAATTCTAAAGTGTTCTGCATAAATTGCTCCAGGTACTTTTTACAAAAAATTAATACCGTCCAAATTAATGCAAAGATTTTCAAATATAGCATTTTTTAAATTAAATTATTTTCTTATATAAAATTTTACGGATTCGTTTTTTTTATATATAAATTTCATTATTAAGTACTATAATTCATACTTCGATGTAAATTTTTGTTTTTTTTTTTATGATAAGATTGATCAAATTGACACAATAATTTTTAAAGTGATGTAACAAAAGAAAATCGTCCTTTAATCTTTTCCTTTAAAATTCTCAATTCATCCTATAGATTTTCGAACTATTTATTCATCTTATTTCTGATATAAAATCAATACACTTGTTAATAGCACAGTTCAAATTGATTTACCAATTATTTTACCTTTGATGTCTTTGTCAGATTCGAAATCACGAACGATTCGAATTTTAATTGATTTCTTTGAATTTTCAATCCTTATAAAATTATCTTGAAAAAACAAGATTAATTTACATAAAATAATTCAAAATACGTAATATATTATTTTCAACATTTTCGTTAGATTTCCATGCAAAAATCCGGCATATTTTTGCGCATAGGCAAAAAAACACATCAAAAGAATGCCACGAAATGCGAATAAATATAAATTATCACGTCGGGCTAACTTTGACGCGCACAAAACTCAACAATCAATTTGTTTTCGAAGCCAATAAAGTTATATTAAGAATAATAGACCGATTCCCGGTAAAATACTCGACTTGGTGGCGCGGGAAACGGGAGCGTGTTCGAGAAAGCTCGTTGATTGATGATTTCCATCGAGAGACTTTTCCTTGCCGGTTTCGAATGTTTGGTATCAATGGAAATAACCAAGAGAGAGCGATCCATTAATTTAATTATATTTATTAATTATTATTGCTCGCCCTTTTGACGTCAGAATACCCCCGAATTTCTACTTTGAAATACGAAGAAGCCGCTTGACGAATTATGTTTATTGTCGATACATGTACGACTTTTCCTTTTTCAATTATTTCATTTGGGTTATTTTCAATACGTAAATAACATATATGTATGTTACGTATCGTTTGCGAAATTGCTTAATTTGCGTGTGACGCAAATTAATTTCGTTACGTATGCGAACAATTCAGTGGGATGGTGCTTTTTTGATGTTTTTTAGAACTAAATATCTTAATTATCCAAAATTCGAACTTTTTTCAATGTCTTTTTTCTATTTAAAGAAAATTTAGTCTTGTACATAATAATAAGAACTAAAAAACGAACCTAACCTAACTATTGATACTTATAAAAAACAATGAAAAGAAAGGGTTGTCGAATTGAAAAGAAAAAGTTCAGTTTTAATGAAAAACAGTAGAATCTTGATTATCCGGACAAAACGGGAATTGAGATAGTCCGAATAGTGAAAATTCCGGATAGTCGAAAAAATAAATAAAAATTATGAATTAAAAATAAAATTAATAGACATTTTTGATGGGTGTACACAACCTTTAAGTAATTTTTAAAAGTATGTATTTACATTTTTTTCTTCTATTTTGGCTATTCGATACTGGTAAAGTTTTTAAATATAACATTGAATCGCCATTGTAATGTATTCATCGGTTCTCAAGACAATTAATGAAGTCATAATTTTTAACGCCATCTGTGAAAGATTTTCAACTCCAAATTTTTTTAAATAAAATTCCTGTTAGGTTTCAGTTTAATCACCCTCATAGTCGAGTCTTATGGGTCTGGTATTATGGGTCTGTATAGTTTTTAAATTTTTAAAATCTGTAATTTAAAAAAAAAAATTTTTTTTTGATCAATCCGGATAATAGAGGTTTTACTGTACATCAATAAAGTGCATTATATTGTTCCCATACGATGCAA
>JAOXNN020000048.1:346276-370876 GCA_028571205.2 Hydropsyche betteni | reverse complement strand
GAATGCATTGCAGTTTGTTCACCTTTTATACCGATAACCTTGCCATCCACCCAACCAATAGCATTACGGATTTGAGTTTGATGCTCTCTCATCTCTTTTACACTATCCACCAAACCACCAAGAACATGATATGTTTTATAAGAATACCAAGGGAAAAAGAGATAAGCTTTAATTATTTTCTTATATTTTCCAGAAGGGAAAATATTGATAACCCTTTTAAACTGTCGCAATCCATATTTTAAAGCTTTTATCATCTTCTTCGAGTATCATAATTGCCAGTTCAATATTTTCAATATCTCTTATAATATTTATGACATCTTCGGTATCTTCTCTTTTTGCATTTGTTCTTTTTAAATCCTCTTGTAAAATTACAACCAATCCAACTTTACCATCATTTAGCAACTCAAATGTCGACATAACATGCTGCTTCAATCTTAATCTTGAAAGCGGAACGCTCTGTTTTAACTTCTTTGATATGTAAATTGGATCTGCTCCATGAGCTACTAGATTAGCCGCATTTAAAAAAGTCTTTTCATTAATGTTTCCATAAGCAAAAAACCCAGTATCTTCTACTGCTCCAGCATATAAACAATTTGCACTATTTTTTGAAAAATTTATATTATTTTGTACAAACATTTCAAGAACTACCATCGAAACACTAGAAGAAATTGCATTTATGACATTGAAGTCACCAAAAGAAGAATTTGTTTTATGGTGGTCAATATTTAAAATTTTATAGTCACCATATTTTATATTAGCTCTTTGAAAACTTCCACAATCACACAAAACTACCAAGTCAAACTTATCAGGAAACTTGTTGCTTATTTTTTTATAATTTGGCAAAAAAGAGTATCTTTGTGGCAAATTTTTTGTTGAATTATATAGATAAACTTTTTTGCCTAATATGTTTAACTCTTCATGAAGAGCCAAAGTACTTCCTAGCGTATCACAATCTGGATTTACATGAGAAACCAAAACAATGCTTTTTGCATCAAGTATATTTTTCCATGCTATTTTAAACATTTTTCTCCTAAAGTTTTAAAATATGATTATACTTTTTTAAAACTAAAGATCTATTTATGCTCGCACCATAAACCTGTTTACAATATTTAAAACTCTCGATTATCCGGACTAAACGGGGATTGAGATAGTCCGAATAGCGAAAAATCCGGATAATCGAAAAAATATATAAAAATTATGAATTTATTAAAAATAAAATTAATAGACATTTTTAGTGGGTGTGGGTTAATAGACAATTTAAGTAATTTTTAAACGTATTTACAGTTTTTTCTTCTATTTTTGGCTATTCGATACTGGTAAAGTTTGTAAATATAACATTGAATCGCCAGTGTAATGTATTCGTCGGTTCTCAAGACAATTAATGAAGTCATAATTTTTAATGCCATCTATAAATAAAATTCATCATAAATAAAATTCCTGTTAGGTTTCAGTTTGATCACCCTCATAGTCGAGTCTATTATGGGTCTGTATAGTTTTTAAATTTTTAAAATCTGTTATTTAAAAAAAAATATATATTTTTTTGATCAATCCGGATAATAGAGGTTTTACTGTACATCAATAAAGTGCATTATATTGTTCCCATACGATGCAAAAGTTTTTCGTAGTAAACGAAACAAACAATTGTTTGTTTCACAATTGTGTGTGAAATTTCACAAAAAAAAACGTGAAATACATACAAATAAAATTTTCCGTAATACACTTTTTTTTTTACCAAAACCCCGACTTGTCCGAAAACCACATCTTACATAGAAAAATAAAAGCGCTTCGATTCGCTCGAACGCAAACGGAACGACATTCAAAAACGACATCCAATCAAATCACACATCATACATAAAACAAAACTGCCCTACTCCAATCATATTTATATAAGGGAAAACCCACGCGAGTCCGAGGAAAAAAGAGAGCACCCCGTCTTATGGCGGTCGGAACGGCGTTATTTATCTGCGAGGCCCGCATAAAATCATAGTTCGTCGAAATCAATTTTATTCCAGGGGAGGGTCGAGGGACCTGAGTGTGGATTATCGCGTTGTCGGACCCTTCGGTGTTAAGATAGTCAAATGTGCGGAGGGAAAGTGGGGCTGGACTGCGGTTGACCGGGCCAAAAGCTGCTCGTGAAATTTATCACACTAACTAGACGTGTACGTCTTCTGCTGGGAGCTTAATGTGAGCTTTTTTGGTTTGGTGCGATGGTTTTTTTGTGGGGGGTTTTGGGGAGTGCGGGAAAAATGTTGCGTGGTTGTTTAGTGTGTGTTTTCGTTGTGTGATAAGTGAGGCTCGATGAAAAGTGTAGACAGTTTGAAAATTGTATTTTTTTAGGTGTATACCTTACGCATAAGTATTTATGCGTTTGATGTTGTTTTGAATAAATTGAATGTCTATGTTTGGAAAATATAAAATAGATAACAATAATTTCGTCATTAGTCGTGTGGCTTTGAAATTTTTTTACGTGAAGTTCTTTGTTAATGTTTTCTAGAACAATTTTTTTATACGATTATATTGTAAAAAAGTTCATATTATATTATGAAAAATATTTAATTGTGGTGAAGCTGTTTGGTTAAGTCGAAACGTTCACAAATTAAAATAAGAATCCTTTTTATCGATCTTTATAAAAAAAACTAATGCGTTAATAACAGAAATCTATTCTTCGTATGTCGAATTTCAATTTTAATTTTCACGATATGGCAATCTATAATTTCCATGAACAACTAAAATAAAATTTCTATGCACCGACAGATGTCACTAACATTAGAATCAAACAACCAACAGGTACATATTCTTTTTTTAAAAAAACCTTCGGTTTTCTGTGACACCTGAAGCTAAGTGAAATATTTTAAAATCAGTAAATAGATTCTAAATTATTAGTCTGAAGCTATAGAAAAAAATGGATTTTAAAATCCATTTCATTATATTTTTCAATAAAATTTCTATTATTCATAATATAAATGTTATTTTTTTTACATAATGAACTTCAGATAAAATTATCCATTAAACAAACATTATTTTTTATAACAATAACGTTATATTTGAAATGAAACGTATCAATACATATTATTTTCATATGAACGATGCGAGAACATTCCAACTCTCGTTATTTCTAACTAGGAAAACCCTTATAAATTCGTTTCTGAAAATATATATTGATATTGAGGTCATCGACACGCCCATGGACCCGGAAATGATCCCTTCGGGAAACACTGAAATTTTATCGCGCACTCTGCAAAATGGTTCGCGACGTCTGCTCGTAGTATTTTTACTGCTCCCGACGCTCATTTTGTCCTTAATCGAAAATAGGCTTAATTATTTCATTGGACATTTCCAATATTGTCCAAGTCGTAACGTATTTTCTAACGAAAAAAACATCCAACGGAAAAACTTTCATGGAAAACTAGAAATACGCTTTCGTTTATTTTATCGGTTGAACGTGCGATTTTGTTTTTGTAAATGATGATCCGGATAATTAATGTAAGGAACAAAAAATGTAATTTACTTCGAAAGTTTATCTTTTCTGTCTAATAAAATATCCAAACACCTGGGGGTGTGGTTTAAGTACAAACTTATTCGTTTCCGTAATTATGCTCAGACATTGTATCGATAAATTTCTCTCAAGAAAATTTATTTGAAAATTTCACTAATTCTACTATTAAATTATATTATACAACTTATTTCTTACGCTGCTTAAAATAAATATCAAAACTGAAAAATGTGTATTCCCATTGTGAAAATTAACACCAAACCGAAATTTTGATATATGAAATATTTTATGCAAATCTCGCGAACTTCGCAACACAATAGATCACAAAAGAACATAATTTATATTCAAAAGCTTTTGAGCTGAAGATGTGATGAGCATAATAATGTATCTGAAAATATTACAATTTCATTTTTCCCTTTTTAAAAAGATATAAAATATTTCAAAAAAGCACTCTCGTCGTTAAAATTACTTTTTCAATTCATTAAGATTTTCACATGAATAAGAAAGTGCACAGCGGGAATTATGTCAAAATTTAATAATAAACAGTAGGATATAAAATAACATATTATTCGAATTTAATTATAATGATAAAGTGGACCCAATCGACTGGAATGATGTAGTTTGGATAATTGCATGTACTATTTTATTTTTTAAGTGAATAGTTTGTGCAAATAGTTAAGCAATTAATTTGAATTAAACTTACAATAAATGCATAATATAGGGAGAAAAGTAAATTAGTAGGTCCTGGGCTATTTTTAGGGGCCCGTATTCTAAAAAATTTGTGTTTTAAATATGTTATAGTTTTTTGGAAAAAGTTGGTTCTTATAAGCATATGTTTTTGAAAATATATGTATAAAATAATTTCATAGAAACTAGAAAAATAGGTGTTTAAAAATTGAAAGGGCCTTTTTGTAAGAGAGAGGGGCCCCAATTATGTTTTTGCGAACCTGGGGGAGGTGGTAATCGTTAATCTTACAACTAGCTTCGGAACTAAAAGTAGCTTTTTTTGACCAATTTTGGACACTTACAACAAAAAAAATCTAAATTTTTCCCAGGGCCCGGAATTTCTCTCAACGGCCCATGGATGCAATAGATGCGACGCATGCCCTAAACATCTATAAAAATATCACTTATACTTATTAAAAAAACGATAAGTTCCCAGAGCGATATAAGTAAATATGTAATCAATATATTTTTATAATAATTACAGCACTATCGTATGATGGAGCACAACTTACCATTACGAAAACAAGCCGTTTACATGCGGGAGCATACCTGTGCATAGCTACGAACGGTGTACCACCGTCGGTTAGCAAAAGGATCACGCTCAATGTACACTGTAAGTTAGATTCAAAAACACAATGAGAAGCTTAATATGCTTATCGACAAATTGAATTTCAGTCCCGCCCATGATATGGGTCCAGAACCAGTTGGTCGGCGCAACTTATGGACAGGTTGCAGCTTTAGAATGTCACTCGGAAGCCTCGCCGAAGTCGATCAACTTTTGGACTAGGGAAAAGGGAGAGATGATTTCTAATAGTGGGTCCATGTTCAGTTTAGTGGATCGTTGTTGTTTTTTGATTGTTTCAATGATGGTTTTGTGCTTCAGATTCGAAATATCAACCGTCTGTTGCTGAAACCGGGTACAAGATGGTAATGAAATTACTTGTAAATAGTATTGACCAAGATGATTTAGGAACGTACAAATGTGTGTCGAAAAATTCTTTAGGGGACACTGATGGGAATATAAAAGTTTATGGTGAGTTTGTGCAATACGATTATTCTTGTAATGTATCATAAATGATCGATAATTAAATTTAATATTTTAGGTATAATACCGACTACTCTACCACCGACAACTACTACAACAACAACGACTATGGCTACAACGACAGTAACTAAAAGTGTGTACTTTTGAATATTTCTGTATATATTTATAAAAATCAAACTAAAAAAAACTTGAACAGCTTAACGATTATTAAATCGTAATCAAATGATCAGACGATTATTATTTATTGTTTTTTACTAAAAGTCAAGTGTTTAACTTCTTATATAGTTCCACTAATATTTACAAAAAATCTATGATTTGTCAAAAAAAAGTATAAGAACTTTTCATTTCTATGTTAGTTGTAACTTATTATTTAAATTTTAGAAATTCATTTACTTTTTTATAGATGTCACTAGTTAATTGAATTTAAAAAACTTCGATACTTTTTTATAGATGTCATTATTTATTTTAATTTAAAAAATATATTTTTTTATTATAATAGTAGTTGTCTCTGTTTATTTTTAAATATTTATAAAAAAATTCTTCCTTTAAAGTTTATTTTTTCACCCAAATTGTTTCCTAATTTCAACGTTTATACCAACTCAATTTAAATGTTGAAATAAAAATTTATCTAAATATTTCAGGTTCTAAAAAACCAGTCAAGAGTCGTCATAATACAGTTGTACATAGACCTACACCAATACCTGAATATAAAAACATTTCAACCAGTGATAGAAGTGTTAAAAAAGCTAAAGGTATGTTTAACAAAGTCCACATATATAATTTAATCATTTTGAATGGATCACAGTTATTGCAAATCTTTTTATAATTGTTTTCAGAAGTTAGCGGCACAGTCAGTTTAGTTGATTGGTCACAACAGCATAACACAGTTTCTTCAAACATATCATTACCAACGACGTTTTGTGATATTCCTGTTATAATATTTCATTTGATGTTGTATATTTTGCCATCTTCACTTACTCGGTTGTGATGCTTCATCTGAGAACACTATTACTTACATTAAGTGACTAAAAATGACAATGTAAATTATAATAGTTATTATAATAATTATTAATAAATAATTTATAAAGCCTCAGACTTTATTACATTTGTTACAAATATGAATATTGAAAATTTATATTAGTCACTGTGTAAATTGTAGATATTTATATGATAAGTATCGTTTCGATAAATAAAGGATGATAAATTATACTATTGTTGATTTGAAAGGGTCATTTAAATAAGGACGTAAAATACGTATGATGTATAATTTAAGTAATTTATTAGATGTTTCATATAAATATTATAAATTATACATTCACTAAATAACATGTGATACCAGATCAAATAAAAATATATAGTTTTAAAAATAATTGTCTATGTTACAACATTAAATTTTGTTTTTAAATAATAATATAATTCAATGACTTATGATACATTATCATTATCATGATGTGTTTCAAATATATTGTGGAATAAATCACATAATAATTATTTTGCTAAATCAAGCTTTTTTTAAGCTGAATCGAAAAAATTAAGATTCTTTTTATATACAGTCCATACATAGATCATTTATATAAGCTTTTTCAAATTATTTCATTTTTATCAACATTTTCAGTGAAAGCTCAACGTATTATATGTATAAGCAAGGCAACTTTGTCTGTGATATGTTGAGCGCGGTACATGTCAATACAAAAATGTCATTATTTAAATGTTCAATTACATTCATATTTTTCTGTTATCATGTGTACGTATAACTTATTTACAGATTTCAATAGAGTTAAAAGAGAAAGATAAAGCATAAGAAAATTGATACTAAATTTTATATCACAAGTTCAATATTAAAAAAAAAACAAAAATAATGAGATGATGAATAACTTAAAAAATACTAGTAATTATCATAATTTCATTTTTATGAGTCGTAAAATATTCAAAACAATGAAACGTATGTGCACGTATATCAAGAACAGTCTAGTAAACAAAAATATATTCTTTACACATCCCGACTCATAAAAATTATTTAAATGTGTACAGTTAATTCACATAATATATAGTTTATTATAAATACATCGGATCTTAAATACTAACAACTTGTAATCATTTCACAAACACGTGGCATTTTAAAGCAATGGTTAAAATCACAATATGCTGTGTACAAGGCAATCACACATTTAAATCTGCCATCATTTTTCGAAAATCAGCTAACGTATTATAATCAGGATCATTGTCTATATCTTCGAAGTCTCTATTAGTGTCTGTTTTTGCAAAACTAGGATTATACCGTGACAGTGATAAAGGACATGGCAACAATTCCGGCATAACACTGTGATGAGTTATGAGAGCAGTCAGCGATGTGAACTCTTTCGTGAATCCCTGAAAATAATAAAATTTGAAATAAATAATCTAAATAATTCAAATAAATAATCTAAAATTCATTTCATATTATTATCAAATTACTTTTATTTTATATCCCTTATTAGTATGCAATATAAGGTAATGTGCAATGCCACTTGGTTGAAAATCTCTTGGAACACGTAAAGACAATGCAAAGCAACCAGACTTTGTAGTGCTTTCTCGAACCATAAAGGCACCAACTGGCTGACCTCCCAAAACTTCCAGAGCAATCTGAAATTTGAAAATTACAATTAATTCTTCTTCATCATCATCATCACATACAACCTATTATTGCAAGTAAATGTTTTCATAATACACTAATTTTGAGAAGTTTAAATATTTTTACCCACACATAATTAAGAGAATCTAGCTTTCAATGAGTTATAGTACTAAAAATAATTTCTTCCAAATGGTTTTATTGTTAGAGTAATGAAAGATAAACTATCCCATTGATCAGGTAAAAATATCGTTTTATGAGTAAAGAATTTGAAATTGATGATAACATTACCTCTCTTGGTATACCAGCTTGAAACCATGGAGCCAACCTCAATTCAGCTTCTTCTCTGCTACTAAGTGAATCACTTCTGGCTGGAAGTAAAGGAGGTGAACCTCCGCCTCCACAAGATGAACTGCTAGAACTTGGTATTCTCAGAATTCTAATCAAAACAGTCATTAATTAAAAATTTGATCTAAAACGCATACACGTTATCAATAAATTAAACCATACCTATTATTATTTATCTTATTATTATTGTTTTTCTTTAGCAACTCGACGTCAAAATTTGACGAGTTTGTTTTATCGATACTCGGTAGTGCATTATTAATATTTACATTATCTATATGGATATGTTTCATGGGAATAGATCCTTTTTGAATAGACTCTTCTGTGACGAGGGCATTCTTCGAATCAATCATTGCAGATTTTATATCATTCTCAGATATTGCTTCATTCACATATCCACCGTTCAAAGTGATAGGCTTATGTGAAGGACTGAAACAAAATAAAATGTTATTATAGCAAGAAAATTGGCTAACACTTCAAGCTGATATAATAATTATAATATTTATATACTACCTTGTGGGGGTTTCTGGCACTAATGGTGTACTGTCATCAGCATGAGTCGCTTGAAGCAATAACGCTCCAGAAAGACCTAATGCCAATCTTTTCATCAAAGGCGGTTTGTCTACTAAACGTTTATATGAATTTAGTTCAGTTGGTGAGTTTGATTCTTCAGAACTACTAGGGCTTATCGATTCGTTTATTTCTCCTTTCAAATTATTGTTTTTCAAACTAAAATAAAAATTTTACGAATGATTCCCAAAATATTTTTATTATTCAATATCAATTGATGATTTATGTATGAAACATACCTATGAGCTGTTGAAAAATTATGGGGGTAATGATGTCTAAGGCCGGGTATACTATTTGGTGCTCGAATCCCCATCGTGGAAATATCGCTACTATGATTATTCGTTACTTCTTTCTGCAAAAAAAAAAATGTTTTTAATTATTTAAAAAAATATATTGGTATACGCTTTATATAATATTTATTATCATAATTTTATTATAAGAGCAGAGAGACGTTCCGCGAGCGTAATAAAAAAGCGCGATCAATAAACCATTACTTTTTCACTTTTAATATCTTAAAGGTTTTGCAGATTGAAAGTCTTGAAGGTGGTTCGGGAAATCTGCAATAAAAAAATATACAAGACGAGTCGTAAAGCGTCGACATGCTCGGGAAAGGTGGAAAAGCATGAAAGCAGCGTCCGGATAAGATTAGGTCGAAATAAACTGCGACCCTTCAGAAATAAACTTGTGGTAATAAACGTCGTTTAGTGAAGGCCTTCACCTAGGGAGGAAAAAAACTTCAATACTTCCGAACTACACGCAACCGTAAAAGAACCTCTCGATTCAAAAGGTCACAATAGTCGGCATAAAAGTTTTTGTGCTTTTAAGTAGCGCTATCACCTTTTAAAGGTTAAGATATAAAATTGGTACATGATTTTCTTTAATCGGATGCTTTTCGATAGTATCCTAAATGTTACGTTTGCGAAATACAGAAATATACAGTGAAGAGTTCAATATAATATTATTTTTTTAGAAACAAGAAATTTTCAACTATTATACCTCGATGTTAATACAAAAGATGCCATAAATATTTTGAAAATTAAATTTTCCGTATTTCACACATGAAATGAAATAATTTAGAGATGTAAGTATTATGAAAGATTTGTCATGGTTTCATATTATAGTTTAAAGTCTTACCCAACAAATATCAAGAAAGTAACATCTCACAAATATTACATTTACAACAAAACGTTGAAAACTAAAGCGTGAAGTGACAAAGTATACAAATACCGCCAACCGCAATCTCGATAAATTTATGAGTAAACATAATTCCGTACTCGCCAAAGTGACATTTAGAAGCTTTCCTCGACAGGATTAATAAAGTTATGGCACTCGAGAGTCAACAGAGACAATTCCTAACCAGTTATTTATGAATCTCACATTATTTATTTTCATTTTGTTCAAAACTCACCCAATTATGAGATGGTGTATGAGCGGGATGAAGTTGAGTGGCGAACGCCATGCGAAACGCATTTCCCACTAACGCGTTCAACTCCTCAGCCTGAAAACAACAAAAAAACCAAAATGAACACTATTATATTGCATTGACCTTTTATAGCCTATCACAAAAGTGATGACCGACCATAGGTGCGGCACTCCACCGCTTAATCGGCATAACATTAGTCTCAATAGGTTCGACAAAGAGCACCGATGCCGCCTTTGATTCATGGCGAATCGTTAAATTTAACTGCTACACACAAGAAGAAGCTTTTCATCTCGAAGGACAACTTGTGCGTATCTGGAGATGATAAAAGCTCACTTGTCCAGATATAAGTGCCCCCGGGGTGCGAGAGCATGCAAAAGCGGTTGCATACAACGCTGCGTTTTTGCAACTACTGTTATTTCGCAGAGGAATCTCGATGCGATATACATAAATTAGTATATTACGATACACGAAGAGAGATTCGAATTATCTGTATGACAGTATAACGATACGTGCTATAATTGGAAGGCTTTAATTGTTTAATTTTATTGGCGAGCTTTGATAATAAACATGCGAGCGTATATCTGCGCGTAATCACAAATGGAAATTTATTTAATGTACGATATATTTTTATTTTTAAAAGATTTCAAATCAAGTATGTGAATCGCAATCTTCGTTTTATAATCAAAGTTCCCATTCTTGGCCGCTAAATGTAGAACGAGTTAAGAAACCTTTAGATTTTCCCATAGATATGAATATCTAATAAACGAGTATTTACGGACCGAATAAACGCCGAATCCCTATGGAATCGAGCCCTTTTCGGATAAAGGCAACGATACGACCATTGTTTTCACCCGCTATGATAAACCCCGAATATTTATTTACATATTCCGTTACACGCGAACTATAAACCGACTACAATGGATCGAACTTTCGCTACGACCCACGTAATCGCATAATGCTACACACGGCGCGAAACTTCAAATAATTCAGTACAAGCTAAGGGCAGTACCTTTGAAGCTTGTAATTATTACGCTGTTTCGTTTTGTTTGTACAATTTTTACATATGAATAATACACGTTAAAACTCGCGCTCGCGCACATGTTCCAGTTACCATACAAGGTGTAATAATATGTTTTTTCAACGATGAAACATAATTCCAGCTGAGTCTTCTGTTTGTTTTTTTGCAAAATTGGAATTAATGATATGTTAATTCGCTTTGTGTATATATATAAAAAAATATAAAAAAATCCGAGTAAATACGCATGCACGCCGGTTTCGCTCGACTTGGCCAAAAGGTCGTAATTGAGGACCTCGGCCCGCTGGAAAGTGGCCCTTTCGCTCCCACGGGATCTCGGACCTCAAAAAACGCCTATATAAAAAGGGCGAATCGCAAAAAACGACCGAAACGTTTGATTCGTGCCATAAAACGCGTGACGTATGGCTGCCCCGCGGTGCCACAACTATTGTACGTACGCGCGAACAAACTTTACGATCCGATCCGCCGAAACAACAAATAAAAGCGTTATCGCGAAATGATTTTTTTATATTTAATACATTTGTTTTATTCGGGGGGACGGTCATTTGGGCCCGAAAACTCGGATGGCGCGATTAAGCAGCGTGCGGCGTGGTGAAGTTTCGCTCGTTATGCCCGAGTCCTTGTATACACGATCGTAAATACTTCGGAAACTTTCATAAACAATTCGAATTGTGTAAAATAATGCTATAGGCGTTCGAAATTGTCGAAGGCTTCGACGGCGGCCCGTGCGACGCCTTTTGTCAATTTTATCGGTTGGAACTGCTTAATGAAATTGAATTCTGGTTGGCGAAACTAAACTACCGCTACCAGTAATTTACATATCGAGATGGTATCTTGGCTCTAATTACTGTGGAGGAGTCCCTCGGTTAGTCGACGCCGCTAAATCTCAGAATACCGGATGCATTAAAACGGTTTTAAAAACAAAGAAAGAAACGTTTAATTGTATAATTATGGTAGACGTTACGATTTGTTTTAGCATGTCCACTAAAAATTAATGACTTCTTTTGACCAATGGTTCAAAATAATGACTTAATTGCGTATGGATTATCTTATTTTTCAACGAAAACGCCCACAGCCACATAGCGACTGATTGTATCGAAATTATTCACTCAAATAAAAAAAAACTCTAAATACACTGTTCGGTATAAATGTTTTATGTCAACAGTCCCATTTTTAAAAACCAAGAATTTTTCGAATTTATATTATGTATTTGATACGTTTGGAGTTTTCTTAACATGTCTTATTACATAAAAATGAGAAATTGGGCTGAAATAATGGTGAAATATTATGCCATAGTCCCTAGAGCTCGTATAAGACATGTGTCATACAACACCGAACGACTCCTTTGTTCGTCTGCAGTATTTTTCTTATGGACATTTTTTCACAATTCTTTTTTCAGCTAGTGCAAATATCGCCCTACACCAGATAGATCCACTTTTGACAAAATTACATCCCATTCATGTGTCGAGTCCCGAGGGAACACTTAAAGTGCGAACACTCTTCGCCTTCTGTAGTAAATTCATAGAAAAAGACTTCCGACTGTTCAAACACCAATATCTCAAGATCTAATATAGTCAGCGGCGGATTCCCAAAAAATACGAATTATTAATAATAAATTATTTGTAAGAGAATAGCGTGTAACGTTAGGTGGTCAAGTTTTTTTTTTGTTTCGCGAATTTCGGGAATATTTTCTCTTCAATTCGAAGGCCTCAGGCATGTGCTTCAAGCGCTGTACTTTAATCCACCACTGAATATAGTTAAAGTCACTTTTATATTAAAATTTATATACAAAATAAATTGGAGATTTTTCGAATGCGATAATGACGAAACGAGTCGATGGCCCAATAAGATTAAAAAATACGATTTACATTTTTTTATTCGTACACATTAGAATCGGATATGTTTGGTAAAAAATCGTTCTAAAAATGCGCAAGAATACTAAAATACGCTCCCCGAATGTTCCGTATGAAACGTTCGCAAAATATAAATAAGGTAAAGGGGATATAAAAGGGAGGAAATATCAGATCATAAAGCGGCCAATAATAAAAGCTACGTTTTATCTTACGTGCGCGTTTCAATACAAATTCGCGCTTCCGAACGAAATTAACCTTTTCTTTATAAAACCAACATGTCGAATGTTTAATGTCATTCGATTGTATTACAAATGTGTTCCAAACTCATTTCATAAACAAACTTTATACATATGTGAGGTTAAGACAGTATATGTATGCGCATTCTATTTTATTGAGACTGTATTCGGTAACGTTTTTTTTTTTTAACAAAAAAGCTGTTCAGGAAACTGTATGAAACGTGCAAAGGACTTTCATTTTCATTCAAAAGAATCGTCAAAAACCAGGCACGCATGTGTGGTGTTAGCCTTATTACGAATACTTGAAAGACGTATTGATCGTTGAAAAATTATATTTTTGAAGGTGAACATAAAAATTTTAATAAAATTAAATAGATGGCTTATGTATTTTCAAGCAAGATGTGCGTCACTAGACTACGTGTGAAATTTTCTATGAAAATTACCAGGAGTATATAAGACTATTGGAGTAAATCACCACATCTCGACAAATGGGTGCGATTTAATTGTGCATTCAAAAAGTATACATTGTACCTTAAAACGAATTATTTGTGCTTTAGGAAAATATACATTGTGCATTATTTAATTTTATTAAAACTTTAATTTTAATCACCTTTTTTATAATTCAGTGTATTTTTATTCTATTATGAAAGTTGTGAAAAATGGTCATGCGGTTGGTATTTTACTCTATTTGCGTTTATGACGTTACCAATACTTTATTTATATTCATTCTCATGCACTTTTATTTGGTTTTTCAATGATCAAAGTAATTTTTCGAATGAGCACATTTCAATATTTGAGGCACATGAAATCCACATTGTATCAGGAGCGCATAAAAAGCAGAGGGTATTCCATAATTTCAAATATTGATAGACATATTTTTCAAGAATGAAATATTATTTTTCGTTTTCAAGCAAAAATATTATTTTAGGAACACATAAAACGAAATGGGTAATTTTCAGTGATTCGGCATTTCCATTACGTTCATTCTTCAGGCAAGTAGAGTTCAATTACATTGCGAAAATTTTCCGAATACTACCAAGAGCACATAAGTGAACGAGGGTAAATAAATTTCCAAGGTGCGAATCGAATCCAAGCATTGAGAGGCGCATGTAATTCGTTTTGAACTATCAGGAGCACATAAAATTAAGCAGTGTAAGCAATCATTTTATATTCGTTCACATAAAATGAACGCTCGTATACTAGTATTACTAGTATATGAACGCCCAATGAGGCCCAATGTTAATAACGTCGGCTGCGAATTGATAACGGATAATTGGTATTACGTAATAAAATAAAAATTGAATACATTTACACAAAATTATTTTATAACCGTGGTCTTGCGAAATGTCTCCAGAATATAAGATCATATAGGATAAGATTATAGCCGTTATTAAAATGATCATAAAAACTAAATTCGGAACTCGTGTTATAGCCGTTCTCGTGTAGCGATTATAGCCGTTGTGTTTGAAAGGTATACAGACTGGATTGGAACGATAAGTTGAGAGCCTCAGCATAGAAACACAGACATCTGTCATCGGTGATTATATAATATACATGTATAGGGATTCAAATATTTTTTCCACTGCGTAATAATCGACGTATTGCATAGGTCAATAGAGACGCTTTCATAAGCATGATATTATAGACAATAAGTGTATACGCATAAAGACCATATACGCATGAAAAATAATTTTATAGAGACCAAAAAATAATCGTATCGACACGTCGTTTTAAAGTCGCGAGCGTCATCGAGCAGACGAACAGACGGACACACACACAGATATCCGCTATTATTGCAGAATGAAAATTATATACAAGACAGGTATATGATCATATTCTGTTTGATGATTTTTTCATTTTGTATAATAACACAATGAAAAAAAATCATCAAACAGAACACACAAAACAAACCAAAACACACAACAACATCCAATGACTAACAATCCGAAAATTCAGTCTCGTCAAAGAATGCGACGAAAAAATCGATGGCCAAAATTAGAGACGGTGGATTTACCAAAGTAACGGAGCACGCCACAGTTCCATTGTCGCGTCGGATAAAGAGTCGGATTCCCCAAATTCCACAGCCCGCGATGACGCAGCAGCAAAGACGGCCATCATGGCCACAAACTGCTACTGGACATACACACGAATGTCCGTCTCGATCGAAACAACAGTTTTCTCTGACCCGAATGTGGACTGGACCGCGTTTTAATCGTATGCGTGACGATCACGGGTGTTCCGCATCCATCATCGCGATGCGGCTTCTGAATCGGATATGATGCTCCAATTCGGAGCACAATCGAATCTGTTTGATGCTCGTGTCGCTTTGTGGGTAATTGTTGTATTGTGGTTTGATGGGTAGCGAATATTGTTGGATGAAATTGTGAGATTTTTTCTTTTGATATGATAAATAATCTGAATGGCGTTGAAATAACCTAGTCCTACACGTTGTATGAATATTGAATTATACTAGTATATAGGCCCGATGTTAAAAACATCGGCTGCGGATTAATAACCATAGTATTACGAAATAAAATAAAATTGAATATATTTATGCAAAATTATTTTATAACCGTGCAGTTGCATGATGTAATAAAACAAAAATTGAATGTATGCAAACGTATTTTATAACCGTGGTCTTGCGAAATGTCTCCAGAAAATAAGATTATATCATCATCATTATTAGTATCGTTCATTTAAAAGTGGCGGTTTGGGTCGTTCATTTTAAGGTCGCGAGCGTCATCGAACAGACAGATACACAGGTATACAGACACACAGAAATCCGCTATTATATATAGGGGAAGGGGATTATATATAGGGGATAGGGGATAGGGGATGTGCCGTTATATATGAAAGTGGCGTAAATGCCAATTTCGATTAAAAAAAAGAGTTGAACCTATATTTAATTTAGCGTACTATTCGTATATTTCTAACAAAGTCAACACATTGTAATAGAATATTGTATGATTTTGCAATAATTTATTGTTGCATATCTGTCACAGTATTTGAAAGTGGCGTATTTCCATTTATGTACTTTACACTCATAATCTGACATTACGTTGCCAACATTTTGAACTTATAAATTAACTATGTACTGTTATTATTGCCGGTTATACGAGTGTGTTCTATAAATACCGTTTTCCACTTTATAATTACTTGAATAAAAATTCGTGCAAAAATCATCAAATTCAAGGAAAAAGTATAATATTTTTCAGCAAATATCTTTCGTTCATTTCATGGAAATATTATACTGTGTTGACTTTATTTATTATACACATACAAAGAGAAGATCCATGTTAACTTAAATCTAGACTTAACTCATTTTTTTCAAAAGTTACTTTTACAAAATTTTGATATATAACGCCTCATACGGCGATTTTTCATGTTTCATTACAAATGGATAGGTCATTATCAATTTTCAATATAAAAAAACTATTCTATTTACAATTTGATCCAAAATTTGAATTATTACTTTTAAATTTAATATGTCTCGAACCTCAAAAAAGGACCCTCAACCTCAATAACCTCAATAAGGAACCTCAATAAGTTCATTACAGTATCAGCATCTCAGTATTTTCAAATATTGAAAAACATAAACCATAAATTCTCGAAACAGAAAAATGGAGATACGCCACTTTCAAATATAATGGCTCATATCATATGCTGATGATGATGGAATAGAATGTTAAATCGACTTTTTGAGCAAATATAAAAAAAACACATATTGTTATGTGAGTCGTGTAAAAGTTAAATCTGAAATTTCCATAAGGCGCTAATGGAGCTTTTGAATTTATTCCGGTCCCCTTTGAAGCTGAAGTCTCACGACATAAAATGTACGCACTCAAAAGTATGTGAGCTTTCTGCTCAACGAGTGACTCGAAACACGTGTAATAATAATTGAGACACTTTGGTCGTTCGCTTAATGGACTACTTGACAACTATTACTTTTTTTATGGTTCTCTTTCACCCGCCAGCTTTTACGCACACGTACATAAACTAACTGCAGACGCCAAAAGGTTAACGCATAACGCAAATGGATCCGTGTACTCATGTTTGTGGTACTAATTCAGTTTTTTGTGTGCCATTTCGATGAAATTGTTCGATTAGAACAATAAATTCGGGCGATATGTATCAGCGTTACATGTTTAAATTCTTTTTAATGGATAATAAATTTCAACAGAACGCGACACAATAAAATGTTGAATGTTCGAGTCTCGGGTGTAATGAAATCGGTTTGAAATAATGAAAATTCCAAACGTATACAATTATTGCGATTGCCCTTTTAAACTGATAAAGCTTCACATGCGTTAAAGGTCAAATTTTTTCAACAGTTTCGCACGACCTACCAAAATTCGTGTACCGTAAGATAATAATTGAGGTGCAATTTTTCCTCGACGATGATATTATAATTAACATTCTCTCTCATAAATCATAAGCCACACTCGTTCATTATATCTTGGGAACAATGATATTCATAAAAAAAGTATGAAATCAGACAAGATCATATAAAAGGGGGCACGACCTGCGAAATGCGAAACCTCCTAATCTCTCGACGTGAATCTTTTTGTTTTCTTTAAATTAATTTAATCAAAACTAACGTACAAAACACGTCGACTCGCTCGACTGAAAAAATTCAATTTTAGATCTCGTGTCGGTAAGCGAAGCACGTTTCCTAATTTTGAAGATTGCGTTACGAACGTACATAAAGGAGGAAAAGAGTAGCTTTACCAAAAACCTACGCAAGTAGGTCAATTTTATATATCATGAACGTCAGCATGGATCAAACAAATATTTCAATCTCACCGGAAATCTAAATAATATATTTTCTTAAAAAATATATATATATAAAAATATGGCATCATGAATTTACTCTATTACGCAAAAAGCGTCCGCATTCCGCTCGCGATAAACGCATGAAATATTTTAACTTTCAGCCAGAATTTAATTAAAATACAAAAAAAAACACACGAACGTGTTTCGCGTTAACCCTTTAACGACGACGCGACGTATTGCGCGCGCATCTTAACTACACCTGAGAGCCGGCGTTCCTTCGCGAAAAAAACATATTTTCGCGCAAAAAACACACCGACAAAGCCTCGCGTTTTCTACGTGTACAAATAATGCGCAAAACTAGGTATACTGTTTTCGTGGCCGTAGGTTCAGGGTATTTGGGGATGTTCCCGGGAATCCCCAGGGGCGTATTTAGGCCGTTATGATACTGGGGAAAAGCACACGAACACGCGAACGCGGACAACGCCTGAAATTGTCACGAAAGCTCACTGTATATTTTATTTTAATGCGAGGCTCTATTCGTAACGGAAGACTCATATGCTCGACGAATTGGCCTCAGGTTTTGTTGAATGCATGTCGAATTTTAAGGTTTTTTATGGAGTTTTATTGAGATTTTGAGATTTATGGTATTTTTTATTTTTATTTTCATATGTATTCTGTAAAAATGTTTAGTACAGGATTTTAATACAAATCGTTTACATGAAACAACGTTAATGAACAAAATTTTCATACGATTTATATCCAATATAAAGGTTTTTTTTTATATATGTACCATCAAAAGTTCAACTATTTTTCCTCATCTATATCATTATGATAAAGAGAAATTAATTTTAGATGAGTTTAAATAATAAAAAAAAATCTTCTAAATGACCTTACGTTAATTAAAAACAATCACAGCCATTTAATACTATATTATATACTTTAATAAGAACTGATGAATTTTGTAAATCAAAACATTTTAAAATACAGTATACTCACGATTATTCGGGATAATGCCGGGAGGGTAGGCACGGATAACCGAAGAACCCGGATAATCCTAACTAACTTTTTTTTTAATTTTTTTGAAATTTTTAATTTGAGACAGTCCCAAACTCATACGCAAAATGAAAAATAAAATTTTCACAGAAAACATTTATGTTTTCCGTCACTTGCTGTCAAAATCGGCTCGTGGCATATGTTTCTCAGATGTTCGACTTTTTTGGGGCATAATTATCCAAACTCAAAGTACAACGCATTATTATACAACGTGGTTTGTTTCTTATTTCGCATCAATAATATATTCTCATTCAAAAATACAATATTTTTATTAAATTTTAAAAAAATATTGAAGCACGGATAATCCGAAAAAAGGATGATATAGAAATTTTGAATTATTAAGTGCTTAACCATTATTAACCATTACTTACCATTTATTAAGTGCTTAACTTTTTACGCGTGAATTGTAGACTGCACATACAAGTGTTATAACAAATGTACTGCCGACTTCAAAGTTTGATTTTAATTAAATCACATCACGTAATCAAAAGTACATACAAATAACGGTTAATAACCAGCGCAAAAATTGGTATAATTTAATTTGCGAAAAAAACCGCAAACAAAAGTTCCATTTAATTATTTCGCGGACGCGTTTAATTTTCGTCGCGCTTTTGTCCGCGCACGATTCGAGATCGCTTGGACGCGATAAGGCCGAAATTAATTATAATAAAACGAAATTATGGAGGCGACGTCTAGCCTTTGTAGTGTGTAAAAATTTAATTAATCATCGACACCGAAACAAAATAATCGGCAAAGAGAAACACGGAAAGTATCGGGGAAAAAAAACAACCGAATTCAGTTCGGCGTTCCCATATATTTCGCGTTTCCCTTTGTTGGTTTGCAAAAAGAACATTAGCCGAGGCGTTATTGAAATAATTCTCGCACAGATTACAATCTCGACAATAAATTACTTTTATCGCCGGTAGACACTCGCTTTTGCCCGGAAAAACTGAGGGGGTCCGAAAAAAATTGCGCGGAAATCGCATGAGGGACGAGCGAACCGAAGGATAGACAACCATATTTCTGCAAAGGTGAAAACGGATTAATAATCCTAGCGAACGTGGCTATTCGTTACGCCTGAAAAAATATTGCTTTCTTGTTAATACATAAATAATTTTTTGTTGTAAATGTTTAGTACGCGATTAAATTCGGAACCGTTCATTAAAAGGTCATAATAAGCAATATCGATATTATCGAGACAAGGTTGCATGTTTGGTAAATTAAAAAGTTCTATATAATTAAATTCAATCAACTGTTCGTGTAGTTTACGAAAAATATTTGAAATTTGACGCAATTACTACTAGTTTTCGAAAAATATACACATTTTGCATGCAACTATTATAAAATAAATAAAATATTCGTCGAAATGAAATACGTCTGCTTTCGGACGCACGTTCGCGATAAAGTAAGAATTCGCATAAAAATTTTTATAAAGACCTGAACGTTAATCAAATTTTTATTGCCGCCATTGTTTACGCACGTACAATATTTTTAATAAAAAGCGGCAGAACGACGCTTTAAAATAAATATATTTGTATGCGGAGCGAAAAACGCGGGGAATTCAAAAGCGAATTCCCAGCCGCGGAAAAATGCGACACGCCACGATCTATTTAGCGAAATGAATTAAAGGGATTTTCGATCGTATCGCGAAGGTTATAACTTGTATATATTTTTTCGTCTGGCCCTATTGATTTAAGAATAAATATTAATGTACGCATTAACCGTTAATTTATTCTGGTGGCACGCAAAAGCACCGAATCGACCCCCGATATCATAGCAATAAAATATGATACGAAATCTGAAAACGGGCCGCAATAAACACGAGAACTTTGGAAGCGTGTAGTTAAACAATGCACGTAAATAGAAAGTTTTATTGGTTCATGAAAATGAAAAAATCGAGGAAAAACTCGGGGAAAAGTTGGGGAAACGAGGCATTGTCGATTACCGCGCTGGCCTAGAGCTATGGCATGAAACCCGCGACGGATATAGAAACGATAAAAACTGCCTGAAAATCTGCTGAAATCTCCTAGTATTTTCGTGGAAATGAAATTTTTCGGTTGAACGAAACGAAAACAAGTTCGTGTATATTATGTTGATGTATTTATCGAACGGCGTCGGTAATTTACAGCAACATAAATGTAATATGTTTCACGGAAACGTTGCATGAATCAAATATTCTGATTGTGAGTCATAAAATAAAACAATATTTTCATATGAATACATATGTTGCACCGCGTTTATGAAATTGTTTCGTTTATGAACAAAGCAAAGAATCTCGCATTGTCTCTAAAATGCAGCATGACATATAAATTTCAAAAACAAACTGAAAAGTCATTACAAACATGCACATCACATTAATCACTTTCAACATAAACCACTACGTAAAAAATCGCATTTCTTTCAAGAATCACAACGCAACGCAAAAACCTTCATTCATTACTTTTTATCTCTTTCATTTCGAGTAATTAGAGAATATATTTCTCTTTCTTATTCTCGAGTCGAACCCAAAAATAGCACTCGGAAATTCGCGATACGGAAACGGCGAGAAATTCGCTTCGTTCGAACGTAAATCTCGTCGCGCACGTCCCAAATAAAAAAAGCACGCAAATTTTAACGCGAAACACTCTCGTATTTTTATATTCATATTTTCATTTCAATATTGTGCGTCGTCGTTTTCTTCGTTCTATTGCGCGTAGTATAATTTCGCACTACACTGCGAAAATCGCATTTTCATATCGCGCGTAAAAAATTAAGCGCGAGAAATTTCGTCAGCTCCGCGCGCCAAAAATTCCATCTTGCCGTATTTTATTAAAAAAATCGTTTCATCAAAACGCGAAGGCGCGAAACGAAGAAAAGGCGGGAAATTCGAGGTGACGGCGCCGTCATCAGAATTCTAAAACGGCTAGAACGACGCGAAGAATCGCTAATAAATCAAACGTGACGCGGGAAAAATATTCAAAAACATTATTATTTTCATCGTTGTTCATCGCATGTGCTACTGTGACAGTTTTGAACTCAGAATTCACTTATAAAAACTGAATTCTTAATATTATACATAAGGGAATACTCTCGTTTTAAAATGGATATCTTCACAATATTATATACTAATTTTGACGACTTTATAGTTTATAGGAAAAAATCTGGAGTATTTTATTCAAAATACGTTTGAATTTTTCAATAGATTAAATAGAAAATCAATTAAACCAGATTTTTTTTAATCAAAATATTGGTTATCAAATCAAATTATTCTCTTAATTTGTCTAATACAAAGTTGTGATATTTGATTGTTTTCCGACAAAAATAAGAAAATTCTTTGAGTTTCTTGATGTTCAAACTAAACTGCAACCTAACTGTTCCGCAAAAATCGTTCTATAATAAAATTATTCCCAGAAAGCCGTTAAAATTACTACATACATTCGCGAGGGTAGATTGTATAAAATGAGAGTATTCCCTTATATATTATTTAAAATATTCAGTTTTATAGATAAATTCCGCAATCAAAAGTTGTCATACCGTACAAAAAAATACAAAATCTTCGATATCAATTAACACTAGATACGAAATTCCATGAAATGTTATTTCTATCGTGTGATGTCATCATTCTTGTTTTTATCACGTCTATTCAATAAGATAAATTCAAATCGTTTATATACCCGAGACGATAATAAACATAAAACTCACCCATAAAGGACTCAACATGCACATCGATTCTATTCGAAAACGTCAAGTCGACAAGCCATTTATATTCATATCCACAATACGTACGAAATTATTAGATTCAAAACCATTATTCAAACCACGGTTAAGGTCATCGGCATCAATGAACACCAAGAAGACAAGACACGGAAGGTCGATCGGGATGAAGATACCCAGATGATGGCCGGATGCTGGCAAGCAGATTGATCTCGGTACCAATTAAAGCTCAGTACCGGGTACTCGTTACGGACGTGAGTGAGATTCGTCCATTTCGTACGGCGTGGGAGTTCGTACGAGATTAGAATATGTTAAGCATGTTCGTTCAACATTTGAGAACGCATGTAAATCACCCATTAGACCCCCTACCACTTCTGTAGGCAGTTGTGAATTTAAATCTCGTTTGCATCTCGTATTGGAACGTGGCGGGTTTTAAAATTCGCCCATATAATCGAACGAATATTCCATTGTTGTTTTGTACTTGAGCGTAATTTTTAGTCAGTTGTAATTAAAGAAGAATGTTCGCCTTTGTATAATTCTTGGCTTGTGCTCGCAACCACGCATCGATTGTTCACAGTTTCGATACGCACATAAATTTGAATAATTGTTACCGGCCCACCGACACGTACAAAGGGATAAAAATTCTGACGAGCTCGGAGAAACGTGTGTGTAATTAAAGAAAGCGCCCAACGAACAGGTATACCTTTTTTCCATAGTCGAAGAATCCTGACCTCAGGCGTGGAATACCTGCATAAGCACACCGGCGACCTTGCACAGGTGAACGAAATTCCACACTTTTTCATATCAAAGGGATTCTATTGTCGACGTCGTCATTCAATGGCTCCTTGTTATTTTTTTCAACAAAAGGTACCTTCGCGAAAGATTTATAGTTTTCTTTTATAAAGTTGCACTTTGTGCGATCCAGATTTTTCATTGTCAAGTTTTCCAAAACGATTTTTTCTTTTTTAAGTTAACTCAAATATATTTACATTGCGTATGATATATCAAAAAATGAAAAATTATTTTCAATTTTTCGACCATTCATTTTTTGTCATTTTTTTATTATTATTTTAATTCTATATGATGAAGAAAGAATAAAAATGAAAAATAGAGATTTTTATATGAAATTTAACTTAAAATTTATTTTTTTTTAAAACTTAGCGCCTTAATTCACCATATTTTAATTTTAACGCCATGAAAATTGGCATGTATATGTATTTTTTGTGGAGAAGGTTTTAAGCATCATTAATATAGAGTGACCATGTTTTCCGGAACCCAAAACGGGACGGTCCGCAAAAATTAAATTAAAAAAATAATTTGATTTAAAATTAGATGCAACAAAGTAAAGCTCCCACAATACATTACATTCAAATTGCACCACTCCAACCCAACAAACTTTGACAAATCCCTTATATATAATAACGGATTTCTGTGTGTTCGTCTGTGTATCTGTGTCGATGACACTCACGACTTTAAAACAACGCGTCGATACGATTATTTTTTTGCGTCTATAAAATTATTCTTCATGCGTATATGGTCTTTATGTGTATATCCTTAACGTCTATAATATCATACTTATGAAAGCGTCTCAATTGACTTATGCAATACGTCGATTATTACGCAGTAGAAAAAATATTTGAATCCCCTATACAAGTATATAATCACCGACGACAGATGTCTGTGTCAATAACAAATGAACTGGTTTTATTTATTAAATATTAAATATATTCAAATCGAGTACGGGCA
>JAOXNN020000048.1:285756-326400 GCA_028571205.2 Hydropsyche betteni | reverse complement strand
TTATAACATAAATAATGATACTTTTTATTGTTCATATTCTATTTAATCAAGAAACAAAATCGTTTTACAGGAATATTTCCACTCCAGTTTCACACACGAGATCCTCATCAGCCCAAACAACACCGGAGTAAATCTAAAAGTCATCATTTATTATCGATATGTTTTCACTGTTAAATTAATTTCGATATTTTTTCATCAGAATATGTCGTCACTGTAATTGCAAAACTGTTTCAAATGTTAAAAGGCGAATATTGGGAAACACACCAACTAGTAGATGTAATAAAAATACATATGTAATAGCTCTTTCAATTATAATGCTTATTATAGCTATTATCATATACAATTATTTTGAGTATGTATTGAGCTCCGATGAAACCGAAAATCATACATCGTTAAACACATACACAGTTAAAGAAAATTCATATATAAAAAGTACTAAAGAAACAGACTTTTTAGACCCAAAAGAAAGGGTCATAAAAAATGCAATAAGGAAGTACGATGCAGATAAAACGGGAAAATGTGATTATGCTCTAGAATCCATAGGTTTTAATCTGTTTTAAGACGTTTTTTTGTATTTGGATACTATATTTTTAGATTAATTTGTTTTTTTTTTCAGGTGGGAAAATTCTTGACATTGGGTCTACTGAAACGTTCTTTGACCCAAAAAAATCATTATTTTATCCCATCTTTTTATATTGGGGATATACTTTTTGTAGTCCTTATCAAGCTGCATCAGTTATTTTACAAGTTAGTAAAAAAAAAATAATAATATATGAATAAACAATATACACCATAAATAATTAATTTAAAACCATAATCTAGCCACGAGTCCTACCTGGAGATTGTTAGTCGTTTGTAGGCTCCAAAGGAACTGCCACAATACAATTGTATGGAAACGTTTTTGTTACGGGCGTGACACTCGAACATATACCAGTTTCTATGTCTCCGACTCATGAAATATCATCAGCTCCCAAAGAATTTTCAATAACTGTAAGCCTTTTAAGCATTGGAAAGCTTTATTAATTTTATATTTTCGATTAAAATGTTTAATTTCCATTCAGGGCATCGCGGATGAAAACAGCAACGTCAGTGTCTATTTTGGAACATTTTTATATGATATTCATGATCAAGAAAACCCCGTTCAATATTTTAAAATACTTAATAAATATGAAATCAGTTTTAAAGTAGTTAGATTAGATATTCATTCGAACTGGGGGAATGAATTATATACTTGTGTATACCGAATTCGAATTCATGGAAATTTAGATTTAGATAAATTTTCTGTGGAGTAAACTATGTTTTTGACATATATTAAACTTAATGTACTGATGCTATGAGTAAAATATAATTTGCTTTACTAATTGAAAACTATTAAACAATATGAATGTACATATTGATACATTTCAATGTCATTATATAAATCATGTTTATAATAAGTAAATAAAAATAACTCAATAAATTCATAGAAATGTAAAATTTACACTTAATTAAAAATATTGTTCATCTATAATAGTTCGAAATCTCCTAGATTGATTACTGAAAATTATAAACAATTCACGACATACATTAATAATTAATGATTAATAATTAACCGATATATGTATACAGGGTGGCGACTGAAAGATTAAAAGGTTTGAAAAAGCCATAATTTGTTAATTTTCAATTTTTTTTATATGTTATAGAGAAACTTTTGGAGATTAAAATGGTTATGTACGATGTCCAGAATATGAATAAAACAAACAATATGGTCAGCTCGCGAAAAGATATACATATATTGCTAAATTTTTTTCGCTTCGAAATTCCGTATCCCTTCCAAAAAGGAGAACTTTCATAATTGTTGAGATAAAAATAAAATTTGGAATTCCCAGTAAATGTAAATGTGGTGCCCATAGTTTCGCCTAGTATTGCTGGTACCAACTTGTAAGCTGGCTGAGGAAACTGGCATAGAGTGAAATGCATGTAGTATGAACTTTCAAAGGCAGAATTGGTAAATGCAAAAATGTCGGTAAAAGTTGCTCACCGCCCATGAGTGTACCAACCTCATACGCATACACGAAACGCATACATATACAAATCCAGTTATAAGTTTTAAGTTGGTATCCTGCATTCACGCACACATTCGCATGTGTGTCACATGCATCGCAACTTTTGACGTTAAACGTTAGTTGATTATTTCTATACGAAATAGAACCCTACCCAATCCAACCCAACCTAACGAATGAAATTGGGTCGTGTTGATGAATTGATCTTTTTGTTTAATACTCTAATGATACTGCTCCGATACCTGAACAAAAAGTTTCGTGGTTTCTTTGTATCAAGCACTCTTGCTTTTCGACCAATTGTCAAGTCTTCCTACTATCATAGAATAAATCAACATGTGAGTGATATAATACAACAAATGAATACTCTAATGATACCATTTCGATACCTGAACAAAAAGATTCGTAGGATCAACTGTCATACTGAGAATGAGTACTTACTACCGCATGTATGTGTATAAACGCGTTTAACTGCTTGGGAGGTTGGTACACTCATAGGCGGTGAATGACGTTCATGGGCGGTAAGCGACTTTTACCAAAATGTCTTCATCATCATTACCTACTGTCAAAATTATCAAAGTCGTCAAAATTAAAATCAAAGATTTCGTTATTCATTTATATAATTTTCCATTTTTAAATTCATCAATCACTTATTTTATAATCAGATAACTAAAACCGAGTTAAAATTTAATCTTGAATCCTGTGCGCATATGTCATTTACGCAAACGTCTGGGAATTAGAAAACGGACTGATAGTTTGTTGGTAGCAGTTTATGCCGACTGTCGCGGTGGACGACAACTGTCAAGTGTCGATAGTTTGATATTAAAAGTCAGAAATGGTGGCTGCGGGTTCTGGGGGCGGAGGCGCCGCGGGGAGCGCCGCCACACTTTCTTCAGCCTTTTCAGAACTCCAAAAATGCGGAATCGCCGGCGAATACGACAGGGCCCTCAAAATATGCAACAAAAGTATAACCCCAAAAAACCTGCTCCATATTCATGTTCCGAACATATGTTATCGAATGTCAATTTTTGTTTTAGTCCTACAAATGACGCCCGACGATCCGAAGGCTTTGCACTGCAAGGTCGTCTGCCTTATTCAACTGTCCAATTTCAAAGATGCGATGGCTCTGTTCAGAAACGCCAAGTATTCGTCCGTTACTGCGGGGTTTCATTTCGAGAAAGCCTACGTTCAATATAGACTAAATCTTCTTAGTGAAGCGCTTCAAACCGTAGATTCGGCGCCTGAACTTTCAAGTGGCCTTAAAGAATTAAGGTTTAATTTTTAAACGAATACTCCATACTCATTATAATCATTCGAATCTAAAAAAATTTTCGTTTACAGAGCGCAAATATTGTACAGACTTGAAAAATATCAAGAATGTTTTTCTTCGTATCGCGATATTGTCAAAAATACCAACGACGATTATGAAGACGAACGACAAACCAACATGTCTGCTGTGTATGCTTATTTATCCGAAAAAGAAATGGTGATTGTTAAATTTGTTTTGTTGTTTAGAAATATCCGATATTGTTATTGATTACGTAATGAATTTAGCCTGGTTCTCAATCTTGGTCGGAGCTTTCGAAATATGAAATAATATACAATGCAGCTTGTAGAGAAGCCATGAACGGTCATATACCGGAAGCAGCCCGTCTTCTTCAACAGGCGGAAACGGCTGCAGAAGATTTCATTAAGGAAGACGGAGGCGGCGAAGAAGAACTCGCAGAAGAAACTGCAATTATAAAGTAATTTTTAAATTTTTCTCTATCGAAATTTTATTTAAATTATATTAATTTTTGCTTATTTTTTCAGAGTTCAAAAAGCTTATTGTTTACAAATCCAAGGAAAAGACAAAGAAGCCACTGCAATTTACCAAACTGTCTTAAAAACTAAACCATCCGACCAAGCACTAGTAGCTATAGCTAGTAATAATTTAGTTGTCATCAATAAGTAAATATTCAAATCTTAAGCATTATATATTTTCACTCTTAAATTATTTATATTAAAAAAATATAAATATTTTAGAGAGACGAGCGTATTTGATTCTAAAAAAAGAATGAAGGCAGCAACCCAAGAAGGCCTAGAACACAAATTGACTTCTCGACAAAAACGTTCTATTTTGTACAATCAAGCTCTTCTTTCAGTGTATTCTAATCAAGTAATGAATTTTAAGACTTATTGTATTGCTTAATATGAAAAGTTATTTTGATACATATCTTATTTTTAGAATGAACAATGCA
This sequence comes from Hydropsyche betteni, assembly GCA_028571205.2. Taxonomy (NCBI): domain Eukaryota; kingdom Metazoa; phylum Arthropoda; class Insecta; order Trichoptera; family Hydropsychidae; genus Hydropsyche; species Hydropsyche betteni. Next base: position 322,121 of record JAOXNN020000048.1, on the reverse strand, counting down.
AACAATTATGCAGTAAACTAAGTAAAGAATTTAATTTAGAAAAGGAAGCTATACTAATAGAATCATCCTGTTTAGCTAAAGACGGCAAAATCACCCAAGCAATTAATCTGTTCTCAAAACATCCAGAACTTAAACTAGCAGCAGTGCATTTATATTTATCACAGGTTTTTTTTCAACTCTTCACAATATAATACTTCACGACGAAACATAAAGATAATAATCATATTGTAGGGTGATCGAAAATCTGCCATAAAAATATTAGAAAGTCCTGAACTCAAATTCAAGCCTGGAATAATTGGAACGTTGGTTACGTTGTATTTAGCGGAAAATAACCGTGAAGCTGTCGCTAAACTTTTCGAAGAAGCCATGGGCCATCTGAAAGGAAATAAGGTATGATTATAGATAAAATATCACATTGTTTTTTAATTATATTTAAATTTTATTATATCGACAGGAAGGAGGTTCTGTTGAAGAAGCTTGGCATTCGAGACACGGAGGTCCTGGTGGTCCCGCAGGTACTCGTGCATTGGCAAGACTCGTTATCGCTAGCGTTGGCACGGATCCTAAAAAAGCTCTTGAACTTTCAACCGATTTACCTCCCATGAAATTCCCAGATGTAAATTGATAATTTCTGTTATTTTCATAAAAAGTAATTTTTAAACATATAATTTTTCTATATAAATAGGGCAACGTCGATGTTGATACATTAGAAACGTCTAACTGGATAATGGGTGCAAAAGTGGTCAAAAAAACTACTCGTCAAGAACAGTCTCCGGGGTAGATCCATTTATCTGATAATATTTGTTTTTATTATACTTATTCACTCATAATTTTATATAAAAATTACAGAACACCTAAGACTGATAAAAAGAAAAAGAATCGGAAACGTAAGACTAAGTTGCCTGCCAACGTAGATCTTGCAGTCCCACCTGACCCTGAAAGGTACTTTTGAATATTAAAACGATTTTTCTTTATATTTTCATATTTATTTATATAAAAATTTCAGATGGTTACCGAGGTACGAACGGACAGCGTTTAGAAAAAGACGCCAACGCGGTCCACGCGAAGTTATCAAAGGCAGTCAAGGAATGACGACCAGTGCACAAGATCAATAGTATGTGGAAAATTATAAATATTCCTTTTTTGTTTTTGAATTTTAATATTTTTATTTATTTTTTCAGCGATATGACCAAGCAACAAGGTAACACAAGTAAAAGCCCACGCGTCATAGAAAAACAGGCCACACAAAGCGAACCCGGTTGGCAAAAGAACAAACAGCAAAAGAAAAAACGCAAAGGCGGAAAATGGTAGTGAAAAATCTATTTGTACATTTTGATTTTTTCTTAATAAATTTTGAAATTTAGTCTTTGTTATTATTTTTTTGCATTACTCCTTGATATTTTGAACTAGTATGAGAATTATCTTTTTTCTCTTGATGCACTGTTGTTGTTTAAAAATTTAAAAATTATAAATAAAAGCCAGCATGTCTGGCTTCCATGAATTGTAAATTGGTTCAATTTTAAGTGCATAGATTAACTTTTGTTGTCGATTCCAGTCGCAATTACAATTTTTTACGATTTTCATAGAATTTTGTTACGTACATTGTTTCAAAAATAAAGCAAATTGAAAGAGAAGGTTGTGGTCAATCTATATATACAACAAATCAATCGAGTTCTCAAGGTTTGGGTAAAAGTAATGTACCATCCAAGTTCGTACCAACCTCCCAAGTGATGAAACACGTACATGCATCTACATACAAAGATTAGCGTGTTTAGTTTTTAAGTTGGCGCCTGGCATTACGTTCATACACATACATGCACCTATACTCCTTCACAGTTTGACAGTTGGTCATACGAAACTTTTTGTTCAGGTATCGAAGCAGTATCATTAGAGTATTTAACACCACGATCAATCCATTAACACAAAACCCAATTTCATTCATTCATTTTGATAGATGTTTTGGATTAGGATAGGTTAGTTTCGGTTCTCTTCTATTTCGTAAAGAAATTACCAACTGATGTTTAAACGTCAAAACTTCGATGCGAATGTGTGCGTGAATGCAGGGTACCAACTTAAAACTTACAACTGGATTTGTATGTATGTGTTCCACCGCTTGGAAGTTTACGAACTTGGACGGTATGTACATTACTTTTACCAAGATTTGATGCAATGGTGAAAAATGGAATATAGTTAAATGTACGAAAATAAGTATTTTTATTAAAAATCATAATAATATTCACTGTTATAGATTAGATAAATTTACGTTGAAATTACGAAAGAACAATATATGTACTTAAATACAATTTTAATAAAAATTTGGAAAAAGAATAAACGATTGACATTTTCAGCCGTTGCTTGATGGCAACCCTGGTGCAGCTTATTGCCGCCAAAACTGACATACGTCACGGTCGTTATGTAGTTACTTGTTTGTTACTATCGATAATTTTCTACTAAAAACATGAATAAATCAAAGGTAATTGTTTTATTTTATTTTTTTATTTTGATTCCATTTACTTTTTTCTTACTATACGTATTTTTCTAATCATTTCATTTTAATTGTAAGACTTCGTCGAAAAAACAAGCAACTTTATCTGCGTTTTTCTCAAAACCTACACAATCAATACAAAGTGTTAAAGAAAAGACCGTAAACGATATTAGTTTTGATCGAAGCGTGTCAACGTCCTCGAATCTATTCGGTGAAACAATAAGAATCAATAAGAAATGTCATAATTTAAACATACATAATAAAACCAGTCCACTTAAACAAATAAACGATTTGTCAATTGTAAAGTCACCCGATAAGTCTGTCAAGACTAAGCGAGAGGAAGATAATCGTGTTTTTATATCCAAGAAATTCAAATTTCCCAGTCCAGATGGAAAAGTTATGAAGAAAGCTAATGAAAACGTACAAGATATATTTTTCGACGATTCTTGTAAAGATTTTTCATCAGAATTTGGAAATATTTTATGGGATAATTTTGATTTACCCAATGGCAGTATAGATGTATGTATTTCTGAATTTTTATTTATATATTAAATATTAAATATATTAAACTTAATGAAATTCTTATACTTTTCTCTTTTTAATAGGCTTTTGAAAACTTAGATTTATCCCAATGGCAATCTTGTGTCGTATTAGATTGTTCTAAAGATAATTTTCAATATATTTTGAAATTAAAATCTACTAGCAGTGAAAGCGAAGGAAAATGTATTGTAAGGGATTTTTGGACCAGCACAATCATAGAGTCTAATAATATTGTTTCAGTAATAGCAATCAAAGATGAAAACAATCAATTTTGTATCACAAATCAAGGAGGGTACATAGTTTTGTGGCCCGATAATTTAATTAGTGGTACAGAGATAGTAAATTCACTATTTTGTACGCGAAGATCTGTTTTACAGGACCATTTCAAGGGAATCGATAGTGGAAATAAAAGTGTAAGTATGATTTACTTCATTTATAGAAATAAAAGAGATTGATAAAAGAACCCATTTAATTTTAGATGATGATAGGAAGTCTTGTTCATGAACTTTTCCAAACTTGCATTTCAAAGAAAATAAATAAAAGCAATGAAATTCGCGCTGAATCTCAAAATATTTTACGAAAACCTCAGTTTTTATATATGTTGTATGATATAGGTCTGAAAGATAATGAAGCGTTATCAGAAATCGATAAATTTATTCCGCAAATTTCAAAATTTGTCGAAACATATATATTAAGAAACGGACATCACTCTAATGTGAGTTGAATTTTTGTTATTTCATTTTATAAGTCTTTTAAACATGTTTTTTTGCAGATTGACGATAAGAAAAGTAAAATGTGGGAAGGAACTATCGAAAAAATTCTTGATATCGAAGAAAATATTTGGTCTCCGAAATATGGAATTTCTGGCAGAATTGATGTAACGGTTCAAGTCAAAATATACAATAGAAAAACGAACAAAAGTAAATAACTTTAAAATTGATTCAGAATTTTTTTTTATATTTGATTTTTATTATATTTTTAGGCAATAGTAAAATTATGCCGTTTGAACTAAAAACTGGTAAAGCTTCGAATTCAGCCGAACATAGAGGACAAGTCATTTTATACACGATGTTAATGACTGAAGTTTCTGATGAAAACGATGGACTTAAAAATGATATAAACGAAGGTCTTTTACTGTATTTGAGGTGAAATAATATATAATTTTTATATCACATTATTATATTTAGTTTATAATAAAAAATATTTATTTAGAGATTCTATTACTATGCACGAAGTTTCTGCAACTTATACCGAAAGGAGAGATTTAATCTTGTTGCGAAATAAACTAGCACATTACATGGAACTATGGAAAACAAGTACAACTAATAATGTAATTTTACCAAATCCAATAAATCATCATAGCGCTTGTGAAAAATGTCCATATTTGACTCTTTGTTCATTATATCTAAGGTAAAAGAATATTAAATTAATAATTTTTGCAAAATATCACTATTAATCGTTTAATAAAATTCAGTCGTTCTCCTGATGCCAAATTGTCAGACAGCCATTTATTAATGAAACTTAAACAAGAAGCAATCGGTCATTTGTCATCTGTAGATATCGATTATTTTCTACATTGGTGTAAACTTCTTATGATCGAAGGAAACGAAAGAAACGATGGTAACATACGGAAAGATCTATGGACTGTTCCTGTCGATATAAGGTATAGTATTTTTTTTCTAAATAACCTGACTTTCTATTCGATTATATATATTTATTTAAATTGATACGTCCGTAGGGAAAAAAAAATGAAATGTTTAAGCGATATGGTGATTTCATCAGTCTCTGTTTGCAACTCCAGCTTTGAACATACTTTTATAAAAAAGGGTACTTTTTTAAATATTTTCTCCGCAACCAGAAATTTACGATTTAATTATAATGTTTTTTATAGGAGAATATTCTGATTCGAGTATTTTGTCAACATTACTACAGCCTGAAGAATACGTAGTTATTAGTAGTTGTAAAAGATATGCAGTAGCTTCAGGAACTATTACAAATATTACTGCAAATTCTGTATCTGTATTATTAAATAGGTATAATCATAATATTATTATTGTATTTTATTATTCGTTTTAATTTAAACATGTATTTTTAGAAACTTGACTCTACGGAATCCTCATAATACAAAATTTACATTGGATAGTTTTGAATCTCAGTTTATAATTTCATACAATCTTACAAATTTAAGTATTCTCATGGACAATACGGATGCATCCAATAAATTAAGAAGGTTTATTATATTAAGATTTTTGATTCTTTTGAATATGTACGAATTATAAATTAAATTTTGTTTTAGTATTATCGTTGATAAAAAAGTACCAGATCTTAACGAAAAAATTTCAAAAACTTCTGTAGAAAAAGTGAAAGATATTCTGAGTAAATTGAATCCTAAACAACAATGCGCAATTTTAAAATCTCTCACGACTAAAAACTATTTTCTCATAAGAGGCATGCCGGGAACAGGTTAAACAATAATTATATTTAAATCGTTAAATTTTAAATTGATAAAGTATCGATTTTTGTTCAATTTCAGGTAAAACTCAAACACTAATTGCACTTGTTGAAGTATTAGTAAAATTAAATATGTCAGTATTAATTACTAGTCACACACACTCAGCTGTCGATAATATATTTTTAAGGTATATTAAATTCTATATAAATGAAATGAAATTTCCATTAAAATATCGATCGTAATTTGTTTCAGACTGAAAGATAAACAAATCAAATTATTAAGATTAGGATCGTCAAATAAAATTCATAAAGACCTACAATTTTGCAGTGAAAATCAAGTATTAAAAAATAGTAAAACTACCGACGACCTGAAAGATGTCTTTACAATTGCCGTAAGTGAAATTTAAATAATTCCATATTTCAATATTAAAAATAAACTTATGATTTATTCCTTGTCTTTAGAGTGTAGTCGGCGTGACTTGTTTGGGTTCTAATCATCCTCTTCTTTCTAAAAGGACTTTTGATATTTGTATTATAGACGAAAGTACACAAGTGAGAAATTATGGTCCTTTTTATATATTATAAATATGTGCCATGATTTAACATTGGGTTTACTCATTTAGGTTTTACAATGTTCCGTTATACGTCCGTTATTAGCAGCAAAAAAATTTATTTTGGTCGGCGATCCGGATCAGCTTCCTCCTGTAGTCAAAAGTCCTGAAGCCAGGTTTTATATTCGTTTCGTTTATAAGTTTTTAATAATTTCCTTATATAATATATTTTTGTATTATGAAACAGAATATTGGGATTCGACGAAAGCTTATTTTATCGTTTAGATAAACCTGAATCGACTATTTCATTGACTTTGCAATATAGAATGAACGAAACCATAATGGAACTTGCAAATCGATTGACGTATGAAAATCGGTTGAAATGTGCCAATGAAATAGTATCGAATGCGACAATAGATATCGATTTCACAGTAGGTTTAATTTTTAATGAGATACAATAAAAATGTATAATGTATAATAAATTTTTCGTATATATTTTCTAGAATAAATCATTTCAAAATGTCGATAAATTATCCATGATATGCTTGTCGAACCGTATTGAAGATTCAGTAATTTTTTTGGATACTGGAAATACGTTCGATAAATGTAAAGATAATAATTTATATAAATTTTATGAAGGTGAAGTCGATAACCACAAATATAACAACATTTGTGAAGCTATCATAATTTCAAATTTCATCCAAGTTTTGTTAAAGGTAAGATCGAAATGTTTGTATTTAGTCAATTGGAATTTTTTCAATAGTTATTTTAATTTCAGGCTTCAATAAAAAAATGTCAGATCGGAGTGATTGCGCCATATCGTGATCAAATTGCTCTGTTGAAAAAAGTTATTTCTAAACGTATACATAAAAGTAATATATCCAATCTAATCGATGAATCCGATATTGAAATTAACACTGTAGATCAGTACCAAGGGCGAGACAAAGATATAATATTGTATTCCTGTACAAAAACTTATTCTAAAGAAAATGCCGTGCTGGATAATAAAGTATCGTTTTTCAATATGATCAAACTTTGCATGTTTTGCAGTAAATCAAAATCTGTTTTTTGGCATTTCAGGAGAATCAAATTTTAGAAGATAAAAGGCGTTTGACTGTCGCAATTACTAGAGCTAAGCGCAAACTTATTGTCATCGGAGATGTTTCCACTTTGAAAACGTACAAGCCGTTCGAAGAACTTTTCGATATTTGCACATCGGACAAACCGGTGGGTAAACTAGTCTCCCTCCCGGAAATGGAATCGACTAATGAGTTTTCTTGGGATAAAATGACTGATTTTTAAAAATTTTAGTATATGTTAAATTTAAATTTTTGATTTTTTTCTTTTCGAAATATCAACTATATAGTTCTGTGTTTTTTATATGTTCAATTTTGATGAATTATTTATATGTCATGTTTCAATTTTATGTTTTTTTTAAATAAATAAATTTTTGTTTCATATATTCTATCACATTTTATAGCATACATCTTAACAATTCAAAAATAAACCTCATCAAATTATCAAACATTTTTTTCAAACATAATACATTTCCCAAAACTCCTTAAAATATTATATTTCTATAATATTCCAACAATACTACGCACATTGCCCCCAAATTCTGAAACCAGACCAAGGGCCAGACACTTCAGGCCCTCTTTACTGAAATGTATTTTTTTTTATTTACTGTCCGATACTATGGTAACGAACTTTTGGTTGCCATGGCAAAAAATTACTAATTCAACCAATCGGAGCTTTAATTAAAAAAAAATTGGATGTGGCTATTTGCAGTTACACTAACTGCGAATTATTGGCTATTTGCAGTTACAATGACAGAGTGACAGTTGTCTTAATAGATTATTTTTTCACATTGAACTTTTATTGATTTTTGTGATAAAACTTTTTTTAAATTTAATTGTCATTGTAAGTATTATACAACTTTTAAAATATTTTTCAACGTAAAAAAAAAATAAGAAATAATCATATATTATATATATAAAAAACATTTTTTACGTTACAATAAGAAATTTATGGCTAGGTACTATTTAAATGGTCAGAATTTTAATACGATTTTGGTCAGAATTTTTACCCCATTTATCAGAATTTATTTGACATTGGTCAGAATTTTAATTTAGTTAGTGTACGCCCCACCAGGGGGCAATACAGCAATCTTGAAGGGGGGATACGCAAATCATTAATATTTGTTACATTGTTGTCGAAAAACAGTTGTCGTAATAGATGAAATATAATAGAAATTATTATTTAATTATTTTTTCAATTTTAATTCCGGATTCTTCAACAACGCAGTCCGAACGAAATCACCAGGAGTACATGTGATTTAAGAAAGTATGATAGAAATTGTTAAGTATTTATTTTTTGATTTAGATTCCGGATTCTTAAACGACACAGTTCGAACTAAATCACCAGGAGCACATGTAATTTAAGGAAGTATAATCAAAATGGTTACCCAATTAATTTTTAAATTTTAATTGTGAATTTCTAGTGTTTCCCAACGTGGGACGTACGCCCCACCGGGGAGCAATACGGCAATTTTGGAGGGGAAATACGCACGGAATTATCACAAAAATCAATAAAAGTTCAATGTGAAAAAATATTCTATTACGACAACTGTCACTCATTGTAACTGCAAATAGCCAATAATTCGCAGTTGGTGTAACTGCAAATAGCCACATTAAAAAAAATTACGTTATAGGGGGGAACGTATAGGGGTGTTTACCGTACACCTAAAATGTGTCATTGTGCTACTGTCGGTGTGTGCCTATGTCATATAAGCTAGCGCAGGTCTCGGCAACCTATGACCCGCGGGTCACTAAGTGACCCGTTTGATGATTTCTAGTGACCCATTGAATTAATTATTATTGGTCGTTAATTCATTTCTCAATAAAATTTATAATATTATCCACTAAAATTTTTTTCAAAATATATCTCCTGATATAAAACACTTCATCAGTCACACTTTGGTTGCTTCTGACCCACAGCCAAAAAAGGTTGCCGAGACCTGAGCTCATCAAACGTCTGGTCACCGTTATAAACAAAGCGTCCGCATACGCCGCGAAACGCACGACTTAACCCAAACCAAAGGTGCGTCCAAAATTCAAAAGACTCAAAATCATACTCAAAACAGTCAAACGGCTTCCGTTGCGCCCATCGGACCGATCGGGCGGCCCGAATTCGGCCCAAACCCGAACGACCCTCGAAACGCGCCAAGGATTCGAAAAATTCAAAAAAATTAAAAAAACCCGAACCGGTCGCACCCTTACAAAGCATTTTTTAGCGATGGCAAGTCGGCGCCAGCTGTCAGGACGGGTCCGGGCGATCGTCGGCGGTGCGATGTCAAACGTTCCTTACGACCCGACCCCGTTCATGGAAGGATCGGGCGCTGGGGGCGCGGGGGGCGCAGGGGGCGCCGGGGGGGTGGCGGGCGGCGGCGCGTCCGGGGCCGGGGGGCCCCCCTACGCCGTGCCCGCGGCCTCGGACAAGAGCGACGCCGCCCCCAAGGACAAAGACGACGCGTACTCCCGCTCGGAGAACCTCCAGGTGTCCAGGACCGACATGAACCTGCTCATCATGAACTATCTGGTCACCGGTGAGATTGTCGTCTCGGTTGTTCTCCGGTGTCGTGACCCGTGCGTATATTGTGGTCCGAGGGTGATATTGATTGTTGTCGTGGACGGTTTTGGGTTCTGTGTGGTGGATTGTGTGGTTTTTCATTCATGGGATTCGCGGGTTTCTTTGTTGTGCGGGTGCATGTGAATTTTGGCATTTTGTATATTCACGCTCTTTTTGTATGGGGTATGTGAATCAGAGAGTAAAGAATGTAGAATGAAGTATGTGTATAAAGAAAATTTATGTGTTAAGAAAATGTATGTATGTAAAGAAAATGTATGTCTATAAAGAAAATGTATGCAAAGAAAATGTGTATGTGTACAGAAAATGTACGTGTGACAGTATAAAAATTGGAGATTAGTTCCATCAGTATATTTAGATAGAACTTTCATCCGATATTTTATAAATATTAGTAATTAAGCAAAATTATTGAAAAATATAATTAAGCAAAATTATTGAAAAATATTGTAAATTTTCATTTAATAACTATAATTGTATAGATGCCTCGTCCAGATCTCACCATTGTGGTATAATAGTACATATTTTTATAAATAAAAAAAAAAAGACGTCGATTATTTTTCTTGAACCGTCTTGAAAAGTTTTCGACGTATATCCATCCCCTGATTTACGCTGTCGATTCGTTTCACAATAAATCATTTAAAAAAGTCGAACTAAAATATGAGATATGTTCGAAATTAAAAACTGTAAATAGAGATTAAATCCATATTATATACATCGATTGATTCACACTTAAAAAAGTATTTTGCTAAACCATGTTAAAGTGAAACTGCGTAAATTGGGGGTTGGGCATATATATTGTTATGCGTTTTAATAAGATGCCGAACTTTACACATGCAAACACTGAGATATGTACAGTTGAGAAACTGGAGACACTCAAAATTGTTTGAAAATTTTTATCTTTGTTAATACTTATTAGAATTATTTATCACAATTTGTTTGAGGTCAACAAAAATTTCATTGTAATTATATGCTACTTTACATGTTGTATTCAATATGTTTTTGTAGTTGATGGTAAATAAAATATTAACTTTGAAAATCTAATGATATCCGCATTGTTGCGATACAATATGTGATTATGTAAATTTAAATGTTGCAACATTAATTTCTTTCAATATTACTGACTTTCAAAAGTACTTTGCAAATCATTTGTGAAATAACTTTCTTATTCTTATTATTATTATTATTATTATTTCAAAACAATACATTAGTGATCCAAACCAAGTTAGACTATCTGTAAATCATCAAAGTGATTGCAAAATATGCCTCGAAACCATTCAATGAATAATTATATTATTTATTATGCCAATGTTACTGTAGCACTAAAATTATGTTTTGAAATCTAATACAGACTGAATATGTACTTAAGATGCATAAATAAATTTACCTTTTTAACGAAATATTTCAGAGGGATTTAAGGACGCAGCTTTAATGTTTCAACAAGAGGCCGGATTATCTGAACCTGCTTTATCTGGTTCGTTGGATCAGAGAATACTAATAAGGGAAGCTGTTCAGAACGGTCGAATACAGGAAGCTACCGCGTTAGTAAACGCGTTACATCCTGAACTATTAGACAACGACCGTTATCTTTATTTCCATTTACAGGTACATCTTCGCAAACATAATACATTTTGATTTGGTAAAGAATACATGAAAAAAAATATAAATTTTCAGCAATTACAACTACTCGAACTAGTGAAGGCAGGTCACATTGAAGCCGCGCTCGGATGGGCTCGCGCTGCTTTGGCAGAAGCAGCGGCTGCGCGACCCGCCGCTTTGCCTGAATTGGAACGCTCTCTCGCCTTACTCGCATTCCCGGATCCTAATAACAGCCCCTTTGCTGATTTGTTACAACCTCAATATAGTCAATCGGTATTTTTTCGATTTAAATCTGCGACGATTCAAAAAAAAGTTTGTTCAGTGTGGAATTTCGTATTTTTCAGATCGCTAGTGAATTAAATGCGGCAATTTTAAGAATGGAGAATCAAGAATTTACGAGTCCTAAATTATCTAGTTTACTTAGACTTATACTATGGGCGCAAGCTGAACTTGACAAGAAAAACATTAAGTACCCAAAGATGACAGATTTAGCTTCAGCGACTATTGAACAATCAAAATAGAACTAATTATTGTGTATTTTTATGTTTATATATATTGAAAATGAAAATTATGATTTTGAATTAGTTTGTGATACGTATTTATGTATTGTAGAAGCATATGTGTAAAAATATTCTAAGCGTTCTTAAGTTTCAATAATTTAAATAATCTAAATGAGCATTTTGTAATTAAATTAAAATTTTAATAAATCTTAAAAAATTATGGACAAAATTAACCGTGTTGAGTTTGTTTTTCATAAATTTAGTAATTAACACCTATATTAAATATCCAAAATTCTCTATTATAAATTTAAATATTTATTAGTTTATGAAGTTTTTTAGCAGTTAAATTTTTTTTGGAAGGGGAACGCCAACGATGGGTAATTTGACTTATATGATAGAGTAACTCCCTCAAGACTTAGTTAACTCATAAATGTTTGATATATTCCACACATATTGTATTAAATATATTTAAAAATTCAAATTATCAAGACTTAAGGATTAATTAAAATTATTTATTAACTTGAAATTGTTCAGAAAATAGTTTTAGTAAATATTAGGTATAATCGGATATAAGAAAGTTTAATTTCAATTTGTACGATCAGTGTCATGTGAACAGGTTTTATTTATTTTCCTGAAATTGCTATTTCATACATCAATAACACTTTTCAGTCAATATTTTTATTAAAGAAAGATATTTCATGAAAATTCTAGATAAAGACCGATATATTTGTATTTTTGTAAAAACAGAAAATAAACTTATTAGATAAATTTTATGTGAATATTTTTTTTAAAACATTTATCATTTTTAAACACAAAACACTTCCAGATTTCAGATTTATATAAAGGTAACCAATAAAGCATATTTTCATTTAAATGTCCAATATTCCAATTTATTAACATAAAAGTAACTCGATAAAGTTAAATGTAATATTATAGTTTTATCAGAAACATTCATAAAAATAATCGAAAAACAAATAAAACAGAACAAATTTAGTCAAAATAAATAAGTGATGTTATTTTTACATGATAGATTTTTTTAAATTATACCTACATTTCAATACATATCAGATAAAAAAATACATATATAATAGTTAAAACATGCTATTTATAAGTTACTAAAAATTGAATAAGTATATTAAGTGGCTTTGAGAAACTTTTTATTGATGTGAGTAAAAAATAATATATTTTTATCAAATGAACATTTCAAGTTTATTAAATCTTGCTAAATTAATACTACCAGCCGAACACATATTCCAAAGCTCTAGATATTGCACCAGAAGAACGTTGAGCCCCTGCATTATTTGGAGTTCCGGGGCTAATTGCTGAAGTGTTCTGTAACCTGGAAGGTCCAACGGCCAACTGCCTAGCTCCTCCTCTGTAACTATAAAAATAATAATGTAAGAAACTAAACATAAATTATAGAAATGGATAAAAAACGCTTCAAACTTGTTTATTTGAGAATTCATATTATTTGGCGATTTGGTACAAGGAAGCACTCCAACCATTAAACCGCCTGAAAACACTCTTCCGTTTAAAGCCAGAGCTCGACCCGCTTCCATACGCGAAGTAAATTTCAACCACACCCAATTACCTTGTGGGGGATATTTCTTTTCTGCAATAAAACACAAATGATTAGAGATCAATTCAACACAAAATATTAACAAAACCATAAAAGGATTAAAAGATTTACTAACCTACAATATTCCCACAGTTCGAGAATTGTGTTAAAATCATACTAGCAGCACTAGATGGGAATCCAAACACAGTTACCCAACATTCGTTGGATTCTCCGGAAAATTGGTCATCTATACTAGTATCGTACTGACCGTTGTAAAAAAAACTTTCGTTATTAACTCTATTATCAGTTTGTTGAAAACTATTATAGAATTGCTGGTTTTGAGGATAACCACTGACTGATATTGAGTTATTTGCAGAGCCCGGAACATATTCCTGATTAAATAGATAATCTTGATGCGGCGACGTCAGGGGAGTAGGATTCGATTGTATATTCTTGTTCTTGTCCGGTTGATGTAAAGAGTCAAATAATCCTTGGATTGGGGGTCCGTTCGCTTTGTTGGAAAACGACACGTTACTGGAAGGTTTTGAATGTATCGGAGTACTGTATTGTGGTATGGGTTGTGTGGAAGTTCGAGCAGGAGGCGACGTCGCTGAAATTATATATTAGCGGAGTTAAGCACATGCAAATCATGTGAATATATTCCATATAATTTGACTTACCGAAAGCAAAAGGACTTCTCTTTGTAGGTGATAAACTTCCAGTTCTGGGAGTTGAGGGTTGATTGAATTCGCCCATCAAAAATGGGGGTAAATAACTTGTATTCGGACTGCCTGGAGGCGAATGAGTCGGACTACCCAAAGTCATCGGTTCCATGGCTCTGCTGAATCGTAAAATATGTATTTTAATGGCGTACTGAAGGTATGGGATATAAAGATTGATAATAAAGTATTCACAATATAGAATTATAGTTATTCGAACCTGATTTGTTTGAATTTAGAAGGTTAGTAAGAGGCGGGAAGTCGTTACTTGCAAATGTCAGATTGCCTGACGTACGTTTTTTTTAAATGTGATCGGTGCGTCTTTTGTTGGCCATAAATTGTTAAAATTCGTGTTCATTACTGAATTTTGAGGATATAAATTATGTAAAAAAGAAAAAGAAAGATAAATTATGACACGTGCACACTTATTTACTAATATAAAGCCATTCTGTAATTAAAAAAAAGTCATTTAATTTTTTCAGCATTCATTTTAACAAAAACATAAAAACAAGTGGTGTCTATTGAAATAAGGCAAGTTATCTGAAAAAAAGGTGACTTATGAATTATTGTGAAGTATACATATATTAATGATTTTGACAAGTGAAAAAAAAATCCTAAAAATCGATGTGAAATTTTAAAAATTATAGCAATGTTTGTAAAAGTGCCAAATGGTAATTGACACGAAAGTACCTATATAAAAGTGGCGCTAATTTGCGAATTGTTTAATATCAGGCATACACTCAATAATTTAACTGGATATCATTTATTGATTATTTTCGAGTGTGTCTTTTATTTTCAATTGAATATTTCCACAATCATATTTTTTTCAGATAATAACAATCAACACTAAATCATTTAATGACCTTTGAAATTATTAAATGCATATCGTCTTATAGACTGACATGAGTGAAATATATTTGGAACAAAATGCACATTTAGATAAATTTTGACCCCTTTTAACAGCGTAGATTATTTATTGTATAATTCGAATCGATCATTAGTAATTTTATTTTTTTGAAACACGCACGTCCATTTCTTCTAATGGCTAAACCTTTTTAAAAACAATCCAATATGTGTAACGCTGGCCGCCGATTTAATTGCAAAATCCAAAAAAGGGATTCATTGAACTCCAATTACAAATCGTCGATTGAAATTACGTTGAGTATTTTATTTGAATATACATATATTTTTTGGCGTATTCAATTTAACAATAGATCGGCGTCTATTCAACTTTAAAAAAATGATATTAATAAATCGAAATATTAAATAACGCAACAGTGTATTGCACCATTGATATAAATTTTTAGGAAAATAAAAAAAAAGTTTTTTTCAGGAAGTTCAGTGCGTCGAAAAAATATATATTTCGAAATATTCCATATCAGACCGGCACATTGATTTTTGGCTGGATTTGCCTTGTGAGTCTATTTTCAAATCTATATTTTTTTTAGTTTAAAAATTTCATGCGTATTCATATTAAAAAAAATTGAATTGAATGTTGTTTATCTACTTTCGAAAACGTTTATGTCTCATCATAATGATTTTTCCTTTTTTATTATAACATGATTATAATAAAATTTTACATTTTTTCAGATTTTTTCAATATTCGTTAGTACATGCTGTGTTTTTGGCGTTCAAGATAATATATTTATAATACCATTGAGATTTTGGATTGAACCACAAATCATACAAAGAAACTTAGGTTGTAATTTCATATAAAATTATAATTAAAAAAGTACCTCCCGATAAATTTTCAATTACATATTTTCAGACATATTGTACGGAAGAGAAGCAATATGTACAGGATTTCTTATGGTTTCTTTGATGTCAACCGGACTTTTATATGGAATTCATAATGTATTTTTATTAGTTTCATCAATTATATTTTTATTTTTTATATAATTCATTTTTTCTATATTTTCGTTACAGAACCGACATTATGTGTTGATCCCATGGATGATTTTAGGATGCATATTAATGATTGTTGTTTTCCTGTTAATTTTCGTATTGGAAATTTTCTCTTATGTGAAAGAAATTGATTTTTTGGTAGCAATTGTGGAACTTGCCTTATTGTCGCTTATTGGTATCCGAATATTATGATCTAACTAATAATTTTATTCGATGCTTTAATTATTTGATGAAAATTTTCAGCACTGAGTATCTGTACGTGGGTTTTTCTTTATTCTTCATACAAAATGATTGAACGAGAAAAAAAAAATTATCCTGACGAAGAAATGAAGAAACGTAAATTAATGTCTGAAATGATTATAGATATGAATTTCTTGTGAAAAATGTAATGTAATAATTATGCGTTAGACTTTTAGAGTTTTCTTTATTTAAATATGTTATTATTTGTAACATTTCAGATTGCCGATTTCAGCGCGTCCCAATTAAGGATCGTGTCTAAATATGGGTTATTATTATTTATGCTTCAAAAGTACTATATGGTACATAAAATATAAAATATTTGGTTTGTCGAAACAAAATTATTTAGTAGTTAATCTCCAGATTTTGTAAAATGAAATTTCACTTATGAATCAAAAGATATTTTATATGAATTTGAATGTCATTTCTGAAATAAATATTTACAAGACTGAATAAATTTTAAATATCCTAATAACAGTTGCATATACATTTATTGAACACACATTGATAATTACAATACATCCATGAATTTTTTTTTTCAAATAAATCGTTGTAATTCATATATTGAATAAATTTATAATTTTTGTAACATAAATTTACCATTTAATTTTCAAATGTTCAGTACATTTATAAAGATAGTACATATAGATAAAAGCACGCCACATAAGATTAACATTTAAATTTGCAAACAACAAAAATACTACATTGTCACGTGACTGTCAAACGGAGTGCCCTCATAGGTGGATTCGAGAAAAAAAACCATAATGATGATCCACCTATAAAAAAAAATGAAACAGAAATGAAAACAGCACACCTACATCAAATTAATGAAAATCTTGCTAACAATAAAATACATTTACAGAACGCAATTTTTGTCAGGTCAAATAAAGTAACAACATCTATGATAGGGAGAGACAATTATATTATATTATACAATGTCATTTTTTTTGGCCTAAATTTAATGATCAAACATCTTTTAACATTTTGTTGTTATATTTTTTTCTATGTCCGCCGATTTGTCCTCTTTTTCTGATTTTTCATCTGATGACCCTACCGATGATTCTCTTTTAAGATTTGGACGATTTCGATTTTTTCTAGCACATTCTGGACCTATTATGAACACGTATTCGTATGTTTCTAAATCTTTATTCGTAGTATCTTCGACAACATTGCTTTCAAATTCAATTCTTAGGTATAGGTCTAAAGTTAATACCCAATACGTAACATCTACAACTACAAAGTAATTATTGAATATTTTTAATATAAATATATATATGAAATATTAATCTATGTTACCTGTAACGAGAAGGTGCATAATTAACATAAAGATATTATTTGGATTTTGAAGCATTTCCCAAATGAAAAAAACGCAAAATATTGGACCGATAAATATATCTAACATGAAACCAGGGAAAATCAATAAACGACATTTCTGAAATGTAATAAGTTTATATAATATTTGTTATTTTGTTTACAAATGAAAAAGTATAAATACATTAAAAAAAATGATAATACCGTTAAAATTCCAAGTAGAATCAAAAAATTTGATATTATTAATATCATATTCAATGCAAAACCTGATCTATAAGCCTCTGGAAATAAAAATATTTTGAGAACATAGTGTCGATATTATTTTTACATAATTTAATATAAGATGATTGAATAACCTAGCATATCCTCTTCTTCTGACTTTAAAGGATTTTGAAATACATCAGTATAATATTTATTTTCTAACGCCAATAGACGTAGCTGAAAAAAAAAAAAAATATATATATATAAACATCTAACATAATACTTGTTTAATCAAATACATTATAATTTCTAGCCTACGATTAGTATTTTTGCTGAAGCAAAAAGTAAGCATGAAATTAATTCTATTTTCTTTTGGAAAAACTACAAAAAATACAGAAGAAGCGCTTAAAAATTAATAGTGGTAATAAGTATAATAAAACTCGAGCTTATAGAATAAAACAGCAGCGGTATTGTTTTTCATCATTCTTACCCATCTGATTTAGTTTCATGCGACTTTTCCTGATCTTTCATGAGGAGAGAATTGAAAGGAAAACATATGGTTTGTGTGGAAATAGTTAAAAAAAACGACGGAGGCACTAAAGGGCATTAAAGGCGAAGAGTTCCAGAACTGTTTTGGAAACTGGAAAAAAAACATCAAAAAATGTGTATTGTTTCTAACGGAGAATGTTTTGAAAAAATGTTTCATTTTAGACGTAATTTTGAAAACCGTCATTCTTGTTACTTTTGCGTAATTCGATGTATAATATTTTCATTTGACGAGAAGTTGAATAATCTAAGTATGTTATAACGTGTTTTGTAATAATTCGATCAAAAGGTTTTTTCCAAATTTTTATCATAAATGTTACTGGAAAAATATTTGATTAGAATAGGAAAGTAAAAAGTTAAAATTCACAATTATGTATAAGTAAATTAGTAAAAAAAACTTTCATTCAAGATTTTAAACCATTTTTATAAAAATATAACTAAAAATTGTAAATTGTAAATTAATAATAAATACCGAAAATCAAATAAATCACATCAAAACACTCAACGGATTTAAATAATTAAATAATTATAATATTCACCATTCGAGCACCGCAAAAGATTTGTAAGTAGTGGATTAATTTTTTCGTAGATACGTTCTTCAGTATTGCCATATTAAGTTTTCTGAAAAAATAAAAATTTTGGCATTAAAATAATGGCATTTATATCATTCAATCATAATTTTATATACTAAATGGTTATCTTAAACAACTTCAATTTTGATTTACATCGAAAAATTGAATCATATCGTTAATTTATTCTGAAAAGGACAGATGAATGGATTAAAAGTTTTTTCATGAAAGATTGTTGCGTAACGTGAAAAAATCGCAATACACAATCAAAAAACATGTCTTTTCATTAAAGCGATCTTCTTTGGAAGACTTTTTTGAAATAATGTTTCGATTTTTCCATTTCCCGGGATTTTTTTGTCAAAATTCAGAAAAATCTAAACACACCTGCCCCCTTTAAATTTTTATTTATTCCATAATTTCAAAAAAAGAATTCATAACATTTCTTAAAATTATTCGACACGTAAAAAAACTTTCCTTATGAAAAGGTCGACGCTTTTTAAAAATTTGAAAAGTGTCCTTTAACGAATGACCTTTGACCTGCGACCTTTGAATAATTATACGAAAAAATTTTCTTCCTAAGAAAAAGGTCGACGCTTTTTCAAATCATTCGACGATTTTCAAAATCATTCAAAATATAATTTTTTTTCCTAAAAAAGTTTGATGCATTCTAAAAATTATTCAAAACATATGCTAAAAATTCGAGGTCCATTTTCAGCTCATAAAAATCGGGGGCCCTAAGCGGCCGCTTAGTCCACGCAATGTTAAACCCGCCACTGCACAACACATTCAAAAGCAATCCGTCGGAATCTAAACACCGAACTAAAAACTAAACAACGACCCGCATAAAATGTGTCAATTTCAAATCTCACCACAGCAAAATCCCGCCAAACGCTTCACCGGTTCGAACTGCAGATTGCAACGGTCCAGAAATCCCACTTTTCCCCCAAGGATCCTCGAAATAGACGGCAAAGGCTAATTACTGGGCGATGTCCGGCCATCGACTGTGTCCTTTAACGAATGCACATGCACCCGTTCGCGGTGTGTTACATTTTATGTGTTTCCGAACGCGACCTCGTGATGCATCCGGGACGTGTGGGATTCGCGAACGTTCGAAATTGGGACGAATCAATAAAATTATTCTCGGAAATGTTGTGTTTATTGATTTTTGTATTTTGTTCACCGGATTGTTGTTAAAATGTATGTTTTGTTGCATTTTATGTGAAAATTTTTATCGTGGGATTTGTTTGTAAACCATGCTGAAGGAACTCAAGGTGTTTTGCGAAAAGTACTCCGAAATTTTTCCTAAGAACGGAAATATAATATGGCTGTCTATATATTATTTTCTTTTAATTTTCTTACTATTTTATTTATAATGCACGATGTTTATTGATATTTCAATAATAGAAGCTTTTTGACATCGCACGAAATTAAACTTAAACACTCTTTATTACTTAAATTTCAATCGTAACGAATGGTTTATATTTGTCAAAAAAAAATCCGTTTATGTCAAGTTTTGTTATTTCACTTATGTATTGAAAAATATTTTTTTGGATATGAATTCGATTGTTATTTCAAGAATCAGGAAGGTAATATAGTATTTTTCACAGGAAAATTCGATAACTCATAAATCAAATTGCACAACAATTACATAAATATTTATTAAACACACATATTGATAATTACAATAATATTGATATTTTTTTTATTTCAATTTACAACAATATCAACAAAACCCATAAGTTAAGTTTTATAATTTTGGATTCGTAAAACAACAAAGTCATTATTTAATCGATTATAATGTTTAACATATTATATCTAAAAGGATAAAAAAAATTCTTTCAATCAAAATAAAATGTCCTCCTTTTTGAATATTTTCAACTAATATTTTTTTTAAGAAATTGAATAATCATTTTCTAAAACAGCACAATATACCACACTGATTTGTCACGTGACCATCAAATGGAGCTCTCCCATTGGCGTACTCGTGACGGAATTCTATATTCATGGTCTGGAGACAAAAAATATAAAACAAATTAAATCAGAGCATTAAATAGATTAGTATATCGAAGTTCATCTTTACCATTCGAATACTGAATAAGAAACGAGCGAATCGACGTAATTTTTCAAGAGGTGTTCGCTTCAATGTCACCATATTGAGTTTTCTGAAAAAACAAAAAGATTTTCGGCATCAAAATAATGGCATCATGCAAAATATACTATATTTTATTTTATATCAAACAGTTATAAATTATCGCATTTTAAATTTACGTTGAGAAATTTTCCACGTTGAGAAAGTAACCTGCAAGTTCTTTCAGTATACTTAATAAAATTGTTTCAGAAAAATTGCTGGTAAAACCTATAATTGATTAATCGTAAAATGATACAATTTTTCGCCTAATTTGCTAATTAATTTCCTTGTGTTGGAAAATTTGGAGAAAATCAATATTCAATCATACAATGAGGCCATTAATCTTTTGGTACCACTTTTAAAGATATTAATATTATTGTTTTAAACCAGCACAACCAATCAAATATTTAATGTTAACATTGATTCGTTACAATAACATGACAAACACAAATAAACACTTTTCCTTCCATATGTTATTATTTTGAAAAGTTCTCCGTTTCCCAAGATTATGCTGTTGAAATCCTAAAAAAAAAAAAACTATAAATCTGAAAACAAAAATACTCAACAAAACAAAAACAAAAGCACCAACCATGAAATCACAAATCTGTTCGAATCCGATCACCAAAAATGAAAACTCTGAAAACTCACCTCTGAAAAACTCCCGCCAAAGCTCGACCAGGATACAGAATTTTTCTCTGACGATCCCTAAAACGGACGGCAAAGGATAACAAGTGACGTCTGGCTATCGATCGTATTCATATCCTTTAGCGCAGTAGTTTTTAACCTTTTTTAAGTCACGGTGCACTTTTAGCCACGAGAAAAAATGGAGGTGAATCAGAATTAAAGTACCAAAAAATATGCATACATAATTTTTAATACAAATCGAACAAATTACATAACAGTTAAAAATAAATTAAAGAAAAGAAATATACATATGCAGAAAAAGTATAACTAAAATTATCAAATGAAACCAATTTTTTTTGATTTTCACTGTTTCGACTATTTTTTTGTTTTTCCCTTGTGAAACTTGCGATGCACTAGTGCACCGGTTGAGAACCACTGATTATCGAATGCATATGCATTGTTATATTATATGATGGGTTCTCGAACACAGCTTTGTAATGCGCTTGTAATTTTATGGGTTTCGCGAGCGTCTTATATCGGGATGAATTGATGAAAATTTTCGTGGAAAATTCTTGAGTCGATTTGAAATATATTTTTGGTGTTTGAAATTGACCATTTTTTTAATGATAGAGTTTTTTAAATATATCTGATGATCTTGGCGCAGATGAATATTTTTCAATGATTTTTGTGGGAAATGATATCTGAAGAGGTTTCTCGTTGCCTTCTTCGATGAAAAGATTGATAATTGTTTTAAAATGGCGATTTTAAATTACAATACATAATTTGGTGGTAATTCATGAAAAAATTCTCTGAGGTTTCATTTATAATAAAAATGGACGTTTGTACATTTGTTTGTTTGTTTATTTGTTTGATGCCGTATCGCTCCAACACGCTTCGACCGATCACCATGAAAATTGGCTTGTATAGAAAGCCCAATTCCTATTTCCCTTTCCTATTACCTCCTCTCGCACTGAGAGTCCGTATTTGGGCGGTGATTTCGATCTCGTTCACCACGAACCTGGGCGGTGACTAAACTGTTAACGGCTGGTTGGAGGCGGCTCGTTTATGGCCAAAACCGACGCCCGCCAAATGCGGGTACACATACATCGTCAATAGAACATCTTTGGACGTTGGAACGGATAAAAGTATTTCTCCGAGCTACCACCTAATTGCGGAATTTTGTGACATTCGTCCTGCGCCGTTCCTGCTCTCCTGGATTGCTGAAGTTGCGATTGCTGTTTAAAGGATTCTCGGTTTGTCGCCTACCCTTCATATCCTGTTTCTTCCGTTTCGTCCATTGTCTCCCATACGTTTTCGAGGGTTATCGATTATAGGCATTATTTTCGACGTTTAGCCCTTTCTTTCGATCGATCATATCGATCGAGCGCGGTTGGCTCGGGGTACGCGTTATGTGGACAGATACCAACTGGACAGATGCCAAGTGGACAGCTTCCGAGTGGACAGCTTCCAAGTGGACAGGTACCAAGTGGACAGGTGGCAAGTGGACAGATGCCAACTGTCCAGCCGTATCGTCTACGAGCGAGGCGCGTGCTTTCGATTTCGATAAATATTTTTTGCAATTTTTATAAAATACAGCCCACTAATCATTCTTTGAAACTCGAAGGAACCATCTGGCTTTTCGCCCGATCATGTACAGTAAATAAATACTGATGAGAAAATGTCATTAAAAAAATACTAAAAACAATCCCTGATATTATAAGAAAGAAACTTTTTTTCGGAATAACTTCGTTTTTTTTTTTACTTCTAGTACTATATAAGAACTACGTATGTGTATATATTAACCACAGCATAATGCTGAACATCAAATTTTATTAAAATTTATATTTCATACATTGAATATATAAATACATAAATGAATACATACATAAATACTATTATAAAAACTTGTCATTTTTTATAATTTTTACCAAAATCAAGGATAACGAATTTCAATAATTTTCATTTTTTTCCTCGAGATTTTTATAATCAATATTTGTGGGTGGCGGATAGATAGTTTTCGGTTTTGAGCATATAAAAATGCTAGTAATTTGAACATTAATGCTTTGAGTGATTCTTAGATGCAAGTCTAAAATAGCCACCCAAAATAATATATCAAAGCCTAAAATTATAAAAAAAAGATTGACGTTATAGTATAAATACTTTGACTGAAATAAAGCATTTAAATATTTCATTAATTTACTTGCTGAAACTGAGCATACGATAGACACATTATCAAAATCTCTATTACGGAATATATACGCCATGATACAACAAGAAATAATTGAAGTCAAAATTCCATCAGCTACTAACCAAAGGACAATTAAACAGCGTTGGTTCTGAAATTCAAGAGATTTCATATTCATGTCCATCTATTTTATTGAAAAAAATCAGTTTATAAAACTAAAGTTCGTAATACCTTTGCAATTGCAAACATTATGAAACAATATAATATCAGTTGCAGGTATATTCTATTATCTAAGTGTTCTTTCTCTGAAAAATTAAATTTATTCAAATTGTTTGGAAGTTGTTTAGTATTATTAGAATTGAAAAAAAAATAATTAATTACCGTTGTATGGATCAGGTTTTAACCAAAATAGTTCAGTTAACGCAGGATAATTTACCAATAATTTTTCTTTGTGTGGTAGTACAAGTATGTCACGTGCCTGAAAAGTTTAATGCTTGTTATTATAATATATTATTAAAAAATATGGTTTCAAGCTAGATTGAAATTTTAATTCATTTATCGAATAAACGTTGTGTTTTATAAAATATTTGTAACGTTTCTTGAAAATATATTAAACATATAATATAAATTTATTAATACGTAAAAAATAATCTTACCATTAGAAGAAAGTCCAATAAAGCTGATACGATGAACAACACGGAGATGTTTAGACATTTGAATATTTCCATGATTCTTCTGAAAAAAACGTGTTAATTATTTGGCTTGCTTATTTATTTTATTGTAAGTAAGAAAGTTTTCTTTTTAAATAAATAATAATAAAAGTAATAATAAAAACAAAATATTTTTGTCATAATTCAGAAAAATCTAAACACACAATGGAGTGGTTAAGTCCAGTGGAGGCCCTAAGCGGTAAAATATTTCTGGGTCCTGTCCCCTTCAAATTTTTATTTATTCCAGAATTTAAAAAAAAATACACTTTTTAAAAATATTGGAAATGTTAAAAAAAATTCCTTAAATAAAGTCGACACTTCAAATTTGAATAACCGATAATATATGAACCGCAAAAACTTTCTTCCCGAGAAAAAGGTTGATGCTTTTTAAAATCATTCAACGACTTTCAAAATTATTTGAACTATAAAAATTTTTTCCTAAAAAAAAGATCAACGCTTTTTAAAATTAATCGAACCAACCACGAAAACTTTTTTTTAAAAAAGGTCGACGCATTTTAAAAACTATTCGGAATATACGTTAAAAATTCGAGGCCCATTTTTAGCTCATTAAAATCGGGGACCCTAAGCGGCCGCTCAATCCGCGCAATGCTAAACCCGCCACTGCACAACACATTCAAAAGCAACCCGTCGGAATCTAAACACCGAACTAAAAACTAAACAACGACCCGCTTAAAATGTGCCAATTTCAAATCTCACCACAGCAAGATCCCGCCAAACGATTCACCGGTTCGAACCGCAGATTGCGACAATCCAAAAATCCCACTTTTCTCCCGAGAATCCTCAAAATCGACAACTAAGGCTAATTACTGGGCGATGTCCGATTATCGACCGTGTCCTTTGACGAATGCACTTGCACCTGTTTGTAATATGATGCATTCCCGAACGCCACCCCGTTTTGCATCCGGGACGTGTGGGATTCGCGAACGTCCGAAATTGTGACGAATCGATAAAATTATTCTCGGAAATGATGTTTATTGATATTTGTATTTTGTTTTATTTATATATGTTTTATTATATTTCATACTACCGCATTCGTGTTCACCCCTACCCCCCCCCCCCAACCACACCCACTAATATTGTAATCTAACAAAAAAAGGATTTATCGGAAAAACACGTTTTGATAATATTTATCGTTTTAATATCGTTTTTTGAACGAAATCTAAAAAGAAATCGATATTTAAATTCGTATTTCGAAAAAATAGAAATTAAAAAAAATCAATAAAATTTCATAAGAATGTTTGAGAATCAGTCAATAAATACTGATGTGAAAAAGTTATTAAAAAAATACTTAAGACAATCTTCCTTGCTAAGAAAAAAACTTTTCCCGGAATAACTTCGTTTTTTTTTACTGCTAGTATTACATAATCAAAAATGAAAACGCGTTTTTTTTAAGTAGCGCTTTATTTTGAATAACCTTGAACTATCAGCTGTCCAATTTTTTTTTTCAGTGTTACCAAAAATTTACTGCAAAAATGGCGGCAAATTCAAATCTTGCGTTAATTTTGGAACAGCTGTGTAAGAATTTCGTATGCGTATATATTAGCAACAGAATATTGGTGAATATCAAATTTTATTAAAATATAAGTTTCATTCATTAAATATAAGTGCTATAGATTTGTAGTAAAAACTTTTAATATTGTATCAATTTAACAAAACTGAAAAATAACGAATTTCAACAATTTTCCTTTGTTTCTTTATCAAGATTTTGATAATTAATATTTGTGGGTGGAGAATCGCTAGTTGTAGGTCTTGAAGATACAAAAATGCTAATAATTTGAACACGAGTGACTTGAGTGATTCTTAGATGCAAGTCTAAAATAGCCACCCAAAATAATATATCAAAGCCTAAAATCACAAAAAAAGATTAACGCTATAGAATAACCACTTTGACTGAAATAAACCATTTTAAATATTTCATTAATTTACCTGCTAAAACTAAGCATACAATCGACACAATATCAAATTCATCATGACGGCATATATACGCCATTATCCAAGAACAAAGAATTGATGTCAAAATTCCATCAGCTATTAACCAAGGGACAATTAAACAGCGTTGGTTCTGAAATTCAAGAGATTTCATGTTATTTTATTATATTGTAAAAAGGAATATATAAAACTGAAACTCGTAATACCCATCTAATTGCAATCAGAATGAAAACATATAACATCAGTTGCAGGCATATTCCATTATACACGTGATCTTTCAAAGAAAAAATAAATTCATTTAGATTGTTTTGAAGTTATTTTAATATTGTTAGATTTGAAAATAATTAATTAATTACTGTTAAATGGATCAGACTCCATCCAAAATAGTTCTGTTAACTGAGGATACTTTATCAATAATTCTTCTTTGTATTGTAGTACAATTCCATCACGTGACTGAAATGTTCAATGTTTTTTATTATTATTATTAAAAAAATATAATTTCAAGCTAGATTGAAAATTTTATTCATTTTTAGAATGGACGTTATTTTTTATAAAATATTTGTACCCTTCTTTAAAAATAAATCTTACACATATTTAAGAAAATATAATAAATATATATTAAAAAATTAAATAAATTTATAAATGATCTTACTATTAGAAGAATGCTCAAAAATATTGATAGAATCAACAACACGGTTGTGCTCAGACATTTGAATATTTCCATATTGATTTTTCTGAAAAAAAAAACGGGTTAATTATTAGACTTTTCTATCTGTTTTATTATAAGCAAGAAAGTTTTCTATCTGAATAAATAAAAAAAAGAATTTTTTTTCGAAATATTAGGAAAAGTAAAGCTTCGGCGCCGATGCTTTGATTGATGAATCAAACCAAGCTTTGGCGTTACTTTGCAGTGACGCCGAAGCTTTCATTGGTAAATGAAACCTTTCGGTTTGATTCGTCAGTTGACTTTCATGCTCGAAAAACGGATCACATCACTTGATCATTGTTGAAATTGACGAAAAAAAAGATTTTAGTATTAATTTAAAAAAAATATTTATTGGTAAAACCATAAAATTAGTACTAATGATTTACGACGCAATTTTTTCCTTTTATTATTGATATATTGACAAAATTTTGCCTCATGTCAAAGATGCATTTGGCCAGTTTTACTTTTAAACTAATTAAAATAGAATAATTTTTCTAGAAGAGGATAAAGGAAGATGATTTTCTCTTGAGGAGGATAAAGAAGGACAGAATCTCTGAGGAGGAAAAAGTTTCCGAAATGAAAACAATCCTCCTCAAAGGTGAAGGTTATCAGCCTTGATTATAAGTTCGCCATAACTGGCAGTGATGGTAAACTTATGACCAAGACATTTTGAATGAGACACATTATTTACGTTACTATTTTTCGATTTAAAAAAAAATCACAAACACACCTGTTGTTTTTACTATTACTAAAGTTAAGTACATTTCTTAATTTCACGATAATTATGTTATAGTTATGGCACAGCACCCGATTTAAGATAGGTTTATTAACAAATTTCAAGATATCGAGCGCGAAAGGTTCGCCATCACTGAGCCGCCTTGAGTCGTAAGTATTGTTCGACAAATATTATGATAACAAACTGTAATGAACCATTTCGCGGTCATCCGATAAATCGACAGCTAAAACCGCATCCGAAACTTAATTTTCACAGTTTTCCGACATGACATCACGATTAACTTCGAAATGCACTATCATTACTCATATCTAGTGTCTTATGTCGAACGTCCAATAGTAATAAACGTTTATTCACTTACAAAGCGGCTTCTGCAATCTCAAAAAATCAAATCACTCAAATCTTGAGATTCTCACTCAAATCTTGAATTTATCAAGTCGAACGATTCGCGAAATTCGCCGGTTTTCTGAGCCCGATGTTAATGGCAATGCGAACGACCGCCGACTGCGAACTGCAATGGCCGTCTGTGACATACACACAGAAAGGGATACATACAAGTGTGTTCTCGAACGCAAAATTGTTTGTTATAATTTATATAAAAATAAAATTTGCGAATGCGCATTTTTCGATATCGATCACAACGAAAATACAGGTTTTTTATTCCAAATTAGCAATTTTTCATTTAAAATTAGCAATTTGTCAGTTCAAATTACCGATTTTTCAATTCAAATTAGCAATTTTTCAATTCAAATTAACAATTTTTCAATTCAAATTAGCAATTTTTCAAAAATTTAAATTTAAAAATTCAACTAAATCAGATATTTTTAATTAAATTATTTTATTCAACATACGTACAAATATAATACATACGTAATTATTTAGGCATATTAATCATAGGTGTTATAAAATTTCTTTTGCAGCTGCCACAGGTAATTTAAGATACATTTTGGTGTAATATTGGTTACAATATGAAGATTTAACTGTTGCCAAAGGGTCAATTCAACTAAATTTAACTGATTTGATGAATCCGTCAGCAAATTCCGAGCTTGAAACTTTATTTTTGAAAACACTTCTTCATTCGGGTTCATCATTGGAGAATAAGGTGGTAAAAATATTAGATTATGATTCGAGCCTTCAACAAGCTCACGCACTTTCTGAGTATTATGAATACTTTCATTGTCTTTCACTAGACATGCATTTTCGATATTTTTTTCTGTCAATTTCTGGAATAATTTTACTAGAAAGTTACAAAAATGGTGGAAATTACTAAAGAAATACACCGGCACGCGTATCTTTGCTTACAACAAGAGGAAGAAATATTTCATTGGTCGCATTGAAGAGGTTTTATAGTTTGAAACAGTTGAAAATTCATCAGTCTTTACTGAAATTCATTAAACTTTATTCTGTTTGTGGATAAGTACTTAGAATTGTTTCTATCCGATAAGCAATTTGCATGATTACATTCATGCGTCTCTTTTAATATAATTCAACTTTTTCCTCAACGTAACTGCTATTTATATTTATATGTTAAACGAGTGAATGTATATGTAATATGAAGAATAATAAACCATCGGTTTTATATATGAATTCTAACATTCACCTCAGCGAAACGATAAAAATTAAACAAAAAAATCATTTCCGTTTCGATTTTTCATCAAAAATTTTAGCATATTTTAAGGTTTTCCGACACCAATCGATTAAAAAATCTTACTATTTTATTGAAAAACAAGTATATTTTTCAAACTTTCATTATTATCCAACTTGTTATAAAAAATAAACATTTATATAATAGTTAAATAAATAACAGCTGATTATGAGTATTGTATAATATGTAATTGTGCACCAACAGCCAACATGCATTTGAACATAAAAAATATGTTTTAATTATAATTATATGTAATAGTATATAGGCCCGATGTTAGTAACATCGGCTGTGGATTTGTTAAGAAACGGAAAACGATAAAATGTAAAAACCCGATTGTGTAAACCCGAAATATGTACCCGATTTGAATAATTAATATTTAACTAATAAAATCAAAATAGTTCATTTGTTATTTGTTTGTGACATATAGGCTACCCGATGCCCGCACTCGATTTGAATATATTTAATATTTACTAAATAAAACTAGTTCATTTGTTATTGACACAGACATTTGTACGCATGAAGAATTATATATAGGGGATCGACGCGAAGTCGTGAGCGTCATCGACACAGACGACAGACGGTCAGACAGACAGACAGATAGACAGATAGATAGACACACACAGATATCCGCTATTATATATAGGGGATAGGGAATATTTATGGTTCGTAGTCAAAAATTTTTGATGGCAAACGATTCTACTGATAATTTCCCGCATAAATATTATGTTTGAATGAAACTTCTCAAACTGGTACTAAATGGATTTCACAAGCCGTCGAAGTTTCAACTTTGCGAATTTTTCATCATCGACTTAGGCGGCTTCAGATTGGCGAAAATTCGTCGCCGAAAAAAATAAACGCATTATGCAAATTTTCGGTCGATTTATCTTTCGATATTTCACTGGAAGAAGTTTCTTTACAGATTTCACGCGCCGAGAAAGAAGGAAAGTGTTGCGGTTCGATAATTGCGGAAATTTTGAAGGCTATTTATTAAAATCGCTCACCCGCTTCCGTCGCGTTAATCCTCCTCTAACTGATCCTCATCAGAAATTTGTAAAATCGCTTTTTCCAAAGGCGAGAAAAACATTCTTTGATTTTTGTCACGGCGGACTTTTTCTATTGAAAATACGTTATTAAAAGTCGACAATGCTCCAAAGGAAAAGTTCGCGAGGGGCGCCGTCTTACACTTTTTTCACGAAGAAAACTCTTCAAGTCACGTTGTTCTGCATTCAATTCTAATTGGCACAAGTGCTCGAAAGCGCAAAATATAAATCATAGAAGAGTGCTTCAATTGAATTCGAGCGTTTTGCCTAATGAGAAAATACGAAACTGAATAAACGACAATGGATCTTATTACGAATTAATTAAATTCACTTTGAGTGTTTTTTGCTTTTGAAACGGAATTGAATGCAATTGAAACATGAATGAAATCAAAAATATTTAAGAGGTACATTGGTTAAAATGGAAAAGAATCGCAGAGATTTAAATGAGAAAGAAAATTAACCAAATTTCGAATATCGGCTAAACATTGTCTTGTAAATGATTGCATTGACTTTCTTACGCAATGTCTGTGTAATTGCGAAAAATCTTGGGTTTTTTTTCAATTTAAAGTAATCTATAATTGTTGTCCCGCTTCGTCGGTGTTCTTAAAAAATAAATGTGTAACGCCGTCTATCAAATATGAAAGTTGACGTGTCTACGATATACATATAAAAGGCTAGAAAAGACTTATATTGCTGACAATATATTGAAATATTGTTAAAAAGGATATAGAGAATAACAAACTTAAGTTCCAGCAACTCATAAAAGAACTCATTTTAAAAATTCGAATCGGGGAATTTCCAGCTGAAATAATCATTTTGATACAAATGTTAAATTTTGCTTTAATCATATAGCATTTTTCACGAAAAACATAATAATACAGACATCGCATAATAACTCATTAACATGATAACGATCACTGTATAAAAAAATTTCAACATCGGAAAAGACTCGTCCTACAACTTTTACAATCCCAATTCTGAATAACATTCTTTTCAAACCACAAAAAAAAAACAATCGATCCAATTAATCAACGCCTAAGGTCAAGGATACCAAAAGAACGGAAATACTGAACAGGATACACGCCAGGTCGTAAATACGTCGCTTCCGCTTCTTACGTCGGACTCGTCGTTATAAATCAAAAGCGTTAACGCGCAAGAAGACGGAGCGGGAAGTTTCCCTTTAACGAGCGTCTGTTCGTTCGCTTCGCGGAACAAAACGCGATATGATATTACAGTTGGCCATACGTAATATTTGTAATAATTATGTTTGCGTTATGTATGACGTGTCGCCTCCGGCCGTTAAGCGATGTTTTGCAGGCGCGTCCTGCGACGGATGGTGTCCTTCCGTTCGAAACGAGCTACATTGTTCCGGAACACACGGCACTTCATCGGTCAGAGGTCACCTAACTTTTTGTGACATTTCGTGTATGAATTTGCACGGGTGGTTCGTGGTGGGAATGTGTAGTTTAGTCGGTGGTTTAGTTTGGTCGAATGTGTGATGGTTGAGTTGAGTTGATGTGGTCGTGTATGGCCGATTTGAAATCAATCGGTGAAAAGATTTTCTTTTTGATTGATTATTTTTTGGTTATCCTTTTATTGACTATGTAAAAAAAACCGTTAAAATTTCAAATAATATTGGTGAAACTTTATTCTGCAGTGGATGTAGTTTATAATATAAATTTAATTAACAAATTTTAATTCATCATTACCATAATATATGTAGTTTATGTAGTATACAATACAGTTTTACGTTATATGCGAGCAATATATTGAGATGGTGCCTATTTGATGTTTTTCAGCAAAATTTGGACTTCTTCGTTTTCATTGGGTGCCAATTATCGGCCCGGTTAAAATCTCATGAAACGTAAAATTAAGAAATTTCGTATTCCTAAAACTCACTTCTAAAATAAATTTGTGCTCTTGACGGTTGGCGCGCTGTGGGTCAGTTTGACAGCTGTCAATTTGACAGTTGTCAGTTCGAATTCGAGATCCTACAAACGTCTTTTCAAAACTCTCGACGCCCTTTTTCACGACCACTTTTTGCGCCACCTGGTTTCGACGGGGAGGAGGGGGGTCAAAATCAGCCAAAATTATCAATAATTATTGATTTGTTGGAGGTTAACCTCAAATTACAACTATCAAGCGCGACACAACATATCGGAGCAAGGCTACCAATTGAATAAGATGGTGGGCCACGCTATTCTAATACGTAAATTAGCCCACAAAAAAACATTCAAATTTCAATTACAATTTCATTGCATTCAATTACATTGCAATGTGCACTGGTTTTAATATTTAGTTTTTATAATTAGCTCACTTCTTACTAAAAATTTATTTTTCTTAGTGGCAAATTAATGCATGGCGAAAAGGATTTCGTGTTAGGTATTAGAAGTGGAGTTTACATTATCTTTGTTTGCATACCCTTCCTTTTTGTGGTCTTGAAAGTGTCAATGGTTAGGTTAAATTAATTTGATTTTTATTTAATTTTAAGTTCTGATCTACGAGATTTCATTAAGTTTCATTATGTTTAAAGGAAGGTAATGAAAAACAAATTCAAATTTCAAATGATTAAGACGTTAAGTTTTGAAAAACATCAACGAAGTGACATTCTCACTATATTGTTCACATACAACGAAAAATTGTTTCGCATCATATGCTTAATATAATAATAAATTTCGCAAAAAAAAAATACGAAAATATACAATCTGTATAACGTCTATCAAAAAACAAGACCTATCTAATATATAAAAAAATAATCTTTCAAACTCATTTTTCCAAACTGACAATCATGCACCCATTTACTAACTGTACCACATTTCACTTACCTTTAACAATCAATAATTCGACAAATCTAAACCATCGACAATCGAATATATATTGGATCAACATCTAGACAAGCGCTCTTCGTTCTACGCAAGAACAAACTTCACATACCTCCAAATCAATCTCTAGAGCACAAGTTTGACGACACGCATCCAACTTTAAACGTTCCCCGAAGCGATTGCGTTAAAACTCGAATAAGATTCTAGTTCGAAACGCGTCTAGGACACACGCTCCCCCACACGAATTATCTCGTCTATCGCTCAAAAGTTTCAACCCCTACAAAAGTGTTTTCCACCAGATTGAAATTTCCAATGCAGAACGATCGAGAGACCGTCCCACCGTTGAAATATCGGTGCCCGACTCCTCCGGATGTACTTCTGTACCGATGTTTCCCAAATAGCGAAAGTTTGGCCCGCGAGGGGTCGTGGATTTAATACTGATAATGGAAGAGGAGGATGCGCGGTTAACCAAAAGATGGTTCCAATGATTAATGGTTGGACGTGGAGGAGTTCATGCGTTCGATACGTTCGGTCTGCGGTTCGAGTGATACCCGAACTGGGTTCCGAATTCATTATTGGGAAATTAAATCTTTTCTTTATTCAAGGGGCTTGTATACAATGGATGCTCGGGAGATTTTGTATGTGAATACAATTCGTAATCGTTATTCGGATTAAATGGAAGCTTTGCGTAATTAATGTATAAAAGAAAATTTGTTTCGTTTGAATTGCCTATAATAAATATATCGAAAGATCATTTAAGATCTGCAATGCTATCTAATATTATATTATATTTTGTACATACGTTATGAAAAAATTATATAATTACGCTTTCCATAAAAAAATCAAAAAATTTTGTAAAATTTGGCTGACATTGAAACAATATTTGATGTCCGAATCGAAATAATCATTTTAACTAACGACTCCCTGATATATTATACCTTCTTAAACGAATTATTTTATGATTTATAAAGCAGAACCTTGCGTTTGTATGTAGTATTCAATGACGTTTTTAACCATATTGCAATACTCTGCAAAGTTTTTGGCGTTTTTCAAAGAAAATGTGAATATATTATACAAACCTTATTTATTTATCTAAACGATAGGTCCTTAACGACACTAAACACATAAAAAAATCAATAAGAGTATCGGAGAGGCTATTCCCCGTAACGAACTTTATATATAGCGCATACAATGTACAGATAAGCTCCGACTCAAAATTACACAAAGAATAAGCGTTTTATGAAGCAGTAACACATTATTTGTTCAGCGGTAATGACTCGAGAATACTTGTCGTATTTCAAGCATAAGGAGCGAGTGAAATAGTGCGGAAGTAACACTAATAGAGAAACTTTTTCAGGGAACAAAGGTACGTTTTTACGGCGAAGGTCACGACCTTTGGACGCGGTTCGCACTCCATCTTCAGCCGGATGAAGACGACGAAACAGTCTCGAGTCCCTTGAATTATTCCTACTGCGCCAACGTTTCCCTTTTTCCGCTTTCATCAAAGTGAAAATGAAACCGCTCCCGCAGGCAGATAAGTGTCACGACTTGAATTTTTCAGTTATTACAGCGCAGCGCGGCCGCTTTCTTTATTTCAGCCGTGTGCTGTTTTTTTTTTTTTGTTCTCAACACAAAACGTGGACAAAGAAACAAAGAAATATGTAAAGAAAGGGGGCGGGACGTGGTTAATCTAATATGCGAACGTCGATTGCTACGTTTTTATTGCGGCGCGGATAAAGCGCGCGAAATTCGAGCCGCCTTATCTAAGAAATTTTATTGTACACAATATAA
Source organism: Hydropsyche betteni (assembly GCA_028571205.2). Lineage (NCBI taxonomy): Eukaryota > Metazoa > Arthropoda > Insecta > Trichoptera > Hydropsychidae > Hydropsyche > Hydropsyche betteni. The sequence continues at coordinate 286,973 of JAOXNN020000048.1, read as the reverse complement.
ACGGATGAATTCAATCTTGCCACGCTTTGTTTTACATAATATTATAAAAAAAATATAAATTTTTTCCCCGAAAAATTTAATATAATGGAAAATAAATTTAAAGTGCTGTCCCATGTACCTGAAATAAATCTTCACACACACTTTATTTTAATACTTTTTTACAATAAAACTACATAAATCTTCGTATTCATTTTAAGAATATACGGACGAAGCGTGCACGGTTTTACTTTTTAATTTTAAAAAATCAATTAAACATATACATACACCATTGAAACTCATTGGAAATTATATAACACATCAAATTCTAATATAATACTCTAAAATTTTATTACATCTCCGATTATTCAAGGTTAAACGAGGCAAGATTCCGTTTAATATGCGCACAGCAGGGTACCCGAATACTTGGACGGGCGCGATGGCCGCGTGGGCACGTTATGATTTACACGATTTAATAACGCTGCCAGTCGCAAAAGGGTTATGAGTCATTATCGGGCTTAATGGCGACGTCCTTTGAGGAAACCTTGGATGGGAAAAATTCAGCTGAATCCTTAATTGCGGCCGCGAAGGGATCTCGATGTGGAGAATGCGTAAACATTCATTAGAAAGTGAACGTGTTTCTGAACTTAATAATGAAGTTTTAAATATTGCCTATTCGTTTTTCGAATTAACCCTTTCTGCTCGGAGAGTTTTCCGCAGTAGGTATACTATCTACTTGAAGAAAAAAAAAACGAATTTTTTTGTAAATCGCTAAAATTAATTATATAATATCTAGCATAAATAACAATTAATTAGGAATCTACGATAAAATGAATAAATTTTGTTTTTTTACAATAAATCGTTTCAAGCTCCACTGCTTGACGATCCCTAGCTCTATTAAAAAAAATACTCTTGCCTTTAAATAATTTTTTTTATACAATAACAATTTTAATTTTCAATTTCATTATCTTTTCATAGAATTTAAATTTTAATTACTAATTCATAATTTAATGGAAGATTACTTTATTTATTATTCTTATACATTTCATAAAAATGGTATTTAACATATTTTAAAATTTTGATGAAAAATGGAATTTTTCTTCTACTTTTAAATGAGGAAAATATAATTACATTTCTTTATAAACTATCTTTTTATTATATTTTTATATCATCATCATCATCATCATTGTCGACCCTTTTTTGTGCCCACTGCAGGACTAGGTCTCCCCATCAAATATTGG
>JAOXNN020000048.1:264620-276942 GCA_028571205.2 Hydropsyche betteni | reverse complement strand
CACCATCACCATCACCATCACCATCACCATCACCATCACCATCACCATCACCATCACCATCACCATCACCATCACCATCAACAACATCATAAAAAAAAACGTCACGAGCTTCATCGACACGAACGAACGAACGAACAGACAGTAATCCGCTATTATATATAGGGGATAGCGTCGCGCGACACTTTTTTGTGCTAGTAGCGGAACCTTTGTAATAGTAATTTTTTCAGTCATTAATCAGTCTTTTGTCAGTTTTGAAATGTTTAAAATTCTTTTTTTTTGCAATTTATGAACGAAATATTATGAAAATATAACCATAATAATTTCATCTTTAGTCATATTACTACAAAGCTTTCATCAATGTGAAAATTTTTAGTTATTTCAAAAGGGAAAAAAATTGAATTGAAAACTTTCCCTATATATATAATAGCGGATTTGTGTGTGTGTGAGTGTCTGTTCGATGACGCTCGCGACTTTTTTGCGAATATGATCTTTATGCGTATACAGTTAACATCTAAAATAAGATACTTATTACTTACTGTCTCTGGCTTTGCCCATATTTCGTAATTGTGACAATAACAAATGAACTGGTTTTATTGATTAAATATTAAATATTCAAATTAGGTACGGGTATTGACTTTAAAATAAACATATACACATCCCGATACTATTAACATCGGGCCTATATACTAGTAAAGTATATAATTTATCAAAAAAATAAATTTCTATATTATAAAAAATCTCTAGTCGGATAAATCTAATTGACATTTAGACTGGAAAAACGTCTCCGGAGCATTTAATTCACAGTCAACTTTCTTAGACGTATGGGGTGACATTAATTTGAAAGTTCTTCCTACCAGGGAAATTTGGAGAAATGGAGGCAAGTGGAGGATTCGGCCGGTCCGTGATGGATCTCATCGGTTTCAAAGGAGGCTTTCTACAGTTATCCTAAATCCGTTTCTATGCCAAGATACGTATGGAGAAAGCTTTGGGCGGTGATCGGAAAGCTTTGCGCGGAATTATCGCCTTCCCGAATGAAACGAATAAATTAGTCAAATAGAATTTCCGCACTGACGACCTCGGCAAATGAATTTGGAAACTCAGACTGAATATATTTGAGAAACTCTGAAGTGGCCTGTATTGAATTTTCTCATATAAACAAAAGAACACGTACGTAGCCGTAATATCACAGTGGGATTTGCGAATAACGCGAATGTGGTTTTTCCTCTCGGTTACTTTCACTAGCCGGTTTTGGCCAGTTTCCTCGTTTAAGCCGACGAAACTTATTATTCTGATTATTCTGATACGCTTTATGAAGTAAATTAAATCTGAAAGTCTAAATCCTTTTTTGCCCCCAGAAAATACATGCTAAATTTAAAAAAAAAACACAATCATGGTATTATATGACGGATAAAATATCGAAATCTACGATCTTCAATAAAGTAAAATAACGAAACTTTGCTGAAAAAAAAAATATATCACTTATAAAAATATATAAATATTCATGCGTCAAAAAACAATTTTACGGAAGGGCGTTATGAGAAAGCTTTCGGTCCTGAATTTTTTCTCCTTCACTTCGAAAAAGCGAAAAGGCTCAACATAAATCTCAGCAGGCAGTCTGTGCTTCCTCGGGGGAGGATCTTCTTTAAAAGTCCTCTTCTCTGCTCGCTGGTAGCGTTTCACGACCACGCTGAACTTTATTCATTAATAGTTTGCTCACCTGCTTTGGTTTGGAGCGGACGCCGTTAAATTCCATGGCTAAAATAGCCGCCGAAAAGTTGAACAATCGATTACGAAAATTTCCATTAAAAAATTTGTGTTTTCTCCTAAAGATATTGAAAAAATAATAATTTAATATCTTATTTCAATTTCTTTTTTTTTTTAATGTTTAGATATCAACCTAAAAGATTAAATTGATCGAATTAATTGCGTCATAAATTGCAGATTCAGACGCTTTTTTACCCTCCATACCAGGATTAACTTTGCGGTTACTCGTACATATTATATTATATTTATGCACTCATTTATGAATGTCTAAGATTTAAAACATATTTCATACGTAGTTAAGTCCTATAGAATCAGAATATTTATAACATAGAAAGTAAAATCAAATCTTTTATAAAAAATACATTGCGTATTCACTTGAAATAATAATATTGTTCAAGTATTATTGAAAAAATATATAAAAAAGGAAATCATAGTTTTGTTTCTTTTATAAAAAAAAAGTACTTTTTTCTTAATCAAAAGTAATAGACCGGAAGAACACTCACGTGCCGGAACTACAAGTTTCCATCAATCAAAGCAGGACATGTTGAGCTTGTCGTACAAAAGGAAAAATCTTCCCCTTACATAACAAGGATACTAAAAAGACCCCAGTGAATAAAAAAATACACAGTGAAAAGAAAAAGTACATAAAACTAATTAATCATTTTATATACTGGATCGAAAAAATGTCAACACATAAAAATAAAATTGGAACGTATTGAATAGCCTGAATTCAAAAAGTACTTGATCAAAATAATTAAAAACCAATCCTTAACTATTCTAACACACTTCAACCGGGGGGTGTTTTACGCTCTTTGATGTAACCTACCCTCGCAAAGGTATCAGGATCCAATCTGGCGCTACATCCTTTGGCCGTGATTAGGGCCACGAACCACGGCAAATGAATGATTAAACAGTTGCACTGAGGGCCAAGAAGGGGGTGGTCGTTAAAGGGTTGCCGCCTTCTAATCAACGACAAGCCGCATCGTAGTTACCACGTACGATTTGTACTTTTACATACATACATATATATGGAATAGGATTAAACGTTTCAATAGGCACCGTGATTTTCGATAGGGGAGCATATGCAAATCTGACCTCGTAAATCTAGTACATTACGGGATTATAACGAGTTGTTTTAATGGTATTCGCGTCTCGATTGGCAATATTCAACATTCCCATAATCAATCGAAACTCCGAACAAACAATAATCGGGATATCGAAAAGCACTCCGGCGATTTTAAAGAGCAGAAATCGCGGCCAATTAAGTGGACCGGATAGCGGCTTAATCGGAGTCGTTTCCGTGGCAGGGGTGGAAAATGTGGGGCCCGGGGGCGGAGGCGGCCGACGATTAGTATTCCGTCGACGGGGGCCCCCTTTCGGCCGATTTATGACGGGGGGCAGAGCCCCCGGCCGAAGTGACCATTTATAACGCGACGCCCTTCAGCGGTGGCCGGCGACGGCGGACTTTCGCAAAGGACACGCCGAGGCTGGTCGTTAATTAAAATATCGGATTGGAACTATTGATGTTTCGAGGTCGTTTTTGTAAATGTGATTAAGTAGTGTGTAGGCCCGATGTTGATAATATCGGCTGTTGATAATCGTGCTATTATGTGATAAAATAAAAATTGAATATATTTGTGCAAAATTGTTTTATAACCGTGCGTGATGTAATAAAACAAAAATTGAATATATGCAAACGTGTTTTGTAACCGTGCACTTGCGAATTGTCTCCAGAATATAAAATTATATAGGATAATATTGTAGCCGTTATTATAATGACCATAGAGACTAAATTCGGAGCTCGCGTTATAGCCGTTCTCGTGTGGCGATTATAGCCGTAATATTTGAACGGCATACAGGCTAAATTGGAACGATAAGTCAAGAGACTCACAAACAAATACAGACATCTGTCATCGGTGATTATATACATAGGGGATTCAAATATTTTTTTCCACTGCGTAATAATCGACGTATTGCATAAGTCAATAGAGCGCTTTCATAAGCATGATATTATTAATAACATTGGCTGTGGTTTTGTTTGACATAAAGACCATATACGTATGAAGAATAATTTTATAGACCCAAAAAAATAATCGTATCGACGCGTTGTTTTAAAGTCGCGAGAATCATCGAACAGACGAACACACAGACAGACAGACAGACACACACACACACACACACACACAGAAATCCGCTATATATAGGGGATTGTAATTATTTTTACGATAAATTCCAAGTGTCATTATCGTCAATAACTAATAGATGTTCAAGATTTTTTCAATGTATCATTGAAAATTTAAAAATTTTCTTCATCTTTGAAATATAATATTAAAATAAAAAATAAACTTGAGCACTAAAAACTAGATCTTACATCAATTATCCGTGATATTTATCGCTTGACTTCACCACTGAAAATTTAGGTACATATAATTTTTTCGATGCAGATATTTTAAATTGCTAATTTTTCACGTGCAGTCACTGAAAAATCGGACTTTCGCACATACCGGATAATCCTCACGCACCCTACCATTCAGAAAAGAGCCACACCACAACGACCTCTCGAGAGACCCAATAAAAAGAGGCGAAATGCCATCCGCAAACATCCACGTGCAATCTGTCAACACAGACCATTGATCAACCGCAACATGGGTCGGAAAATCTGCGGAAAACTCCAACGGAAAATACTACCACGAGAGAAAACTCTTACGTACAAACTTCACTCGCAACTCTGATCGAAAAACCATTCGGACTGCACACGTATGTGAGACATATAAGTTTCATTCAAGTCCAAGGCCAAATGTTACCTGAATGTCAATGGCCACGTGTTTTGCGGGTGAATCACCGATTTATTCGCTGGTATGTCGGCCTGGACGCCTACGAGCCTCGTCTCGGCGGTGACATCATCGAATGAGTGATAAATTAAAAAATCCTATCATTAACAGGTAGTCCGGTGATAAATTTATGCGTTATGGCAGATAATATTGGGGTCGATTACGCCGGACCTGTTCGATTTCGCCGCTGCGAAAAATTAATGTGAAATCGTGTACGAATTCGAAACGGCTATTAAATAGAATATTTATTGTGATAAATGACAGTGTAGCTGTGATTTATCGAGCCGTTGCTTCGAAAAGTGCAAACCGGCGCAATTTTCTATAATTCAAAATATAAAATTTTTATCAACTTGAATTTTTTTTTTAATTAATTTCATAACCCTTTTAAGTATCGTAAAAATTAAAAAAAAAAAGTACAACTTAACAACCGCATCGTATACTTTACCCAACTTGGGCTGAACTCATTAATTAAACGCCAGATGCATTTTTTTTTTCAGTCTAACTTATTTTTGTTGACTTTCAACTTCACCTTCAATTATTTTTAGCCCGCCGTCCAACTTTTTCAACTCCATGCTCCAAACACAAACACCCACGACGCGGAAAAAACCCACAAAAGCCCACAGATCGATCCGCGCTTTTTCATAGTCTACGAATTCGGCAAAAAGACGGAACAATCGCTGAAAAACACATGCACGGCCACAGTATGAAATATGAGGAGCACTCGGCAGTAAACTTAGATAATTTCCTCCATATGTATGCGGAACGGCGAGCCGCTTTTGTTGTGATCTAACGATCACGTTGCAGGGAAGCTTTGGCTACTGCACATTCTGTTGTTCGGGCAATATTCCGCCTCCCTATTGTGCTCATACAATATATACTGCTATACAAAAGGCTAGATTAATTCGCAGAAAATGTGCCGAATTTTAATATATTCGGGCGATATATCATCGGGGACGCGGTACGTTTTTATTTGATTAATTCGTTACATGGACAGCTTCCTGCAGGTAGTCGAAATTGGAAACATTCGTCAAATTGAGATTAATTTAAAATATTCGCTTTATATGTATGATGTAAATATTTGTAGTTTCGATGTGTATACGAATATTCTTGTGTTAGGGAATAGCAGTCGCACTGAATATCAAACAGTAGATTGTGTATCGGGTTCTCTTTAGTTCTTTTGCTGTTTATTGGAAACATTCACGTTTGAACCATTCAAAGGAAACAATCAGTTCGAACCGGGTGTATATCTACTGTATTGTTTTCGAAAATATATCCATGTTTTTTTTTTATAAAAAAACAAAATCCAATTTCAATATTTCATCGTCAAATTTTTACACGTCAAAATGATTTATCATGCGCGATACATTTCCATAAATTTCGATAAACACACGTCGCAATCGATCAGTTGAAAAGAATTAAACGCCAACTTTAACCCTCCACCGCGAAAAACCACTTTCCTCTGTTCTGCCCATTTTCCCGGAAGTCACTCGAAAATAATTGAAATTCACACCGAAAGCCTCCCCGTTCGGAAAGCACACACAAACAGCGACATGCTCATATCGCGAAGGGACCGGTCCGTAAACAAATCGCGTCATCGTTCATCCGTTACGCGGCGGCCGGATAATGATGGTGAATGGGCCAACGTGTGGCCCAGTTCTAATGCTCCATCTCCTCTTTATCCGTGTATTTGTTTGTGTATCTCGTTTGTTTGCGGGGGCGGTTGCGCGGGAGACATGTGCCGTCGTCTGAGTGCGGTAGATTATGGAGCTTTCGAGCCCTCGGTCCGTGGATGCTGGCGCTTTTGCGAACAATGAAGATGTACGTTTTGTGTGTGTGTGTGTTTTTCGACGTTTGTATAGTCGCGTTTTGTGATAAAAATGAGAGAAGTCTTGTGAAATTTTAACATTTGTATCAAAATGATTTTTAAATGGTGATTTTTATCTTCTAGAATGAGCTTTTTTATGACATACAAAGACGAACTTCGCGTATGTGGTTCTCAAGATTCTTTTTAACCATATTGTAATACTTTAGTGTCAGTGATGCAAATATTTTCCAGATTCTCATAGTTTGGATCTTGATTATCTGGATTGATCAAAAAATTTTATAATAGTAGATTTCACAATTTTTTTTAAATAACACACGTTTGAAAATTTACCAGTATGCAACAAAATTATACTGACTCATGACAAACTAAATTATGTGGGTGATCCAACTAATATCTGACAGAAATTTTATTTTTAAAACATTCGAAGATAAAAATCTTCACACTTACTTATTTTTTTCTTTTTTCGATTATTTGGACTTTTTGTTGTTCAGACCATTAGAATCCTCATTAAGACCAGGAGCCCACTGCGATTTGTAATCGCGGCAATCGTTTAGTTGCGAAAATGGAACACATTGTTTTAGTTTGAAGTGCGCCCATAAGTTTATGGGTGCATTTCAACCTAAATCAATGCGTTCCATTTTCGCGACTAAACGATCGCCGCGACTACAAATCGCAGTGAGCGCCTGCCCTTAATCCGGATAATCGAAGTTCTACTTATATCATATGTCAAACATTTAATTTTTGAATAAAACGAACAAAAAAGTCAACCTATAGCACGTGACGTTAAATTTCATAAAAAATCCAAAATTTTGCGTATTTTTTTTTTTCGTGAAAAACACGATCACACAAAAATGATGCAACATACTCGTATATGTACTGGAAAGTAGCCGGAGTTCTGATTTTAAAAATAATCTTTAATAAATTCTTACGCAATGTGTCAATAAAGTCTTTAAAATTCAGATATGATTATTATTTTGATCTCATATACAGTTTGTAAAGTTAAAAATATTTCTACTGTATCTACCGAGTGTAGCGCAGAACAAAAGGCACTTAAAACGAAATTTCAAATTCTACGCCAAACTCCGACAAATCGGTCGCTAAAACGAAGCGAACGCAAAAAATATCGCAAGAGCTTTTAAAGTGTAATTGAAAAGTTCGGACCCGAGCTTGTTATAAAGTTTAACAAACAACTGCGAATCGTTTCTACAGATGTTTCCGTCTCGGGTCGTTATAGTTTCAATCTCGAAACAATTTTCCCGCGCATACCGCTCCGAAACGATTCCAAATCGCGACAATTGCACGACGACTGCATTTCGAGCGAAATGCGAATACTCGATACGAATCCGAGAACTAAAAAAACAACGGAACAAAACGAAAATGATATTGGAACATCACGTCATCCGAAACGGTCAAACAACACCATCCTTCGCCATGTTCCGTATAGAGATCGACTGTTGAATCCCAACAGAAGAATACGAGGTATAAATAAAAATTTCGAACGCATTGTCCACGCGGAAATGTATTTAATTAAGGGGCCCTCGAGATAGCATCTTTTGGAGTGCCGTCCCATCAATCTTTCGGTTCGACAATTGCCGCAAGGAAGACCTTTGATCGATTGTGCCGCTTTGTATTGTATTATGCGTATTGTATTGTGCTTGCAAGGAAGGGAGAGGAAGAGCATTTTATTACCATCTGGGATGTCGCAAATCATGGACAAATTCAACGGTAAATCGCATGTAATTATCGAACAATATAATAGGCTCTTATGTGTCGAGTGGATGCATTCATATTCGTGCTGTAGTTCATTTTACATGTTATTCATGATGGGGTAGTAGTTAGATATTATTTTGAAAGGACGTAATTTGCGTTATTTACTTTTACATTTTTTAACCCGTCACGGTTTCAATTAGTTGAGTGTCCTTAAATGCTTTTCGTCAACGAAAACCAGCTTCTGTTTAATTTATGCGAAGGGTTAAAAAGCTACTCTTTCTCTTTCACCAGTGTATGTACATTAACTAATTACGGGACCAGTTGCCGAAACGCGCTTTCTGCGGAGAAAGTTTCTTTTTTCAGCGCGAAATTAAGAAAATTCTAGTTTATTTTCCTCAGTCCGTTTTCTTTTAAAGGTTCGAAGAACACTCGTACGAAATTCGAGTCAAGCTTTTACGCTCATTTTTCATTTTTTCGACGCGTCGTTTGAGTGCTCCTCGGAACGTGACAAGTAATTCTCGCCTAATAATTCAAAATATAATCAACCACACATTTTTGTATCAAAAATATAAAATTATAGTACATAGGCCCGATGTTAATAACATCGGCTGTTGATAACCATACTATTACGTATTAAAATAAAAATTGAATATATTTATACAAAATTATTTTATAATCGGGCCGTCGCGTGATGTAACAAAACAAAAATTGAATATATGCAAACATATTTTATAACTACGGTCTTGCGAAATGTCTCCAGAATATAAGATTATATAGGATAAGATTATAGGCGTTATTATAATGACCATAAAGACTGAATTCGGAAATCACGATATAGCCGTTATCGTGTAGCGATTATAGCCGTTAGATTTGTATGGTATACATGCTAAATTGGAACGATAAGTCAAGAGCCTCAGCATACAAATAAACACAGACATCTGTGATCCGTGATTATATACATGTATAGGGGATTCAAATATTTTTTCTACTACGTAATAATCGACGTATTGCACAAGTCAATGGAAAAGCTTTCATAAGCATGATATTATAAACGTTAAGTGTATATGCTTAAAGACCATTATTATTAGAATAATTTTCAATAATTTTATAGACGCAAAAAAATAATCGTATCGACGCGTCGTTTTAAAGTCGCGAGCGTCATCGAACAGACAGACGGACAGATGGACACACACACGCAGATATCCGTGATTATATGTATTGAAAATATGTGAGTTTTATCGCTGAGTAACCAATGTAAGTATTTAAAATTAAATTATTCAATAAATTTTGTTATAAAGAGTTTCACTTCAACGTACAAAAGTTATTAAAAAAAAATGTATAAAAGTTGAAATATCAATAAAAAATTTCGATTATGAATCGAAAAATCAAATTATGATACAAACAATGAACTTTAAACTATTAAATGATTTATTTTTCGAAAGAAAATAACTAGCACATAATCTCATCAATAAATCAGCTAATTTATTGACAAGTTAACTATAAAAATTAAAATATTTCATAAACACATTAGAACAGACACATTTGAAATACGACTGTTAATATTCAAAAAAAAAATCATCAAAATAAATAAACACTAATGATTTATTGACCATCTCGTCTCAACTAGGTCGACGATGAGTCCAATCATCTCATCATTCAATACGGACGCATACATATTTTTTTAATGACGAATATAATATTTCACTTTCTTACTAATCGCACTTGCGTATGCAACTATATCGCGATTTTGTAACCCGCATATTTTTTAATCTAAAAAACAATTGCGTCAAACTGCGGAATGCAAATTATTAGCATACACAATTCGAACGCCACGCTTGTCCAATAAAAATTGATATATTACACGAGCGACACATTCGAAGTCAATCGAAACGCTTTAACGGATTAGAATTAGTCGTGGTTTGAGGATTTAGAAAGAAATTTGGGTGAAAATGGAAAAATGTTTACATGTATTTTCAATTCGTCAAATTGGAGGACGTATAATGTGATACTGATTGGGAAATGTATAATAATAACTGGAGAATATATACTGATTTGTGTGTGTACATGTTGATTTTACATTTTTAATAATCTACTTTAGTAAAAGTATGTATATATATATCGTTTAGTAAGATCGTGCATTTATTGGGTTTCATATTTAGTTGACGTTTTTCTAATCTGCTATTATAAATTTATAATATAATACTTATAGCTTACTCTACTTAATATATGCAGTATCTTCGTAAGTTTCGTATGGAGTTGATATTTTTGAAATCTGCTATTGTAAACGTACACGTTAGAGATGACAAATTTATCATAAATTTAATTAACCAGTCAAACGATATTTTTTTTACTAACTAACTGATTTACCGATTAATTTCCAGTAAATTAAATTTTAAATAAAAACCGGAAAAAATAAGGAAACACGTTAAATCAAAAATACAAAAAAAAAAATATTCAAAACACATTTTTTTATATTTACCAGTAAATTACTGAACTGTTATTGGGTCATTTACCTACAATGACATCCCTAGTATACATATTCTAATCAATTCCATCAAAACATATAATTTTTATTATTGGGATAATACTTTTACGAATACGCCAAATAGTAAATGCATATATAAAATGATATATGCCCTTTGAACTATTGACAAAAAAATAATGTCCATTGACAAAAATCGATTCCACTGATGTTACACTTGGAAAATAACGACAGAGTGGAGTAATTGCACATTTGGAGTGGAAGTTCACCTCGAACGCGGCAGAAACGCCCACTTATTCATTTTTACATAATAACCGAACTATCGGTCAAATGTTAACCTACTTCTAGTGGTTTTCGAACGTAAACAATCTAGTTTTTTTTTTGTATGTGCGTTTCTTTTCTTACTACCTATTATTATATGGAATTGGGAAAAAACCTTGCGTTGATCGTGATTTATCGACGTCGCTAAGCAAGGTTCCTTAACGCACAATGCAAGAGATTTTCAATATCGATGTGTTGTTGATTGAAATTGTTGTTTTGAATACATAAGTGAGCAGTAGTGTAGGAACCTCGATAGGTTTGCTAATGCAAAAGGGCATGCGCAAAGGGCCTAAAATTTATAACTTATTAACTCATCAAGGGAATCTATAAACAGAAATATAAGTGTGACATCGATATGAATAATTGGTCAGGTCACTAAAGACGTTTTTTTTTTTTAAATAAAGTTGATATTTTCTTTGAAATCATTCTGACTGCACTGCTTAATTCAAAACTATGATTAAAAAATAATTCCGTAGCAATTTTTATTATACTTTCTTAAATCAATTTAGTTCAGACTGCAGCGTTTTATTCGAAATTCGAATTAAACAATGAATTTCTGAAGCTAACAATTCGAAAATGTTACGTAATTTGCAATTTTTTCAGCTTATTTGATCTGTTCGAGATTTAAAATCGCAAGAATATATGAATATATGTAAATATCACTTTATTTTCTATACTTCCTGTAATAGAAAATATTTTTTTATAGAAATTTCATTGTTACTATAAAAATTTCCGATAATCTAATTAGCCAATCTATAATCTAATAATTAAATAATCGGTCAATCTATATCTATATTTGCCAAAAGTACCAAAAGTATTGCTACGGCTTTTTAAGTAAATATTTAAATTTGATTAATGTTTTAATGATTTAGTTTTTGTAGCGTGTTTATAAAAACCGCAATTTCAAACCACAAATTGGTAGTACTTATTTTTAATTGCGGAATTTATGCATAAAAACCAAATCCTTTCAAAATTAAATATAAGAAGATACTCTCATTTAAAAAAAAACTTTCCCTGCAAATTTTTATACTGTTTTTCACGGTATTACCGTTTCTGGGAAAAATCCTGGAGTTAGTTTAGCCAAACACATTTAATTTCATAATAAATGACTTCAGAACATCTTTTTTTATCATAAACTATATATAAATAGATCACAAAAATATAAATAAAATGATACAAATTTGGTAATCGATATTTTATTATATGGTCCATTATAAAATAAAAAGTTTCTCTTACATGATACTTGTATTATAAGTGTTAATTAATTTCTTGATAATAAATATTCACATGTTTTCAAATACCGATCATAGAATTTTTTAGAGTATCAATCAGATACCATAATCAAAAGCGCATTCAAAATTAACCAATTTTCATACAAAATCCAATATT
>JAOXNN020000048.1:246503-261696 GCA_028571205.2 Hydropsyche betteni | reverse complement strand
GACGTTAACTGTATACGCATATAAAGACCATATTCGCGAAAAAGTCGCGAGCGTCATCTACACAGACACACAGAAATCCGCTATTATATATAGGGGATAATATAAAATATGTGTCTATATGCATACGTACATATATACATAACCAAATTAATTTTTATATCACATTATCATACTTCGAATATATTTTAGACTCTTTTACGCGGATTTTCTTGAACCGATCTTCTTATTTAGTATGGATTTAAATCTCTATTTACTCAGTTTTTACTCTGAAATTTATCTATTGTTTTTGTATAGGTCATGGTCTTTTTTACACGGTTTCCTTTTTACGCGGATCATCGTGAAACGTATCTACCATGTATAATATCTTCTAAACACGATTTCCAGTTTGACGAATTCTCATTTACTGTTACACCCTTTTCTCATAATATAAGACACTAGTATTCTCGTCATATACAACCACATCGGAATCATATTTATTTCAACGCTCAATATTTCCGATACAACATAAATTTTTATAACGGTTCGTTTACGCCCTTTCGGCCTTCGCCAGCAGACCGTCGATTCCCGTCGACTTATTTTTTTCATCAGAACGAAGGCTGTTTTGAACCGAGGGGAGGTTCGCCAGAACCGGAGTCCATCGGGGAAAACAAACAAGAACCAGCAGCCGATTGTTTGGCGTCCGTCGGCATTATGAGCGAAACGCCAACCGCACTCGCTTTTCCGTCGTCTTCGGTCTAGACGAGCTTTAATATCGTGTCTTCCAAACAAAAGATTTTCCTAAAGCTCCATCAGATCTCAGGGGGGAAGGCTTTTTCGCTAATAGTTCGATAATCGATCACTCGGCATGCCTGAAATATAAAAGCTAAAATTTCGAATTCGCCGTTCTATTGTGTTCGGAGTTGTTTGATTTTTTTATGTTACGTCATTTTTTGTTTCGAAAATGATTAAAAACTGAAATATTGTTTTGTATTAAAAAATATATAATATTAATTTTTCAATTTTGAAATAAAAATCGCAGCCATTTTAAAAAGAGATTTTATTGTTTTAAATACTGATTCGGCTTGTTCGGTTATCGTTCAAATGTGAAAAGCACCCTTTTAACCCTTCAAGAGCATGTTTTCTGCATGCATTCGTATAACTACTCAACTCGTAAAATCCATGAATTTCACGCCTAAAGTGACAAACGAGAACCTAGCACTTCAGACGATGGTATCTATATATTGTATATATATTTTTTATATTAAATCCTATGGTTCATACAAAATATGAAATATCTATCAAATACTAAAGTTACTGAAATTTTTCAAGGTCGAATTTCAATATTACAGCATTGTTGTGACCAGATTGGTATGCAGTGGACTTCCCTTCGGGATAAATGGAGTATAGAGGAAGGCCAATATCTCGAATGCATCGAGCGGAAGCTGCGAGAACATGAAACGGATATCCAACACGATGGATAGATAGATAGATAGACATAGAAGATTGATTATATCGGCTTGAGCTGTCAAGCGTCGAACGAGGGAGAATAGACGTGAAATTCGATGTGTATTATATATAAAATCTTCCAAAAAAACGCGATTTTATAATCGTACGAAACGTTGTGTCTCTAATTTCGGACGACGTCACAAATCGTGAGATTTCTAATCCGATAAGCAAAGCTCGGATTATCCAAGTCTCGAATTTAGATCCGATCTTTCGAGAATGTTCTGTTAAACGTTTCAGATCACTGAAAAGATCTAAGCATTTGCCATGTGGCGTTCGCTCTCATACACCGGTCGAACGAGACTTTATCAAACGACCAGTTCGAACAGTCGGAATTCTTGCGATATCAATCGTTGAAATCTTTAGAAATGTCTCCTGCGAAACGCGTATTTCAAAATCAAATGAGCTGTGTATTAAAAAAATGTTAGAAATACTTGCATAATTATTTTTGAGAAAAAAAATGCGAATGTTCTTTTGAAACGTTGCATAGCGGGGAAAATACAAAAACACGACGCCCATAATATAAAGAACCCCACTTTTCTTTCGAGCAACAACCCCAAACTCATATATTTCAATGTAAACTAAAACGTTTTCGCCCTTAATTCGACCGCAAACAAATAAATTTGTTAAAAAAGAGTAGGCGCACACGTGAATTTGCGAAAAGTAAAGCGATTAGACGGAAGTAGGCTACTTTATACCTTTTTTTTCTTGTATCACACTCATACAAACGTTATTTTATTAATCCACTTTCATATTTTGAAATCGAGATTAGATTAATTTTATAATCCACCTATTCAAAGTTTATCAACTTATATTAGTGTACATAATATGAACATGAGTTTCTTTTCTGACTTTTATCGTTTATATTTTTTTCTCTTTCATAATGTTACCGAGAAAAAATCTATCCAATTACAATACACTTTCATTTTTATTATGAAACAAACATAAAAAAGCACGATTTAGAGTGACTATTCCGTAGTGACGTAACGAAATTGGGGTGAACTCGAAGAAAGCGATATTTTGCGTCTTTTTCCGAGTTTCGCCCAAGGCGCGTAGGGTGCATATTTTAGAACGGCCACGAAACGGTCCCGTCGAGAATTTAATAAAAGGATAAATGTGTTCACCGAGTGAAACGGATGAGATTAGATTGCTTGGGAGTGGAGTTTTTCCGAGTCATTCTCGCCAACGTTGTATTGTACCGAAATACACAGGCGGACTTCGATTTTTTACATTTTCATAACTCGTACTTTGAAACGTCATAATTCAAAATATTTTCAGAAGCGAAATTCGAATAGTTTTCATTTCATAGTGAATACCAATCGCTTGAAAATTTTAATGAACATCATTTGAAACTTGCTAATGTATTTTTAATATAATAAATATAATGAAAAATTGCTTTCGCACTCATTGAAAAAAATCAGTACCGAATTCAATACCTCCCTGTATCATAAATAAAAGCAACAATGCGTATATCGGGAAATTCCGGAAAAGCGATACGCATTTACACGGTAGCTTAGTATACATACGCGTGTGATGCATTGTCTTGAATTATGTATTTTTATGGACGTTTGTTTCTCCCCTTTTCGATTTGAATCTGTTTCGCATTTAGATTATTTGAAACGCTTTTCTTTTCAATATGAATAATGGGAGTCGTAAAATTCGCATAAATATAAATAATATATTAAAAAATAGAATTACCTTCATTTGATGCAATTGTGTTGTCACCAGTTCAGCTCTAGAAGCTTGATCTGTGCCGTTCACTGGAAACGACCCCATATACTGAAAAATAACAAATAATTCATCATTATATTATATAAACTAAACATAGATTTGATAACAATTCATACTAATAAACGTTCAAGTCAAATTACCGTCACAATGTCAAATAACGGTTAATTATGCGGAGGAGTCTTCGAGACGCCTACAAATTAAACTGTCTGGCTAAGAGTCAATATTTAACCGCGTCAAATATCGAGTACCGGTTAAACGGTTGAACGGTTAACGGGGCCCATGAGCAAACACACGTCACTAAAACCATAATGCGACACTAACGTGGGCGCCTCCAATCCGGCTCAATAATGACTATATCCAATCTAATTTGAACATTCTATATATACAGACATAATAGAATCAAGCACCATGTAGGCTTCGTTATTATTCACCGTTCAGCAATTAAAATCCATTTAGCTCTTGCGGCTGCGTACTTTTTTTTAATGTTTTCGTCATTATGCTGGTTCGATTCCGTCATTACGCTGTCATTGCACACTTTTGTTTGGCGAACCATTAAAAAAATACAAAAGGTTCGTCGTCGACGAAGCGCATTGTTCCCGTGTCCGCTCGCGGATTTTCCGAGGCTTTCCCGAGCGAGTGACCCATTTTCACGCGAAATGGATTTCCCGTACTCATACCTTGACACACACATAGAATCGGTGCACTCGACCATAATTTCCAACGACTGATGCTCTGGAAAGCTTCTGTACGTTTATCTCGCAAAACTATATATATTATTTTATTAAATAATAAATTTGCGCTTCGACTCCGCAAATAAATACAAAATTACTCGAATTGTATCGTCTTCGAAGCAATAAAGCGGTAAAAGGTGCTCGTGAAATTGTCCTTTTGATTTATGCCCTCCCCGACTACCAATTCAGAGTCCCCCATCTTCGCGACGTTTTCCCATAAAAACCGATATTAACTCGGCGCCCAATAAATAAATCAAAACACCCAACAATAATTGCGTATCTGATGCACTAAAACAAAAATAATATCCGAATATTTCTCGACGTTCAGTATCAACAAACCAAAGTGTACATTGTGCGCTATCTCGAATGGACGATGCACCCATTGTGCAATAACATGCACTGACATGCAATCCACAAATGTCCCACTTTCATTCAATGGTGAACTCTGTAACATTGTCAGAGCGACCTCCAGGTCTTCACAATGAGCAGCTGGGACATAACCGAGGAGGACATCGAAATATGAAAGTTCTATAATATGTGTCCCGGGAGCGAGGATATGCAAGTGTCACTTCTGGTTGTAAGAAATGTAACGAACGTGCTTCGGACACGGTTCTGGATTCGTATGTGATGTTTCAATGTAGTTCTATTTTAAATATTAAAATGTATTAGGTAGCTTTTGATACTTTATACTGAAATGTAGTTAAAATATATAGAGGTTCCGAAAATAAATAAGAATTTGAAAATGAAGAGTCAATATATCAAAATATTCCCTATATATAATCGCGGATTTGTGTGTGTGTTCGTGTATTCGGGTGTCGTGTGTTCGTCTGTTCGATAACGCTCATGACTTTACAGTAAACATCTATAATATGATGCTTATTACCTACTGCTTCTGGCTTTGTCTATATGTCGTAATTGTAACAATAATAAATGAAATGCCAAAAACCTCTTTAGATGTTGAATATATTGAGAAAGTAACATGAGTACTAAAAAAATTCAAAATTTAAATTATTTTTAATGTAGAATAATTTAAGATTACAAAATGATCGAAAACGTAATTTTAAAATCTAATTTATTATCATTTTCAAAAAAAATATCTAAATTATACACCAGACAGAAATGCAGTAAGCGAATTCGAACAATACGCACATTCATCATGTTGCTTTGTTCAAACCGTCATATCTAAGAATTCTTCCTTTGTACACAAAACACATACGTTAGATCTATATCCATAGATTTATTATAACCAAACAACGTATACGTTGTGGTTAATTACGTTCCGGCGACATTTATATTCATCACTATAGCATCCCGATTACTGGAACCATCTATGGCACTCGCTCGCTTAACACGTGAAATACCAACTCGGGCGTGACTCGCTCTCATTACGGTTAATTTAAATTAATAATAAATTATATAGTTACGTGGCTAATCACGATTCCGAGCCGAAGCTGTCGTCCAGGGCTTAAAGCGCAATTTATTTTCGTGAAAAATTGCCCGAGAAAATTGCCGACCCAATGACCCTGAGAATGTTTCACGCGCTAACTTACCATTCAACTTAATTCATTATTAATACGATTTTCTCGCGAAACTCGAAAATGATTAATTAGGGTGTCTTATGCGCACTTCAGAAAGGATTAAAAGTGAAAAATTGAGTACGTTGTGCGCCTTTTTAAAGGTACACTTCGATTAATCCATCTTTTGATATGGCTCAGTAACAAAAGGCAAATGTGAAGTCGGAAATTATTGAAAACTCATCAAAATGCTTTATAAGATGAAAGATTCAAAATTTGTTATTTTTATTTTTTATTTTACTTTTTAACAAGTTATAGAAATTAAAATCGGTGCAGACAATGTCCAGCAATGAACTTATTAGGTTTTTCTATTCCAATAAAAGAACACTAATTAAAACTTATTATCAAATTAAATACTGGCAATATCGTCTTTCAATAATTGTTCGTTAATTATAAAATTAAAATCCAATTAATTTTATACATTACTGAAAATCATACTCAATCATTTTAATTTCCGAAAGTTTTTTTATAAATAAATAAAATTCGATTTAAAATGAATAAGTAATAATTTTTCCAAACTTTTCAGTATTTCAATGGCCATAACGAAACATAAATGGATTTAATTAAAAATTATTTTGATTGAAAATTGTAACTGGTTTTCATTAAAAGGAATGATCATATTAATATTAATACAGTAATCACAATAATCTTAAATGTAAGTATTATATTATGTTGTAATCCAATCATTAATTTCATTTTAAAAAAATACTACAAAATCTTATTCCGTCCTCACTTTGAGATATTTCCAAAAAGCGCCCCATAAACAATAATCCCAACTAATTAAATAACAAAATTAACAACGCCCCAAAAACACTTTGTCGAAACGGAAACGCTTTGCAAGTTTTTAATACAGTCGTCCATTCGTGTCGGTTCAAAATTAAAGCGTGTTTCATCGAGTAGCTTTTCAATTTGGCCCATAACACGACGACGCTCAACAGACGGATAACTCGGACGAAAATTTAATTTCCTCCGACACCCACGCCGTGGAAAAGCCCCCATTCCATGGAAAATCGCCGACCGAATCGTTCCGGGTTCGCCGGAACGTGGAAATGTTGCGTGGAAGCCTCCCGAGGCTGACGGGGAACCGACAGGTGTGTGGGAATGGAAAGTTAAATTTGACTAGGTCTGGAAGTTGTTTTGTTTTATGTTGTGTCGGTGTATTTTTGGATCGTGTTATCTTTTATATTTTGAATGTGTTTTTATTTTTTTTGTGCTTTTTTTGAAATTTCAGTTAAAAGTAGATGTGATAATAAGTTATGTGGTCATTAAAAATGTAATCGTATAAAGCTGATATTTTTTCTTAAACTTTATAATATTATACTTCGTCATGATATTATATAGACTCACTAGACTTCTTTCTTCAAGGAGAATTTTTCTCTCTTTGAGAATCTTTTCCTTTTCAAAAATTCTATCTTGTTCAAGAAAAAAATCTTCATTTATGCTCCTCTATAAAAAATATCCTATTTTAGTAACACATATTTTTAATCCGAATTCTCGAATAACTATTTTTAGACCCATCAATTTCAACTATTTTTTTTTTTTCAATATTCTCCTTTGAAATTTTCAATGAAAAAAATGCCAGATTTTCTGATGGTAGAAAAAGAAGACATGGAAACATGAAAACATGATAGAAGAGTAGATGTAAGACATTATATACATTGCAAATGATAATGATCACAACGATAATAATTTTCACATTTGCAACACGTTGATAATCATATTATTTGTCATATAAAATAATAAACGAATGTGCTTTTAGAAATATTATATAAAATATTGAAATTCTGAAGTTTCTCCAATGTATATTTCTTTGTATCAAAAAAATGTATATTTTAGTTATATTCTATACCAAACTCAAATATAAATGGTTCATTTTCACCGTATATACAATGGTATCTCGATCTCGAAAGATGCCATTTAACTTTTCGTTTTCTTTTCGGTTATGGTCGTTTTATTTTCTTGTCATCAAAACGTCCCTCGTATACACTCGTGTACGAAGAAACGAGATTGAATTACGCGAATAAAAGATACAATCTAATTCGTTCTATTGCCATTAGACGACGGCGAAATGAACCCCCCTACAATTACATTTCATCGAACGACGTATTTTCGTCGAACTGCACACAACCACAGGCAATATTTCGATACAGGAAAATTAAGTATTCCGAAAATTGACGTACGACACAGAGAACTTTTTCATTAAAATAAATTGCTGAACCTTCTCATCGAACGACGAATACACAGACGCTCCCAATCGTCCGTCCCTTCATCCAGACTATAAAACTTGATTAAAAGTACTAAAAAAATCCGACCGCCCCCTATACAATGTATACAACAATCGCCTCCCCGTCGAGGCCTGAAAAAAAGCAAGTGTATACAAACAGGTCTATGGTAGTCAACTGCAATTGTACAATTTTGAAGTCATATTCACTCTCGAAGCCCGCTCTCCCCATAGACTTTATTTTAAGCTAGACGACATTTCAATTGTGCTCTTTTGACTGAGTTTGTTCTCTGAAAAAATCCCCCTCAGCTGTGCTTCAAAGAGTCGTCTGGTCGGTTGTTTTTGATGGTTTTGTTTTTGAATGCTTTGTCATTGGCTTTTTAATTGACGACTTGTGGGTAGTCGAAATATGATTCGAAAATATATTGTTTTATCCTTCTCTCTTGTACGATTCAGAATTCGATTTTAAATTGTAATGTGAATTAGTATTTTTTTGATTTATGTATTTTTTTAATAAGTAGGTTTATTTTAGAAAGTTTTAAAATATTTTGAATCGTAAAATATAAAAAATATTTTTTTAGTATAGTGTCGAAATTTTATACTGCCCTCTATGAATGATTTTCTACACTTCCCACGATTGTGTATTCAAAAAGAAAATGTTTTTCCGGCTGGTTTGTGTCTTTGGTGCTTGTGGTTTTTCCAAGCATCAGTAGATGAGTTCAATTTAAATTCTTCAATATTTTATATCTTATTTTAAACCAATTAAACAAGCTAAAAGCTTTGACAATAATTCAATTATATTTTTTTGAAAAAAATATTAGATTTTCACATATATTTGTATATGTTGATATTTACTGTATTTTTCTTTTTTCAACATAAAGAAGTAAATACAAGGAACACCGCGATAGTAAATAAAGGTAAAAAATGAATATCGTATTCCTCTAAAATACAATATTCTACTAAAGTACGCTCTTATGGATACTTTCAAAGACAAATGATATGGCATAAATGTTACTTATGTATGAATAAGAGTAACGCATCCCTTCACAGATGCATACGCCTTTGTAGTGTTTTTTTTTAATAAAAATGTTAAATATAAATTGTTTAATTCTTATATTAAAATAACGAAAAAATAGAATATAATCGTAATATATTGTAATATTTTTCAAAATGAGAATATTAATGAAATTTGTGGAAGATTCTGTTTAAAACTATTGTTTTCCATTTGAACGGTTTAATTCTTCTTTACACAAGACTTTTACGAGAATGGAAAATTGGCTTGATGTTAGCTATGAACGATCCAGCATACTAAGAAATTCCATTTTCTTTATACTCAAGTACGCTAAAAACAGAAGCTTTGATGGTTGGAAGGTTTCGTTTTACGATACCGCTCACTTTTATAATGACATTCTTCAAAAATCGCTCAAAATTTCTTACCATAATAAAATTCTATTTTACTAACGTACATTTGTTATGTAAATTAAACTCGAATCGACGATTCAAAATTCACGGCCTGAAAAAAAATTACATACACAAGGTGGAGACCGTTCATGAAAAATTCGCACAAATCGGATTTGTCGAAAGTGGAAAGCTGGGGCGATAAGTGGACATCTTCCATATTCGATTCGAAGGGAAAAAAACAGAACTGAACCCAATTCCCCGAAGAAAAGGTGTTCAAAAACAAGCAAGGCTAAAACTAGTTCGGAGCAACGAGCATAAATTTTCATCTCTTTTTTGGTTGTCTCCAAAAGTGGTCGCATAACCCTTCATACCTACACATTCCTATATTATTTTTCCGCTTGAAATAATACTCTAAGGCTTAAGAATATCTAAGAGATCGAAACTCTCAGTATTTTATATTCCTGTAGATAAATTCGATTGAAAATTGAATCGTAAACTGTGTCGCAAATAAACGCTTGGAAAGTACCTCGAAATCTCGGATTAAAGCTAAATATTCATTATTTAGGTCGATGGCAAAGACCTCTTTCTCTCATTAAAACAGAAAAAGCTCGTCAAAAGCCCGGTCTCTATGCGGGAAGCCACTCAAAGCAATCGAATCGAATTTATGCGGAACAAACCATGACCTTTCGCATACATACACGTATACAGTATATGTTCGAAGTTCGTGTCGTTCAAAATATTCAAAGTGCGCTTTCGATTTTGAGATATTTGAATTTTATGATAAAAATATATACTTAGCTAAAAATAATAAATATAGCACGTACTATGTACATATTACTATAATATAATCGCTATAAATAAAAAGCTCAATACATATTTGAAACTATTTTCTACTCTCGGCGTGTTTCATGGAACTTAATATTTATTATTTTCGCTGGTGATATAAAATCTAATGTAAATGATGTAATTTAGCTATCGGACGTACGAAAATAGCATCGACTATATTTAGAGTCTAACGGAAATTGCTTTCAATTATTTAACGTATATAAATTTCTCTTTGAAGCCAAACCGCATTGTTTTTCGAAGAGATTCCCCGTATCAAATGCTCAGTTGATTCATAACACGTTTCTCCTTATTTGTGTGGGCTCAACAATTATTTTATACAAATCACATCGCAGAGCTACGTTTTCCTCCATAAAAACATCTTGAAAACCGCCCAACATCAACCACACAAACACGCTGCATTTCCACGCCATTAAACCCATACGAGTACGAAAATCCGATCATTATATTTTAATAACAACCCGACCACATTCCGCACAAAGCTTCCGAGCATAGATTCGAACAAGAACATGATATTTTCCCAGCGATTAGGTCAATTCGAAGTGTGCGAACGTGGGTTTTGAGACGACGTTAACGAGCGCCATTCACGTTGCTCGCTCGCAATGGCCGTACACATAGTGGCGCTTCACTAATTATGAAAACTTGGCCTAGGCACGGCACTCGACAAATTATAACTACTTATACAAATTATAACTTGCCACGAATATGTTAACGAGTCTTGGAGAACTTTCGCCGTGCCGAAAATATCAACATTATCAGCGAAATTCGCCTATTTGGGTGCGCGAACGTCTTCGGATACTCTTTGATGTCTTCGTTGTTGTTATGGATATTTTGATGTTTGATATCAATTATATTTTGTATTCGAATCATTGTTGAAGTTTTATGTGGTGGGAATATCACCGATAATGTTTCCAATTATTTTTCAGTATCATTATTATATGCAGAATGTATGACATATAACATAAAATCTGCTGAAGAACAAGAACTCTTGGATTTATCATACTATCAAAAGTTGAACATGTAAACAAAGATTATAAAAAAGTACATGAGTTTAAATATTATAAATTTTTTTTTCTAAAACTATAAAACTATTCTATTTTTTTAACTATAATATATCGATTGATTTTTCTAATGATTTTAAGTAGACAGTATGCATATTCATGATCTGACCAAAATATACGAGAAAATGGTGTAAATTGGTGTATTGGTGTATATGGTGATTACAGTTTATATTTCAGAAGAAGAGTAAATGCTAGAAGAAAGAAGGATACGCAGTTTTCAATAATTAAAATGATTTGATAATATAACAGTATCCCCTATATATAATAGCGGATTTCTGTGTGTGTATCCGTCTGTCTGTTCGAATGACGCTCGCTTTTTTTTGCTTTTCTTCAAATAAACGACCCGAACTGCGACTTTTAAATGATGATGATTTTTTTTCCTTTTTTCAAATGAACGACCCGAACCGTGACTTTTGATGATGATGATGATGATGATGATGATGATGATGATGATGATGATGACACTCATTTTGTTTTATTACTTTTCGCAACAGCACGGTTATAAAATAATTTTGCATAGATACATTTAATTTTTATTTTATTACGTGACAGCACGGTTATCAAATCACAGCCGATGTTATTAACATCGGGCCTATATACTAGTTCTTAATATTTTAACATTATTAATTTATAAATTTAACAAAAACGAGAAAAGTAAAGAAATATAAACTAAAAATACGCGATCACATCCATCTATTAAAAACGTCACTTGTTGCTCAACTTCTAAACCAGTACTTTCAATAAAATTAAACCATCGAACGATCACGACGTCATTTCCAACGTATCAAATTACCCGAAAAAGTCCAAATCTCCCCACAAACACCCATACAATCAACAATCCCGACACAACTACATAATTGGGGAAAACGATCCGACTCGCTTCCATCCGGCATATGCGGAATTTTCCGGGATTTTCTTGAGCGGCGCAATCTTAAAAATTTATCGGACAAATCTCTCGCCTCGTTATCTCACGAATTATAAAGTCGGCCGCAATTCTTGTCCCGCGCGTGCAACAAACACGTAAAACGAGCCGAATTTCGTTTTATTTACATATGACAGAATATTCTAGGGTCGACAAGATTTAGAACGCCCCGAACGCGTATTTTCCGCCTGTTTTTTTATATTATTTTTTCGTTTCATTTTATTTTATTTTGCCGGCTTTTTTTTTTTTACTCTCCATCCCTCGTCTTTTCATATCTCTTTTTCTTACTGAGGTCGCACATAAATTAGACGAAGGGTGGCTTAGACGCTTCAAATGCAAGATGCGTATGTGCTTATTTTTACTACTTGAGAAATCGGCTATTTTTTACGCCTACGATTCAACGTTTATCCGATAAATTCGAATGAATCGAAAACTTGGTTTGCGCGTACGAAATTTGTGCATTTGGTTATAAGCACGCTGACCATACGTTCTTTGTTTAAAAGTACAGTCCTTTATTTCATTGCTCTTCGTTTATTTTCATCGAATGTCCTTTATGGTTACCGTAATTATAAGGGAAATGTTGAATGAAATCGTTTTTGCATTTCGAAGCGCATTTGTGAAGGCAATTTTGCACAATGGAATGAACGTTTGAATTGGTTGTTTAGTAGAAAAGCGTCTGGAACGAACAAAACAACTTTAAAATGCGCAAATTTTGAAACTTGTTACACTAGCGAATTTCTTGTATAAGTTGGCACATTATCGCTACCACAATGTGCACCTTGATTTACCAACAATGTTTCTCTTTCAAAGTTTCAAATCTGTGAACGTTTAATTTGAAGTTAGAAACTTTTATATATAAAAAAGACTTAGTGAAATATCTTCGAAAGAATCTTAATAACAAAAATAGAAACTTTGGAGATTGTTTTCGACATTTTTTCACAGTCACGATTTGAATGAACAGTTATTTATGGCTCGAAATATCCGTATATTATTTTTTTCACATACAATGTTCGAAGTCAGCCTATTAATTAGGATTTACCTATTGAGACTTATGGGGTTCAGACAAATCTAAGGGTTGACTCGGTTCGTGACCAATGGGGCGAACATGATTTATTCTGTGTATCGACAATAAAACAAATTGCTTATCTCGAAAAGCAATTCTATTATTTTTTTCTTCGCATTCACTTAGCAAACATCAAAAGATATTCTCGGATGTATACTATTATAATATATGCATTATATCTATTATATTATAGTATTGATAAATCCCGAAATTTTGCTCAAATAGTTCCTCTCGACCTTTCGTTATTGTTCGTGTGAAATATTACGTAATCTGCGCAGACTTTAATTGTTCAGTATGAAATTGTGTAAATATTTGGTTTCACGAGTTAATATTTTCATATGGAAAAGCTCCATATTCGAATTCGAGTGAATCAAATATAACAAATTAAATGATTGATGATGGTTTGAAACTCAATAGTTAACAAAGTTTCTTATTTATTAAAATTTTAACACTATGCTATATTTGCTCATTTTACTAAATCTATTCAATGTATGATACACAAACACAAAGTGATAAAATAATTATATTTCAAAGATTTCGCTATAATTTTTTCATGGATTATTAAATTTCCACATAATTCCTTCTCTCACTTTGTGAGCAACTTCTCACATTACTTTCAGGCATGCCTCATATACATAAATCGATATTTATTTCTCGGGAGCGCGAAATAAAAAT
Source organism: Hydropsyche betteni (assembly GCA_028571205.2). Lineage (NCBI taxonomy): Eukaryota > Metazoa > Arthropoda > Insecta > Trichoptera > Hydropsychidae > Hydropsyche > Hydropsyche betteni. The sequence continues at coordinate 247,992 of JAOXNN020000048.1, read as the reverse complement.
TAATGTCGACAATTATGGCAATAAATACACATATAATGCGGAATTATTAGAAAAAAGTAATACAATAAATCCCACAATGAAAAAGACACCCACGGAAGCCCTCAAACTCGGTGCAAACACACATCAATCACAACGATGAACCCGACTCCCTAATTCCCGTGGAATGGGAGGTTGATATTTAATTAGTTATTTTGACACCAACTACACGAGAAAGCCATTTTAAACAGAGATAAGTTGATGTTGAGTATTGTGAACATTAACAAATATATCAATACTTAATCGATTTGAAGCAAACGGTCCATGGATGCTGTGGATGAGGTGTATTCCCGACAAGTCAACAATTTTTTAGTTTATATAAAAATGCTGTTTTTCATTGGAAAAAATAACATAATAAGGTACTCGATTAAGAAAATCGTCACAATATCAGGATTACATATGCACTAACGGTCTAATTACGAATATTCAATAGGTGCGCATTTGAAAATATAATTACAATGGAAAAATTAAATTTTATTAGGTAACGGGCCGATTGCTGAAAATTTCCCATCAGCATATGATATAATCGAAAGTAAATTCCTAATTTTTTCATATTAGCTCACTTTAGTTGCAAGATTTTCTAGGTGTTTACATTTTGTGAAGTACAATACGCAAAACAACAGTCAATATTCAGTTGAAAAAAATTTCACTAATTGTAAGACAGGATAACATACATATATGCTAACACCCTCGATACGAATATTCAATGAACGCGTATTAGAAAAATTGGTATGTATTGACGTTTTCAACAATGGAATTAGAAAATTAAATTTTATTAGGTAGCGAGCCAGTTGCGTGAAAGTATTTTTTTCCCAGGAGCAAATGAGATACGCAAAAGTAAATTTTTGCATCGCGATATATTTTCGTTTTAATGAATTTTATGAATGGAATTAAAATTGTATGAATGTAAAAATCAATGAAATTGTAATACGCAAAAAATAAAATGGAATTCGTGTAGTGATCGGTTAAAAAAATTGTCATGATACCAGAAGTACATATACGCCAACAGCCTCAATGTGCATATTCAATAGACACGTATTAGAATTTTTTATGTATTGACATTCTCATCAATAGAAGTACAAAATAAAATTCTATTAGGTAGCTCGCCAATTGCAGGAATTTTCCCAGGAGCATATGACATTAGCGAAAGTAATGAATTTGAAAATTTGTATTGATGTTATCATCGATCAACATTAGGCCAGGCGTCCACTGCGATTTGTAGTCGCGACAATCATTTAGTCGTGAAAATGGAACGCATTGTTTTAGGTTAAAGTGTGCCCATATGGTTTATGTCCGTCTGACCGTCTGTTCGTCTATTCGATGTCGCTCGCGACTTTAAAACGACGCGTCGATACGATTATTTTTTTGCGTCTATGAAATTATTCTTCATGCGTATATGGTCTTTATGTGTATACACTTAACGTCTATAATATCATGCTTATGAAAGCGTCTC
>JAOXNN020000048.1:230437-246403 GCA_028571205.2 Hydropsyche betteni | reverse complement strand
AATCGGGTACGGGCATCGACTTTAAAATAAACACATACACATCCCGATGTTATTAACATCGAGCCTATATACTAGTGAACATAAAAAAAAAAACAATAAAATAACATGAGACAATGGACATCCAAAATTAACGAAAACATCAAACATTCATTTTGGATATTCATTGTGACTCATACAATTCGAATATACTGAAAAATTGTTAAAAATTTACCCGTGCTGGTTTGGCGATGTCCATATCGAGGCTTCGGGGCCCCCCTGTGCCCCCCAGGCGCCATTTGGTGAAGGGGCCCGCCGAAGTGTCACCGAGGGCCTTCAGGCCCCCGAGGCCAAACAGAGCCACTTCCCAGCGGGACTTTTAGGGCACCAAACAAACACATCGCACAACGTTCATATCAAACTGATATAGTCATTGTACATTTCATCACCTTTTATCGATATTTTTTTGTACTAATAAAAATTCATTTTGACACTCGCACGGAATGTGTGTACCTTGAACAATTAAGCAGTTTAACGATCGCTTCGAAATATTTTCGAATTTATTGCGCAGTAAATAAAATGATTTTATTTTTCGCGTGTGCTCCACTTCTATTTAACGAGCGAAATTAAAATCAACCGTTCCGTTAATATGAATTTTTGATATTTTGCGTCGTAAAAAAAAGTCGCACTCGTTCGCGCATTGTGATCGTTATTGAGGCGCTTTTAATATTGGCGAATTTCGATTTCGAAAATAATTCACTTGTATTTAATATTCATACAATAACAACGCGATTAAATTTGTTTGGCGGACGCCAATATCCTGTTGAACGCTCGCTCAAAAGCGCTGAAACAACAATCGCAATTTCCGCGTTTTTCCCCGTCTATTTTTAACGGAGAGAAATATAATCGTGTCCGAGCAACGATTGCAGTTTATTCGCTGCGAATTTTTCCCGGGAATATCTCGAAACTTGGCGAATTTCGAGCTAAACTTTACGCGATTCGCAATCAGGGATCTCGTTTGGGACCTATTCATTGCCGGCATTAAAAACGAAAAAGCGCTCTGTTCAAAAAAATTCCTTCAAATTGTACGCTTTATCTAATACATGAAGCATCACAATTTTTTTTTTCATGGAAATAATTTATGTTCAAAGGCAGTTGCGAAATCGTGAGACTTTTTATATACATCGGAGAGTTCAGAAACCCTATAAATGTCCGTATATATTTTTTCGTTTTATTTTTTTTTATCTTTTGGTCGTTGAACGAGGCTTCGATGTCGACTTTGACAACCAAACCCCTTGCAACAAAACCGGTCTTAATTTAAGCCTTTTCTGAAACGCGAATGATTAACAGCGATGATTCACATTGTATGCAAATCATTGTATGTACTACACATGCGATTAAAGACAGTATCGCTTCTACCGTGTGCAATTAACAATGCAGAATTCTCACACTTCCCTTGCACCAGTAAATTTAATATAAATTTTAAATTCGTATCACTCATCTCTATATACTGTGGGGGAACTATCGGCGGGTTCATTAATCGAACTTCTAAAACACTCGAACTTTGCTTTCGCAGTTGTAACTTAGTTTGAAGTACACTTTACAAGCGCGGTAGATATTGCACAACGCAAACTTAATTTTTAAAACTCGTATTTATATTCTATCAAATATGCAACGGAGTGAAAATCTCATTTCAATGTACTCTACTTTGGCACAGATTTCTATTCAAAGTGACACGCCTATCGGAATGTTCTAGTTACGTCGTCGAATCAAAGTAACTTTGTAAAATGACCCATATGTTTCGATTATTCAAAGATACTATAATGTTATATAAATATTTGTTTAATACCGAAATGATATTATTTTTATTCCAATAAATTCTAGCATGGTGAAATGGTGGAAACTATTAAAAAAAATGTATTGTGTTCAATTAATTAATAATTTTTCGAATATTCTAATAGTTATTTATGCGCAGTTTAATGAAAATCAATTTTTATATGATATGTATAGTGAAACCTCAATTTTACATGCCAATAATTTCTGATTTTTCTCCAATTATTTTTTTCAAAAACATAAAAAACAGGGCTTTCATTATATATTATAATTATATTTTTTACATTGATATATTTTTACGTATTCGAATTTTTTTATTCCAAAATAGAAGTATTCTCAATCATTTTTCAAAATTTCACCACCCGACTACAATACATCAAATACAAAGATCAGTGGCAGATTTACTTCTTTAGGAATCGAGATCAAAAACTTTTAGGAGCGCCATTACATATTTATTATAAATATATAGGACATTTCAAATATATCTCATTGAACACACAAATCATTGAAATCGAAAAAGTAGCGCCAAAGGAAAATTTTATGATTTATTATTGATAAATTACTAGGTTTCATAAAATAGGCGATTTAAAAAAATAAAACATTCAATTTTGCAATCAAAACACTTTTTTCTTCGAATGTTGATTCAAAATATATAATATCTATAAAAACTGCAATAATTTATCAAAAACGGTAAGAGTCCCCTCCAATCCCCGGAGCAAGACCCCCGCCCGCCTACAGAAAAATCCGCGACAAAGATCCGCCAATATCCGAACTTTCGCAAACCGAACACATCACACATATAAATATTCATGCAATCCGACCCGATTCTAGGCACCGAACACCAAACTTCGCCATTTAAACGCACACGATTCACAACACACGCGAAGGCAGCGAAAGTGCCCCGGCGAAGCTCCTCCGCTCCTCCGCACAACACACACAAAACACACCGTTATCCTTTCGACAATGGCAAATCGCGAAAAGGCCACCGGCCAGCCTCCTCGGAGGCTTTCGAGGCCAGTTTCGATGCTGCGACCGGCTCGGCGTTCGCAAAAAGACTGAAAAGCGGTTTGTCTGGCCCGACCTTCCTTGCAGCGCGGCCTGGCGGGCCTGTGTTGGTGTTGTTGGGTGATGATCGTCATCGGCGGTCGGCGAAAAGCAGTTTCGGCCTTGAGGACGAAGGAGAGGACAAAAACCCAGGAGACCCAGTGACGGAGACCCGGAGGAACCGGGTCCCGACGTCTGGAACGGGCCCGCTCTTTGATCATTTTTTTCGCATCGGTCCGATGACCCGATGATGGCGGTTTGGAAGTCGTCGACTGTGTGTTTGATTGGGGTCGAGATGGGGTCGGGTTTTTTTTTTTGTGTAGTTTGTTGCGTTTGTCCGATGATGGTGTATGTTCGTTCCGTTTATATGATCGGTTAAATGCAGTCAAGCCCCCTATAACGTTCGAATTCAAAATTGAAAAACGTTAAACTTCTATAATGTGAAATTTATCTTGACGTTATAGGGAATTTGCTCTGCCATACATAAAAAAATATCTAAATACTATTTAGTATCTTACTTGATGATTTACAGTTGGAATCTATACACAAAACGATTTTGAGGGATTGTTGTTAGACCATACAGTTTTTACACGTCAAATTCAATAATTGAATGTCCAATTCGAAATGTAAAACCTGAATTTGAATACATTGTTGTTGATATATAAAACTTATTCCTAGCTGATTTTTTTGATACATACTTTTTGTTTCTAGTGTTTAGTTATGTATGTGAATGCATTGAATGGAAAAAGTACGTATAAAAAATAATATTGTTGTAATATATTCACTTTTTTTTCTTATTAACGTTAAAGTGAATTAATCGTGCTAAAATAATTTTACATAAATTATCGTTATTCTTTTCATCACATTAGACATTTTTCAATCAAAAATATTTATATATGCAATCAACGGTCGTTTTCATAAATTTATATCTCATTAATTTTCATATAATAATAAATTATATTTTTTTAAGAACACTAAATTCATAACCAAACATTTTCAAAAAATTTTTCGATTTGCACCTATAAATTGTTTGTCCAAGAAATTCCAATATTACGTCATTTCATCTGGCAAGTCGTGCGGCTAACTGAATTTGATATTTCCGAGCTAATTAATGTCTCGCCGATTTCCGCAAAGGTACAGAAACTGTTTTCTTGATAATATATAACCGCGGGGTCAAAGCCTCACAAATTAATCAGGATGACACGTGAACTAGATACGAGATAATTAGAACACGCAGATTAATTACCGCATTGGACTCTTAATATGAAATTATAACATGAGTGGGTCCTTCGCAGATTTTAAGAGTTCCTTTTCTTTTTTCGGCAGGTCCTTTACCTTTGGATTTCGAGCGTCTTACTTAATCAGTTTCTCCTTTTCGCAACGAAAGGCGACTTTGATCCGTATAATTGCAAAGAAATTCCGCGTCGAAAGAACAAGTCAGAATGAATGGATTTCTAATTAAATTTATAAATCAGGACATGTCATTAAAATATTAGATTTGAAAATAAAATAAAAATAGCTTTAAGTAAAAAAGTTGTGCTCGGTTGGATTTCAATACTTTCTATTGAAAAGCTGAATTTATTTTCGTATAAAAATGAATCTGGCGATTTATAAAGCGAGAGCACTTTATTTCATTACGAATATATAACTTACGGCTTTTACATATGTGACTTTTGGCCAGACCGGTATTTAACCGGAGATTATAAAAGACCACAAACTGCACAACGGTGCACATACTTTACCGGATATTTTCATTATAAAATGCAGTGCATTCGGTTTTAACAAAACCCAGGCAATATTGAATATTTCCATAAATTTTGCTGAATATTTCGTTGATCTCACATATTATACTATAATTATAGAATGTCCCAATAAGAGAAAGGACCATGTTTAAGTCGTGAGCTAAACGATCGTTTTAAAACGCATAGTGCGCAAATTCAAGACGACGTCGACTTCAAAGCCCCGCTTTTCCGTGGGAAATTGCGACGAAGTCGTTCAAGGAATAGAAAAATATAAAAAATCTTGGAGAAAAAAAAAAATACCAGTAGGGTTCTGCTTTTTTCCTCTGAAAATCACCATTATTTTCTTTCTCTCTATTTACTCGTACATTTTCTTTAAGTCGAACAAGCGTGACATTGATAGTGTCGAAACAGATAAGAATTTAAGTTGACATATGTGGACTTTTTACTTTTAAAAATTCAATCAAAACTTACAAATTTCTTTACACGATAAATCATTCAATTGAAATATCAAATAGTTGTGACTAAATTTAATATTATATTTTCTCGATTCACCTTTCCAATTTAAATCAATACATAATACCAAACATATATTTAAAATTCAATACATAATAACGGAAACCGTTCGAGAGTACAAAATGTCCCAGCATCATATGAATTAATACGGAAATTTTGATGACGCTAACCGAATCTGAAGACCGTCAAAACTCCACGACCCCGCAAAAGGGAATCCCTTTTAAGGACACACTGTCTTATCATCCGTCCCATTTATGGGGTCTTATCGGTAGTATAGGCTTTGCATGATTTACTAACTACCCTTGCCCCGGGGAAGGTCGACCGAGACCTATGTAACAAGCAATAAAACACACGAAAATTAGTTAATTTGCACGAGTAAATGGGTCGACATCGACGTTCACTAATAGCTCACTTCGTCGGGACAATATCGATGTGTTCGCTCGTGTGTTTTTGAATAAACATGTAATTTGTAATGCAAACCCTATATTAGGTCAATATTATAATGGACGATCGTGTGTATGAATTTATAAGATTGCTCGAAATTGATGTCGGGGTCGAGTTCGACGTGTACAAAAGCGATATTGTTATTTGAATCGAATGTTGGTTCAATATATTTTGTATTGATTTTGATATTTAAAATTCTATACAGTATTGAATGTTGTTACCGAAGAAACTCAATAAATCAATTAACCAACATCCAATATTGAATCGCTTACTTTTAAAAATTAATTCAATCGATTCAAATTCGCGATAACTTCGAATGCCACAAAACGAAACAATCTCAACACTTCACCGAAAACCCATTAATATCTCACGACGTATAATTCCAAAGTTTTGACAACTCCGTCGAATTATTTGCCATAGAAGCAACAAATTGATCGAACTTACAAAATCCAAAACCTCCAGGGGCTTGTACAGAAAAGTCTCGGTTATTATCGACTTTGTCACTTTATTACAATGCATCTTTTAATCTCAACGTAACGGCACTTGACGGAAGGCGTCCCGTCAAAAGAAGCAGCCTTCGTTTGATCAAATGCAATTTGGCATATACGGATTAGTGTCTTGTCACATGAACGAAAATCAGAAGATAACGAAATTATGCGATGTTATATAATAAAAACGACAAGGCTGACTCATGAGCGTTTCGATAAAAATGTCCACCCACGACTCGTCATGTCCTTAGTATACGATGGCGGAAAGAAAATCGTGGTAATAAATTTTATTGTTAGACGAGTTTATTTTCCGCTTGTTTAATGAAAACTTGAACCTTTAAATTCAATAAAATTTATATTTATATACCCCTAATTTATATTTAATTATTTAAAAAGCAAGGCGATAAACTGCAAACGAAGATATTACAGCTTTTACATTCCAATTATGTTATTCATTATTATGATATTATGGTGAAAGGTTATTTCTGAATTCAATTATTTAAATTTTAAATTAAACTTTTTACAAATCAAATTCAACCAATGAAAATTCATTTCTTAATTTTTTTTTTTCGTGAAAAATATTATACGAAAATAACGTTAAGTTCATACCCATGGTATCTATTTTAAGATTGATTTATTAAAAAATGTAATTAATTATGCATGTAAAAATCCCCAACTGAGATTATCAAAGTCAAATTGAAAAATAGATTATTTTTCATTGATTACTATAACGATCTTCATAATATAATACTTTCCGATGGTTTTATTTGAAGTTTAAAATTTACAATTTGATACATATATAAGGCTAAATATGGAATGTAAAAGCTGCTCAGTTTCATTTTTGATGTTTCTTTCAAAGTCCAAGTATACAGTATGTATTTTTGTAAATTTCATAGTAATTTCAGCTCCGTTAATCAGATACTATTCCGAGAGTTTAAAATTGGTCTACAGAGTGCAGTTGTTAAGAAAAACGTATATAAGCTCGTATAAAATGCGATAAAGGCGCAGGTCTGGAACCGGTCCCACGGAGATGACCCACAGTTTGAGAAGCGCTCCCGAGCACATAAACATAAGCATCCTCCTCATCCTCCGAGGATGTTAACCCCTCTTTGTTTTGTTCGGACGAAGAGTGTTCGAGGCGAAACACTCTTCGATTCGTATATATATTGCCCACATGTTTATTATTTCGAAAATATGGCAACTTCAATAGTGGACATCCTTTTGACCTTGTCGTATCCATGGAACACTCGAATGTTATTACCAATCTGAAACTTTATTTGTTTATGAATTTTTAATATTGAGAAATGGAAAGTTTTTGGTTTTTCAATTTGATAATAATAATATCAATCGAAGTTCATATAAATGATATTTTATTGACAAAGAGATGCCCATACATAAACGGCGATCACCAGTTGCTGAAAATCAAAATCAAAGTAACTGGCAATTGATGTCTCATTCATTATTAATATTTTTACTTTGAAAAATCGATATGTTATCGCTCTAACTAATGATAGTGCACGGTTACTTATTTTGAGATTTTCAACTGACTTGAGTATGTGTATTAAATATATTTTATTTAAGAAAAACCTTCAAATTTACTGTATTTTTATCCATAGTATGAAAACCACATAAAATCTGCGTACAAGCATTATAAAACAATACATAAAGTGTTAAATATTAACGTTACAACAATGCCAATAACCGTTACTCCGATCGGACATATCGTAAAAGCGCACGCCAAACATTCGCATAATATCAGAACTAAAACCCATACCTTCCTCTCCCTTAAACATCCATCTTCCCTTTTTATTAACAACCCCGACATTAAATTATCCCACCACAAAAGTGAAATAGTGCGATCCGCGTTCCAAGGTGTGTTGCTTTTTCTCCAGAGGAGTGTGGGCTCGCTTTAACGCGCCAAAAAGTAATTTAGCCGCCATTAAGTTAAAATGTCAGCTGTTCCCCGCCGACATTATGTAATGGTGGGTGTGATGCGTAATCTTCCCGTTTTCTTGGCCCCGCGCGTATTGTTACCCTACTTAGGCATCGGCGAGCGTTTCGCTCACACATTACGTCCCTATTAATTCGTAATGGCCGTAAGCGAGACATCAAACTTTCGAAAGCGCGCATATTTCAGCCTTTTCGAATTCGGCTTGATTAATTTTATGCTCGCTTGCATGTTCTGAAGTGCGTAATGAAACGTTTGCGAAACGTATGATAAGTTTATGGACTGCACTTTACAACACTAATTGCTTTCGTGCGAGAAAGTGAAACGATTATGTGGACGATTATTTTTTAAGTGAAGATTTTTTGTATTCTTGAATAATTTTGCTTGATCATCATCGAAAATTAATACGATATATATATTTTTTTAATAACACTAGACTGGTCATACGACTATTAATATAAAAATAAATGGATATCATTATACATGTACAGCTTTCACATTTCAAAATCAGTCTTTTACTTAACGAACTTAACCTTTTTAAATCAAATTCAACCAATGGAAATTTATTTTTTATTCATAAATGAACGGATTCAAATATGTTTAATTAAATATTAACCCTTTCTACTCGTTTGTCGTGCTGGACTCACCACGACTCTGGCTTGGTATAGTTCATAATGTGCGCTGGGCGCACCAATAAACATTACGATGTATATTGCCGATTTTGTTAGTTTACCTGCAAATATTTTACATTGCATTGAGTGTATATTGTAGATAAAATCTTCAAAATTGATAATATATCACTAAAAACCCATTTTATTCGAGTAAATCTAGAAATTAGTAATTTAGCGAGATAAGGCATACTTTTTCTCGGAACCAATATTTAAATACAGTTTTACCGTTGCATATAACTGACGACTTAAGTTAACAATCGCTATCTCCCTATCTCTTTCAGATAACGCTATTGTGTTTTTCGGGTGTTCGGAAGTTTAATTCTGTGACCATAGTATTTCTATTCTAAAAAAAATTTAACGAAACCCAAACAAATAACGCCAAGGTTATTTGAAATAACCATGTCGACGAAATTAAAATAACTCATTTCACTTTCGTCGAACGTGAGCGCCACACAATCCTTTTATTACTCGCGCAATATAAAAAAAATTATATAAGTCGTGTCACGAAATAAGACGATCATTTGCCATCATGTTCGACCGTAAAATTGAAAATATTTTTCAACGCAACGAGACACAATCTATTACGTGTGAGCGCGTGCGATGGACGCGGCCATGTGAGCATGAAATTAAAATGTTTACCCCTTACGAAAAAAACCCTTCTATAAATAAATAAACGCCATCACAATAAAACGGCCGCATAAAAATAAATATTACATCGAAGCGAAACCGCGACGAAATTATAATCGCATAACATTACATCTGATTACGCCGGGAAAATGACCCGTGAAACGCTGCGGTTATGAGACGCTTAAATTTGTACATCTTTTGACATTCGTGATAATAATCGCCATTCGTATTAGGGAGTTAAAATTTACTGTAATTTAAATGTTTGATCCTTTTTTTATTAGCAACTGTCGAAAAAGTTACTTCGGGGTATCTTTATAAGTGAACTTTTCGATAGTGAAAATTACGTGCTTTAAATTGAAATGAAATTTTAATATAAAAAATTTAGAAACATCGAGGTGTCGGTCAAATTTTGGAGTCGATATTGAAGAAAGCGAAACATATTGTATCACAACGGTTATCGATGAAACTATGCGGAAAAAAATTCAAAAAGATTTTATCGAAAGATTATCATTTTTTTATACTTTAAAAAATATACCAGATATAATAAATATGCGAAAAAAAGTCGCCTCAAATACTGTATTAAGGATGTACGTTGAGTTCTAGAACTAAATTGATTCTTTGTCAGGTAAAATTCTGTATACCTACTTATCGCTTTTTCGTATTTTTAAATATATAATATATAAAAAGTCAATTATCAATACTTATGATAAAAAATAAAATTTCCAATACTTAAAGCTATTTTTATCATAAAATTTCTATCATTTTCGGTTTTTTTTAAATGAAATTAATTCTTAGAATTGGATACATCTGCTTTTATGTTACATTTATAGTACAAAGTGATATTAAATTACCTATGAATTAAATTAATTATGAACTAAATTATTATGAACTAGCTGCAAATATTAGTACCTACTAACGGATAACTATTCTCAGCCGCTATAATTACACTAACAAGATAAGTAAGATATGTAAGATTAACATATAAAAAAAAATATTATTTCAAAAATTATTTAAAATCGTTTTCTATATAACAATAATTCGACTATTATTATATCTGCATCTATTATATATTCTTAAAATACAATCTTAAGTACAACGTTCAATTGACCAGTTCTGGTAGGAATAGCTATACAGATAGTCCTCGACGGATGACGGAAATACGTTCCTAAACTTCGGTCGTAAATCGAATCTATATATATGTTTTTTTTTTTGTAGTTTTACTTACTTTTATTATTACAATAATGAAATAATAAATAAATAACATTTAAAAATCTTTCACCGTTTGGCTCCATCATTTCAAATTTTTGCATTCTTCGATTAATGAAATCAAAAGCAGCAGCCGTTTTTTTTAAATTCGATTTTTTTCGGTTCTAAATTTCTCCGTATTCATTTCTCACATCCGCTCGAGATTTATCATTCGATTTAACATTTTTATATTCAATCAACATTTTTATCATTCAATTAATATTTTTTTTCGGCCACAAGTCGAACCCGCCGCAAGTCTTGTCCTCCTAAGTCCAGTAGCGATAGTGTTAACCGAATGAAATAACACACGTCGATAGTAACACTTGTTAAGCCGATAAGATTCGGCGACGGCGTTAGAATGGATTCAATTATGCATGCGGTAGCCGTCGCTATTGCTAAACGTCCAGATTAAACGTTCATAAATTTTGCACGAGCTTGTTTGGCCAGATTAGCCGGCGGGTGACGGCGACCAACGGGTCAAAAACCTTCCGATTCGGTCATCCGGTCGTATGGCGACAAAAATGGACGTCGACGGTCGTCTCGCGCGAAAATTTCGCAGTCTCGATCGATTTTGCGTTTGGAGTTCTGGGAATTTGAATCTATGATAGTGTAATGTTGGGTGGATGTAATTTTTTCTTGTTGGACGAATGTAATTGGTGTTTGATGAAAATATGCTTGATTAGTCGAGCATTTTTGAACGTTGACGTTTTCGTAATTTTAGGTTGATGTGAAAGTTTGAAGTTTGATCAATTCTTGGTTTTATTGATTAATTTTAATGTTTGCCATAATGAGATGTTAAAGGTTGATTTTTTTTTTGATATTTTATTAAAATTGATGAATTGGATATTAGTGAACTTTAATATTCACTAAATTGATTCGATAAAAAACCTATATATTTTTTAGATAAGATTTATCAATTTTTCAAAATTTCACAGTAACACATCAATGACATATAATATTCTTATAACGCTTCATAATTACACAAATGTAATATTTTAATATTAAATCAATTTTCTGAGAAAAATCTTGATAAGTTCTTTTATGTATTCCACACAGTCTCACAAGACATATAATATTTTCTCATTAAATAAATTTAGAGAGAATTGATCCAGTAATATTAACAGAATCCTTGAAAATGTTCTTCAGTCCCTAAAGACTTTCCATTTACGAAACACACATTTTAACAACCAATCCAATGACCAAATAAACATACGATAAAATTAACGAACAAATCGAATATGAAATCAAGCACGCTCGCGCAAAGCCCGATTTATATCGGCATTATATGACCGCAAATAGAATCGTTCTGCAATTTGATGACTCCCATCTCCATAAACGAAGCTTTGAATGATGTTATGAACCCAGAACTATAAATCAAAACGCGCTCAATCCAACACACACGTATAAAATCCTCTTTACGACCGATCCTTGAGGCCATTAAGCAGCCGTGGAAAGTCGAATCGAGCAGAAAATGGCGAACAGGTAAAGCTCATCGACGACTCGTCAATCAAATCATCGTTAAAAAAGGTCGTGGCTTTTACGTTTGGACACAATTAACGAGGAAAGTGTTGACGGAAGCGATTGGAAAGCTTCTTGTTTGTGTTTTAATGCATTTCAAAATGTTTTAATTGGATTTGAAATATTTTTTTATATATAACAATTATATCATCATAATAATGTGGATAAAATGTTGGAACCTTCAGCTAATTATCAAGAGTTTTCGTGTGCTATTTTATTAAGTGATAACAAGAAAAATAACTCATATACGGAAACAATCCCAAATTGATATTAAATTAGTCATACAAACAAAAATTCTGGATATTTTATAATTTTTTACGTCTTATTGATAAATTCAGAAATTTGAATCCTAGAATTTAAATTTAAATTTAGTCTTACTGTCAAGTCACCAATACGCATATCTATGAATAAACCATGTCGCGTATTGCTTAACATTGAAGTTCTAGAAAAAATGTATTCAACAAAACTAAATCATCGAAATTATACATATGTTGAAAACAATAAAATTTTACAATCAATACAGATAATCTTCCCTACTTTATATTCATAGTTGTCAAGTAATCAAATAATCCTCAGCTTTACATTATTCATATCATATTTTATGTCAAAACTCGTATTTCCATATCTAGTATATTGTGAATCCAATAAACAAACACCCACATTGTTTTGACAATGTTCATACAGTTATTTAAATTGTTAAAATTTTTAGCACATCGATTTGAGTGTGAAAAATCGTGTTCGTTAACATGCACATATTTTAAAACGCCCACAAAAGCATAAAACGACGATATCGATACGACAATTAAATCTATCATAATAGATCTTGCTGAGAGATTAAGCCTGTAATTGTTTCATATTAATTTCTGAATTAATCTGTACGCCCACCGAAAAAATTGACTTATGATTTTAGTACTTGCGGATCAACTATACCCACGTTTAAGATCTTAAAATAAATAACAAAACTTAATATTTTCATTTGATAGCCATAAAATATTGCTTATTTGAAGATATATATTCTAAAAATACAAATTGAAAATTATTAAAAAGTGACTATTAAAATATTAGAAAAATGAGTTCATCCGCACTATCATTTATCATTATAAACCTCCTGAGAGTTGAATGTCAGATCGACACATGAAAATTGAGACTAATTGTAAGTAAACTGTAATATTTTTCATCATAAATACAAAAATATAAAATGAAAAATTGAAAACGATTTATTTTCTGTGCTTATAAAATAAAACTGATTTCGATTAAAATATGCTTTTTATAAAAAATGCATTTCATAGTGATGTCCACAAAAGATTCAACTGAACAGTTTTAAAAATTGTATACTTTTTTATATATGGAAAATGGGGAGGCATCTGTCGCCGCTTATGATATTCCCATCATACTCGAAAAGCGTTTCGCATAAGAAAGAAAGGATGCAAAATCGAAACTCGTCTCCTCTATCCATTTTGCACAGAAACAACTTTACAAAGAAAAAAATGGAGAGGGTATGTGTGAAGAAAAGAACTTAAAAGGAATGCGGTTCGTCGCGAAAAAGTCTTGCCCGAAAAAAAAGAATGTAAAAAGGATATTGGGAATGGCTACGAAACAATAAATAAGTCTCTAGAGCCGATAATGTATTTTAAATGATTCATATTTAAATATTGAAATTATTAAAAAGCGTTCCCAGAGTATAAATATCTCGTTTAATGTTTCATTCAATTTTTTCCAGAGGCGATTATAGAATTAATTCTATTAGAGCAAACAAGGCTCGGTTTCTGTTTGTTCGCCGGCTCGTTCTCTTTTTTCGGCCTTTTTCCTCCTATTATTAATTTTTATTATGTTTTTTCGTTCATCATCAGCACCTTGACGGTCTTCATGGTTTTAATACAATTACGGAGGTAAAAAGGAGCCATTCAAAGGAAACCTGGACATAGAACGGCGCTCACCTAACGACTCGCCAAAAAAAAATATTATGCATGACATTCAACAAAATGTGTTTTCTTTCTTTTGCACCAAATTTTATTATGACTCGCCGACGCAATTAACTCGACCCTTTTCAGATAAAGAAACGTCGCTGAAACCGAGAATTGCATGTTTCAAAATTCATTCGAACACGATGCACCGAAATCGCACTTTCTGTCGGCGCGTATGCAAATTTCTAATTAAGCCAACCTTGCAAGAATGCAACACGATTAAAATGAAAATCGAACAGAAAAGAATTTCGATAAAAAACGAATGCAAAAAATACATATATATGTATAAAATAGTTGCATAGTGATGGAATTCGCAACTGGAAACCCACAGTGGGTTCGTTGGCCGACGCACTCTAACTCGTCTATAGGGTCACCCGGTCTCGTATACATCAATTATTATATTGTGTGAATACAATATTTATCGTGTACATGTATAATAATTCACGTATGGGTCTACGAAATACTATTTTTGTGTGTGTGTATGTGCTTTTTGCCTATTTGCGGCTTGTGTTACTTTTTGTTGTAGGTAGAATATAATGAAAACGGTCGAATTGTGGTATTTGCATGCATTTCGAATAGAAATTGTGTACAAATAAATTATTATTATTATTTATATACTAATTGGAAATTGAGGTAGATAGTTCATATTAAATAACTTTATTTGATGAACGTTTTGAAATATTATAATAATTGAAAGATCTTTTTTAAATTACCATATGTGACTTGTAAGAAATCTTTTTGATAATCATCAAAAATTTAGAAAATTTTTCCTTGTCGCATAAATAACCATGTTATAACTTTCAGAGAATTTAAACGATAAAAAACTATATAATACATCGATGAACATATTATTGTATTTATTGTTTCGATAAATTTTTTTAACGAAACTCCAATGATTAATTTTCGAATATACAATCGTCATCTCTATATGTAATAGCGGATTTCTGTGTGTCTGTCCATCTGTGTATCTGTGTATCTGTCTGTGTATCTGTGTATCTGTCTGTGTATCTGTGTATCTGTCTGTGACGATGACGCTCGCGACTATTTTTTTCTTTTTTTTATGATGTTGATGATGATGGTGATGATAAACAAATGAACTGGTTTTATTAATTAAATATTAAATATTCAAATCGGGTACACATTTCGAATACACTCAATCGGGTTTTCACATTTTATCTTTTTCCGTTTCTTAACAAAACCACAGCCGATGTTATTAACATCGGGCCTACATACTAGTATACAATAAAATCAGATTACCAAGATTCTACACATACTTTCAAATCTCGATTGAATTCGCAAAGTCCACACGAAACTTCCATCCGATTCGCAAAACGACAACACGTTCTTCGCGTTAAGCGTCCGACACCCGGAAGACGCATCTGGCGCGACCCGAACAAACGACAATTCCTCCGAAGCCTTCTTTTTCCCCGCTTTTCCCACGCGGAAAAGAATAAGGATGCCGACGAATAAAGAAAAGAACAAACGAAGACCGACCGCCTCTCTCCGCCATACATATTTGAAGCGCTTGCGAAATCGCGATATGATACTTCGTCCGACCGAACGGCTGCCTTCGATCAGATCAGAAGACGACATCCAGACACGTCTGGTGCGAAGAAGTGGTCGTGAGCGGTCGGACGATGGAGGGAAATTCGCGTCGTGGAAAATTCGCGTCACGGAAAACGCTCGGAGACGGGAAAGCGGAAAATCGAACCCGTCGCGAATCGTACATTTGAATAATGTGTTGGGTGCATTTATGTACTGCACATCGATAATAGATCTGCTAAAGTGAAATATTTCTATCTGAATACATCCCCTATATATAAAAGCGGATTTGTGTGTGTGCGTGTGTGTGTGTGTGTGTGTGTGTGTGCGTCTTTGTGTTCGTCTGTTCGATGACGCTCGCGACTTTAAAACGACGCGTCGATACGATTATTTTTTTGCGTCTATAAAATT
>JAOXNN020000048.1:200390-214322 GCA_028571205.2 Hydropsyche betteni | reverse complement strand
TAATAAATGAACTTTTTCGATTTTATTAATTAGATATTAAATATTCAAATCGGGTACACATTTTGGGTTCACACAATCGGGTTTTCACATTTTATCGTTTTCCGTTTCTCAACAAATCCACAGTCGATGTTATTAAGATCGGGCCTAAATATTATACTAGTATACCATATGGGCGCACTTCAACCTAAAATAATGTATTCCATTTTTACGATTAAACGATCGCGCTCGGCAAAATCGCAAGTGGGCCCCTGGCCTAAGTGACATATTCATTTAGTTGATAAAAGAAAATATGCAATATAAATACGAGATAAACGTGAAAATTTTAAAATATATTCCCAGTTACAAGTTGGTAATATACAGCTGATTGATAACAGATTGAGAAAATATAAAAATTGAGATTCATGTACTTAATAAATCATCAGGCGAAAATCATAAATCCAATGCCGCACTCAAACACAGAATACGTGTAAAATCGGATCTGAACAAAGTTTCTCAGGAAATTAAATTGAAAAGTGAAATTCGATTATCGTGCGTTCCTCACACAGTTAACGCGATTTAAAGCGTCGAACTCCGAAACGAACGCGGCGTCTAATCGCGTCAGTACCGACAGTTGAAATAACCGGGACATTCCCTTCACACGTTTGGCCAGGCGCCCACTTGCGATTTTGCCGTGCGCGATCGTTTAGTCGTAAAAATGGAACACATTATTTTAGGTTGAAGTGCGCCCATATGGTATATGGGTGCACTTCAACCTAAAACAATACGTTCCATTTTTGCGACTAAATAATCGCCGAGACTACAAATCGCAGTAGGCGCCTGGCCTTACACTCAAACTCAATATTTTATTATTTTTAACCATTTTTATAATATATCATAATTTTATATTAATCTAATATATTATATTAGAATTTTATATTATCTCTATTTAAACCCCCTATACATATATTATATAATCACGGATTTGTGTGTGTGTGTGTGTGTGCGTATCTGTGGCTTTGCCTATATGACGTCTGGTGACAATAACAATTGAACTATTTTGATTTTATTAATTAAATATTCAAATCGGGTACTAATTTCGGGTTCACACAATCGGGTTTTCACATTTTATCGTTTTCCGTTTCTTAACAAATCCACAGTCGATGTTATTAATATCGGGTATACCTGTACCTGGGTATATCGGGTATATCGGGTATACCATACCTGTATATTATATTAGCAGAATAAGATCTGTAAGAATGTTTTGAAATAAATTAACTTTCTTATTATCTTAACTTGAAACTGATAAAAGCTGTAAATAAAATACGATAAATTATCACTCAAATTTAAAATTGAGCATAAACTTGTAATACTTAATTCGGAGCTCATTTTAAGCTCAACACCTGTTAAAATTCAAATCTACAATGAATCGATAACATTATTCCCATTAACTGTGAGTTTTACATATCATTTATAATAATCTGTAACCTTAAGACTTCACTGTAAGTGTAAACAAGCGAAAACGAGTAAACGTAGACATCAATGTATACTCACTATGAATCCTTACCTTTGAAATCAACATTATTGTTTGGAGAACTCACCTGTGTGCCTTTCAAAACTAAAGTCGCTCGAAATGTGTACCGTTTATATATAATATTATATTTATATAAAACATGCTGACCATTAATGTTTGTTGCTCTCGCTTTGCGATTTATAACACGGTGCAAATTGCATCATGAGGATCAATATTAGAAATCAACACACTGTAAGCTTAATGAAGAAATTTTACTTTGAACTTAACTAATTCAGTCACAGCAGGTATATGAATAAGACTTATAAACAATGTTATCTTTCGAAAACCCCAATATTTTTTTTAAGCTATAAAGTTGCACTATCTCTGCTATTTTTAGTACTATTTTATAAATGTGCAATAAATAATAATACAACAAGGATATTTTTTTTTCTATTATATCTTGATAAATATTTTCATATTGATAAAAAGGAAATTTTCATTTATCAGAGCGCTCTTTATACAGAACACCACCAAATTTCAATAATTCGATTCGAAACAGTAATTAACGCGATTATCTATTTATGAACAAAGCGAATCATATTTTCTATGCAAATTCGCATGAGCAAAGTTTCTAAACGTGCGCATACACAATAGAACAAACATTCTAGATTGCAACTAGGCTAAACATGTTTCACAATATTGAATTGTCTCGTCTGTGCGCGGCAACCACCTTTCTGCAGAGCGAATATATGAATCGTTAAAACCCCTTCAAGACTAAACTCCAAACATTATACATTCATAGAAATCGAACAGTTCAATAGAGAACGTACGATTCGGAAGCGGGCGGATTATTACCGTATACCAGTCGATGATTAAAGATTTTCCGAGAAGTAAATATTAAAATTTGCATAATCGAAATGCATTTCATAGCTTTACGTTCCGCGAAGACTTTCGAAAACCTTTCAATCCGATTGTTACAGAAGAACAAACAACTGCATTATGAATATCTACCGTTCGCGATTCTTTCATATATTTTATTATGAATATTTATAATCATATTTGAAGTAGATTTAATACGGTAATAAAATAGCAGGAACTTACTAAGTGCACAGTTCGCAAAATAGCCCGGAAAACAAAATTTCTATTTACAATTGTCGATGAAAATCAAACAAACGCTTTGCGCGACGATTTTCATTACAGAAACGTTTGATTTATATTCTGCGGAAATTTTGCGAGTAAAATTCGACCCAATTTTCCCAGTTTCGTACCCGATAGACGTCACTCATTTTCCGAGAAGAGCTACCTCCAGGCGATATTTAATTAAATACTTTGTGTGAAGTTCGACAATAGAATATTATTTTAATAGCGCGGATTGTTTTTCGAGCGTAGTTTTTCCACAGAGATGGAAATTCGAGGGGTATTTTTTTACCGTCGAGAATTGTTGTAGAACGTTCTCGAGCAAGTTTTCAAAGTTTAATGTGCAAAAACTGAAATTCGCTAAGTGTGGCACGCCGAAACAATGCAATTATATGCTAAGCTGGCATTCAAACAATTTAATTAACCCTAAATAACTTCACGGGTATGGGTTATTAAATATTATCCATATAATGTCATGATCAGCCTTCACTAGATCAACTAATGTTAAATTTTTATTAAATATATTCTCAGAACAATATTCTTAACAAATTTTTAATTAAAATGAACGTATAGAAATTTCTTTTGCACGGATTGTGTCATCTCGCACAAATATGGCGCATTCGAATAGAATTGAAAATTAAATCTGGCCTGATTTGAAATTCTGAATTTTATATAGTCTGGAAATATAAATTGGTCCAAAGCGTGGAGTTATTGCCATTCAAATGTATTCATTAGCCGTATTTCAATCTGCAGTTGCATACGAATGCTTCTTGCACTACGACTTGCGCCGTTTTTCATTATGACTGAGACTGAAAACTGACTATCCTGTAGAAAATTTTCAATTCAGAACTCTGAAACTCTAACTAGAGAGATTAATCCACAAAAAAATATTTAAAAATGAAACGAACGGAATTTTTTGTACGGTACACGATAAATTGAAAGAGCAGTCCGATTTGAATTCAAATTGCGACTTGATGGGTTATTGACAAAAATTTCAAATTTATATTTAAGATGAATCATCTTAATAGAAATAAATTTTACAATTCATGGCTTCTTCAACAATAAAAGGTCTCGTTATCAATTTGAAGTCACGCCGCACAATTGAACAAAAAAGGCAACGCTTTATCATTTCGAAACAATTGCGGGAGCAAAAAATAAATAATCGTCGTTTGATAAGCGCAAAAAACAAGATTTATCGGTAGAAACTACTAATTAAGACCTTGGTGAAAATAAACCGTTTGAGTTTCTCCAAAATACATCACGACTCTCAGAAATTTCAACTCTTTCCCTACACCATCGAGTCGTGAAAAGTCCCATAATTTTCGTGCCGAAGCACAGCGTCTGTTTTCCCGCCTAATTAATTTTACATAAATTATTTACGGCCGCGTCCAAAACGAACATAACTAACGCTGAAAAATGTACACGACTCTAAAGTTGTTTTTACGCGCTAATTTACAATCCACTTTTTTATTACGCAATTAACCTGCAGCGAAATAACGACTTTCCGCTGAAAATCTTTCGCTCACAATCAACAGAATTAAGCTTCCGATATTTAATGTGAGTAATGCGGGACTTTCAAAGTGTCCGATGCACTTTGTGTATCCGGTAGTGAAATAAAAAAAAATGTAAAGGTTGCCAAATGGTTGTAAAAGGCTTTTAAACGCGTTACGCTACTAACCGGACAACTCGACGACAAAACCGCGATTTCGCATTTAAAAGTTAATAATCCGAAGCGTGGCCTCTTTTTGATTGCATAATACGATTCAAAGCTGAAACTCACGTTTGCGGCTCGCTGCGATGTTGTGAAGGCTTTCAGGTACCTCTTGTGATGGCTGGAAGATGGCGAAACGCCGAGTGTTTTGCACCTGTCCTCGTGTTTGTCTGAAATTATCGAATTTTATTTAAATTATTTGTAATTTGACACATAATAACAACTAATTTTACAGTTTTCAATATGTTAAATCAAATAAAAACTATAGTGAACAAATATTTTGTATAATATGATATAAATATATACATGTATATACCAAATGGTATAATAGTATATACCAATACCGTGTATATACCAAATATATATGGTATAATGTATATATACCAAAATTTGAAATCATACTAATTTGATCTATAATTAAATTTTCATTAATTGAAATATTCATTCAATTTCATCGAATATTGTTCATTGAATAGACAAAGACCTTTCTTATTAATTATGATGGCTTGATTTTAAATTCATTCAATATCGAGTTATAGAACTACCTGAATATAGAAGTAATACTAAATTTTCAATTAAGTTCCCTTTTATTAAAATTATTTACGGTTTATGAACTCTTCGATTCGTATTAGAGCTAAAAATTAAATTTAATATAGTTTTAATAAAAGTTATAAAATACGTAGAAAAAATTTCACGTAGAAATTTTTTCTTCGAAAATTTTCGGGATGTTTCTATAGTCCAGCAACGTACAAAAATTTTTTTCGATAAATTTTTATACTAAGTACTCTTTCGAAATTCAACCTCCCTATACATATAAGAACACATACAAAGTAGAACTCGCTCAACAGTTGAACTTTTTTAAAGGATGGCACCTGTGAGACTCCATCTATACGATAGTTCTAAACTGTCTGACGTCGTTTTGTATTTCGGCCCGGAAAAATCTTGTATGTTATAGTTTTTTTTTTTTTACAGAATTTTTATTTTTCTCACTTCTAAAAATATTCGACATATAATTCAAAAAATTATAATTAAAATATTTATATTCTTAAATCAATCTATCTATTCCATTCTATTTATTGAAACTGTTACTTCTTTTGAGTATAAAAGTAAATTTCAATAATTTTTATATAAAAAAAACTTGTTAAAATATAGAGCGTGACGTCCTCGCTGCAGTTCAGACTTTAGATTTAATTAGAGATTAGAGAGCATAAGACTGGAACAGAAAACATATAGCTAGAGAGGGTTGAAAGCTTGAGAAAATAGATAGAGAGAGATGTTGACCCACTTAGTGGATCCCTGGTTTGCTCATTTCCATCCCCGCATTTGAAGAACACTGGAAAAGTGCAATTTCTTAACATTTTTATGCGTTCAATTTTCATCGGACACCACAAATAGTGTATTTGGATGTTGTTCGACATTCGATTTTCTCAATTGTTTCATTTTTCAATTCAGATTCATTTTATATGAAATTCGTTTTTCATTATCTCACTCTTAAAAATACGAGATGGTAAGTTAATCATGAATGAGTAAACGATATCAGTTTCATAATTAATATTGTGTGATTTATACAAAGAAATTTCGATGATGTTTTTCAATTATAAAAATCCAAACTCATCGGTTTTAAGTGTGTTTATGGCGACCTTTAATATTCGCGTATGTAAAATCGGGCAAAATTGAAAGCACACTCGATTTCGTTAAGTGACCGAAAAAGAGACAAAGCTTTTTGTTCGATGAAATTTTTAGCCGAGAGGGAGAAATGAAATGAAAGTTTAATTAACCAAAATTTTAAATAACGAAAACGAGTAAATTTTCGCTCCACTGCTAAACAATTCGCAATTGTTTTTACGACGCACTGAAAAAATGTACAATTCTATATAATTTTCATTCAGTACCAGTTTCCGGCAAAATATTTTTTTCCGATTCAATTCGTTATTAAAGATTAATCGTCCATTTAAAGTTTAAACCTTTTACCTGCTGCTAGTTTATTTAAAACTAATTTTCCGCAAGACTTGTTTGCACTGCGAAATGAGCGCGCTTCGATAGCAAAATCCGATGCTTAAATTTAATATGATTTCGAAATACGACCTGATCTGAAAAACATTATATCATTAATTATCAAAATTATATTAAAACGGTCAGAGATTTATTACATAATCATCACAAAATATTATGCAACAATCTCAAATATTGTAAGCCATTCATTGTATCATCAAATGTTTGATTAAAAAATTATAGTATATGAAATACATTTGAAGATATTACAATCGGAGGAAAAAACTTGATGTAAAATTAATTAAATAAAATATTTTTATTAAATATTAGTGCATCCGTTAGCAAAGTTTATATAATCGCGTTTTCTAAAAAAAAAAAAACTTGCATTTTCTGTCAAATTCAACATTTTTTGTTGATGTACTGTTCCTCTTTGCTGTTTTTATTAAAAAAATAAATATTTAACGTCATGTTTTATCAAATATGACACTTGACTTTTCTTGCGATATACCTAAGGAACTCAGGAAAAAACTTGAATTGACTGCGTTGAAAAGGAAGCTAAGGACCATAGACACAAATTTCGAAATTTTATATCAAAAACAGCTCATTTCAAAAGATAAAAATCGAAAATTCGACAGTTGAAAACATAATTTTGATAAAAATGTAAAATATTGCTTCAATGTTTTTAAATCTTA
Organism: Hydropsyche betteni; assembly: GCA_028571205.2. NCBI lineage: Eukaryota > Metazoa > Arthropoda > Insecta > Trichoptera > Hydropsychidae > Hydropsyche > Hydropsyche betteni. The sequence goes on along the minus strand of JAOXNN020000048.1, from coordinate 207,301 downwards.
CAAAAAACGTGAGTTTTTTTTAATGGAAAACGCAGTTACACAAACGTTATGTGACACATCAATAGCAGAAAAAGGAAAATTAATTTTCAGTTCACCTCTGCTATAAAACTTTTCAAAACGTTAAAAAAACCTTTGAACTCCAAACGTCAGTCGAAGAAATATACATTGACATACAACAAAAGTTTCCACTCCAAGAAAATAAACAAACCTAGTCAACTTAAACCATTCAATCTTGTCCGAACTCAAATAATTACAACATACAAAATTCCACTCGTACACACAAAAGTGCAACCACCCCCACACATGCAACCCCCAAAGTAACAAACCGAACACCACACTTACACACACACACACACATACATACATATATACATACATACATACATACATACATACATACATACATACATACATACACACACACACACAAAACACACAAACACCGATTCGTACGAGCACTTCGCCCATACAAATCGGGTAATCCGGCCAAATCCCGAAATAGCGGTCCGAGTGGTTCACCGCTCCGAACTATGTGTAGCCGGGTCAAATTGTGCCGGTTAAATCATAGATAGGCCCGTGTTCGCTACAGGTAATAATCGACGTGTAAATTCGCAACTATTCGCAAACTGGAGTAATCCGTTGTCGATTGGCAATGTCGGCCCGCTTACGGTTCGCAGATTATTCGGTATATTAGTCGGTGTTGGCTCGTTTTGTTTATGGGGGGCGCCATTGTATGTAAGTCGGTTGGGTGTCGAATGCGATGTTGGGTGTTGGGGGTTAGGCTATGGTGTGGATTATGAAGTGGATGATATTAATTTTCGCTGTATTTAGAAATTTTCGTGTAAATTTTATTAATAGTTTTAAGTGTATTTTTATGTAGCCGTATGCGAATGTTTGTGAAATTGCTTAATACGCGGACGACGCAAGAAAGTTTTGCGTCATACACAAACAGAATAATAAGATAGCGCTTTGTTGATATTTTTCAAAACAAAACACACTTTCATTAGTCGAAATTAGAACTTTTTTTTTTCAATCGCTTTCTTTTCCATGTAACGAAACTTAGTGCTCTGGCTAACAATCAGTTCTTATACCTAACCTAACCATTGAATCTACCAAAGCCATATAAACGAAGAGATATAAAAATGATGAATTTCAAAAGGAAAAAGTTGAAATTTTGGTGAAAAATGTCAAAAAAATTCCATCTCACTACATTGTTCGCATAAAAACCCAATATTTTTCATAATACAAAAAATTAAACAATTTCATAAACGACATATAACACATATACATAAATAAATAATTTTAATACTATTATATGCAATATGTGATAAATCATTTTATAAATCAAAAAATCTTACGTGAATAAGTCCACCTGTTAAATGAAAAGTTTTTCGTTTAACTTTAACATGTTCGATTATATTAGACTATTGACCGAATATATTTACGACTACAATATAATGAAATTATAAAAATCTTTCCCTTTGATTAATAGAATGCAATTATGTATTCATCAAGAAAGTGTTATAAATTATGAGCGTATTCAATCTGAGCCAGAATTTAATTAAAAAAAATACATAACAATTAATTAAATGCTCGACGTTTCATGCAGAAAGATTTATGTTCTTTACTTTCGTCTTATTTTTTCACCCAAGAGACTTTAAAAAAGTTCAAACACACGTTTCTTTTACAACTCCTAAAATTAATATGTTGTATTCAAAAATAATTTAATACAGTAAAAAAAACAATCACTTTTATGCAACATAATTAAAATTATATTAATTCCCACGTATAAAAAAAGCTTACTTAGCTCAAATAAGAAGAGTAACATAAACGATTATATCATAAAGTCAGCTATAAACCCTCATACGACCATTTGGCCATATCGCGCTTTTACACGTACTTAACCTCGCCTCAACCCTTCCACGACAGGACTGAAACAACTTCTCATCCGTACGGCCGATTCGACCCCGATATCCATAAATACGGCAAAATTCCCGAAAAGACGTCCCGTTCTCTAATGTGTATAAAATATGCTTTGGGGTCAACACATACCCCGGACAAGGCGCCAGCTGCGGGTTAAGATTTAACCCCTTTGCCCCTCAGAGCGAAAAATGTCCGGATTGTTTACAACTCGAGGAATTTACTCGTTTTTGGCGATTCCGTTAGGGGAACGAACTCGAAATAAAGATGGAGAAACGTGGAGGGTTATATGATGGGCTACGGGGGGTCTAAATGCGAAAATAAAGCTCGGACGTGTTTTATATTCATCTCATATATTGTATCAGGATTGAGCACGTATACGCAATGAAAAATATATTATATGTTGCGTGTAATTTACGAAATTGCATAGTTCGCGTACCTAGCAAAACTATTTCATTGTATGCAAAAAATAGTGTGGATTGCGCTTTGTTGATGTTTTCCACCAAAATTTGGACTTGTTTCTTTTCATTATCTTCATTTTTCCACCCTTTGTTTCTCATGGTTTTAGAAATATCAATAGTTAAGTTAGGTTGGGTTTATTTTATTTATTTTAAGCTTTTATTGTTATCTATTATATACAGGTTTTTCCCGACTTACGACGGAGGTCCGTTCCTGAACTTCGGTCGTAAGTCGAATCCATACAAAAAAAAATCATTCATATTTTTATATCCAAATTTTCATTTTCAGTTCGTATTCTGCCGTTGTTAATGTAATAATATTATAAAAACTATTTTACCAGATTTATTTTTCAATAAGTAAGAACTCATATATTCCAAAAAGAACGAAGAAGAAAATCTGACATGTAATGGGTAACAATAATTTAAACGAGTACATTTTTTTTTCGAAATGCATTGATCATGGGTAATTTTTGAAAAAATAGGTAATTTAAAAATATATTTAATTTTTTTATCGGTTGTAAGTGCGAGCCGCCGTAAGTTGAAAACTGCGTGTAAGGCTAAAGCAAAGACTAAGGTTTCGTTAGTTAGAAAGAAAAGTAATAAAAAAGTTCAAATTTCGAATAATTTAAGCATTTAGTTTTAAAAAAACATCAACAAAGCGCCATCCCACTATATTGTTCAAAACTTGCACAAAACTTTTTTGCGTCCATTCAACAAAAATAAATTTTCAATTTTATCACTATACGAAAGTTATTAGTTTATTTTGTGTAAAATTAGCCGCGTGTGTACTCTGTAACGAACGTCAGCCGCAATTTTCGCTTTAATTAGACGCCCGGGTATGCAAGACCCCATGAATAATGCAAGTGCATAATTTCGATGCCACGCTACACTTCGACTAGTTTGCGAGCATACGAAAGTGGTGTAGTACACAGAACGTGCACATTTTTTTCGCGGGTTTATTCCGCGTGCAATTAGCCCGGCGTTGACGCACCCCGCGTTTCGGCTAATATATGTTAAACGCATTCGTGTCGTTAAAGGGTTAACTGCGGCGTTTATGTGCGACACGCACGTTATATTACTGTCTCTCGTCAAGCTCAATTTAACGCATTCAACAATGCTCTCTTTTATGTACGAAATATATGTATTAATAATACGTGTTATGTTTACGAGACAAAAACAAAAATATATTTTGTTATGAAAGTTTCGACGAAAGCGAGTTTCAGTGTGGAAATTTAATTTAATTATATGTATATTTGTGTTTAATATTCATTTTTTTTAGTTTTGATGAAACGATTTTTATTGATCATAATATTTGAGAGATTTGTAATAGATGAATTGAATTACATTTTATTAGTTTAAGAATATGAAAAAAATATTTTCCTATTTTCCAAAAATAATATTTTGCGCGTTTGAAGAGAAACCTTCATATCATTTTTTTTACTTTCTTGAAACATTCTGACATATTTTTTTGTTATTATTTTTTATTTTGTAATACTTGAATATTTTATTATAAAAATATATATATTAACAAAATTTATCAGACATAAAAATTCTCATAATATATCTTATATAATATAAAAATGCTCATATAATATAATATGATACAGAATAATATCATATAATATAATAGCTTTTTTTAATTATACCATATCTTTTTCAAAAATTAACAAATTCTTTATCAAGCAAATTTACATCATCGTTAAACAACAAGTTTTCATTTCAAAAACATCTCAAATTTCATACACATATCAACTTAATCACGTGAATGTTTTTCAAACAATAATAATTTATTTGTTTCATACATCGCTGAATACGGGAACAGATATAATCATATACAACAGCATTTATTGGAGCTAGTAGTATCTACAATATGCTACAACTAGAGAAACTGTGATATTCTCCGGAGAACAGTGCCAGGCATTTTGGCATGCAACAATTATTACCGTCGTTAAGTTAAACGTGACATTGCAAAGCGCTAATAAGATAAACCGACTGCATCGCAACCGTTATAACCATTGCAATATTTTACGATATTACACTTTATAATATGGCAATGGAGGCGATCGAGCAGACGACCGCAAGGTTGTAACTATATCACAAAGTATCCGAAATAAAAATAGTTGGATCTTCCGAATGGGACAGTTCAAACGAGCGGACGAATGCCCGGACGAAAAGTTTCGAAATTAAGGGCGGCAAAGTTTAAAGTTAGCCCATCTTTTGTGTGCCGAATGGTATATGGGCGGACCGTCCATTTAGCTCTAAATCGGTCAATCTCTTTATACGGCTATGCTCAAATGTCAATTATTTATATTTTTTTTATTATTAATTCGGAAATTCGGTTCAATTTCGCTATGAAAATATTCTTCATCAATCGATAAGGTTGGGTCAGAAACACGCCTAATTTTTTTTTTTTAATTTTTATGAAAATATTTTAAATTCTTTAATTGGTTCGGTATTATGAATCGTTTTAAAATTATATTATGATATATTTAAATATTGTAAAAGCAATTACTTAATATTATCATATTTTAAATGATTTATCAAATTTTCATTGTTATCTAAAAACTCATACTAGTATGATATTTTTTATCATGATTGCATTCTAAATGAAAAATAATGTTTATTTTAGTCGTACGACAAATAATGGTAAGAATAATACTATTTTTTTATCAAAAACAATCGTCGTTGTTTCGAAGAAAATTGGTAAACAAAAGTATTTCAAACTTTTAGTATCGATTGAGAAAATTATATTATATTGTGTCAATAAGAAATTTTTGTTTCAAAAATACATAAAGCACACTTTATTGAAGCATTTTCGCGTGAATTCCGTCGAAAAACATTTGAGTCAGAATTTAGAATGAAATATAAGCCTGGCATCGAATTTTGACGAAAATGGTACAATATCGTCCAATTAAAGAAGGAAAAGCGGCAGCAAAGGGACACTATTTCGTGTTCGGAAGAAACCCCTTTTTCGAAGTGTCCCAAGAACACGACACTGGGTCTCTCTGAGGGTAGACAGAAGGGGAAGCCGGGGTCGTCGCTTGCAAAGGAATTTCAATTATCCTCAGGAAGGACGATAGCAGCAGCAGTAGCAGGCACCAGATGTCGGATAAAAAACACCGATTCTCGTTATTTAACGCGCCGCTTTGACAACGCCAGAAACGCATAATTGGACTCGATAAACGCCCGAATTCCTGCGATGCCATATTTTTCATTTTTTTTTTCACACACACTATCTGATCCTATTTTCGTAGTGGACTGAAAAAAGATCAAATTAAAATTTCGCCGGGACGATTGCGAATTTCAAAATCTCATTTCCTTCGTTGCTGGCGAGCGCGCGTAAAATTTTTGCGTTTATTGTTTTCGTTTCCGTTCCGCTCTTAAATAAAAATTTATCATCTTGCGCTTAATACGACATCGTTTAAATTTGACTCCGAATTATATCAGATATGAATTGAGAATTTATTTTGAAGATAAATTGAAAAATTATCACTTTAAGATAACTTTTGTACGCGTATAGAACGGATCATTAAATTTTAATATCCAATTATTACATTTCATTCGGATTTATTATGTTGTAGATATAAAACAAGAAGTTGTTTACGTGTCGAGAATCTTCAAACGGCCAATGTCGAAAAAATAACGTAAATATTAGGAGTTTAGGGTCGGAAAATTCCCGGAAAAGCGCTATGCGATTGCGATTCGATCCGAAGAAATCGTCGTAAAAATTTATCAGTCGTAAAACGGGATAAAGTCCCGGGACGCGACAGCTCGCGCCGGTGGATGGAAGCCTCCCGTATAAAGGGGAAGCGGCGGGAATTTTAAATTAAGGAGAGATCGGGCATAGATTTCCGATAAAACTTACTTCATTAAAAGCGTTCCCGGGGTAGTTTTCGGGCTTTGTGTCGCGCGCCGCCAACTTTTCTTCCCTACGCCAGATTTTCACTTTCGACATTAAACGCTCGAACAATATTTGCGGTTAACTTAACCGCCTCCGATGGCTTAATGCCTCGTTAAGGTTAACCCGATTTATCCTTCCACTTCCTCCGCGGCCTTCTTCGCCGTATTTTCGGTTCCGTTTCCGGACATTTTCGACATAATTATGTATTGGACGGACGTGGCCGGGAACTATGAATATAAATTGGCTCTGTGAGAAAGGTGATTACTCTAGTTCCGCGAAAATATACCGTTCTAATAACATTATTATAAATAGGCCCGAATACGTATCATAAGCTCGAGTGCTTTGCTATTTTTTGTGTATGAGCTCTCGCATTTATTTTCAGATATTACGTTTTATATTCAAAGGTTATACATTTTTGTACGTATTTTATTTTTTATATAAAAATGTACATGATAATATTAAATAAATTATTTAACTCGTCAAGCACAACGATTCAGTATGTAAAATGGTCATAATCATTATAAAGAACTAGTATATAAGCCCGATGTTTATAAGATCGGCTGTGGATTTTTTGAGAAACGGAAAACGATAAAATGTGAAAACCCGATTGTGTGAACCCGAAATGTGTACCC
>JAOXNN020000048.1:176801-200175 GCA_028571205.2 Hydropsyche betteni | reverse complement strand
AAAAAATAAAAATATTTCACAAATGTTCTGTCAAATGTTGTCATGTTGATATATTTTGTCGAGTGAAATTGTATCTCGAAGTTATTTTGTATTATTTCAGAATGTGATATTTTTTATAATTTAATTTTTTTTTAATTCATCGTGTACAATATCTATTGTATTATAAAATATTTTCAATCTATCAATGATAATTTTGAAATTTTTTCTCTATCATATTTAAAATAGAAAATTAACTTTCGATGAGTTCAAAAACGAAAAATTATCTCTACCGTTTTATATATCACTTAACTTCGATGAAGGATGAGGACCGGTACATTCAATAATGTTAAATCATTGACAAAAATCTTAATATATTAAACTTTCATGTAATTTTTCATGGGTATATGAAAGCTCGATGAATATTTTACTTAACTCATGATCCACGAACGAAAATATATATACGGCTTTTCGTTCGACGCTTTATTCGAAGATATAAATTTCATTGAATACACTTCGATGAAAATGAGTAATAAAATGTGATAAGTCATCGCAGAAGCACAGTTTGAAAATTTTATATTTGCAATCGGTAACCTTTCTGTTTGCGTGTGATGATCGACTAATTTATCAACTCGGCCGCCTACACAGAATGACATAAAAATGTGACGAAATGTCATTTTGCTAAAAAGAACCATAAAATTACTCATTTACATAAAAAATAATAGGAAACTCGATATTAAAACCCATACTACTTTTTTGCCGATGAATAATTACCGCGCACCAAATATAAACAATAATTCCGACTAATAACCGTACAATAAACACCGAACCGCATTCGACTTTCATCCAATGCCACGCACATAAAAATTAACACGCCAGAAATAAATAAATATTAATATATTTATATTTTTTTCGACTTTTGCGGAAACGCCAGTGGCACGTTCGGTGTTTGTGCGCTTTTCGCACGCACACGCTCAACTCTCACGAAATTAAGTCGCATAAATCACTCAAGCAGTTGCGACTCAAAAACGCTCAATCTGTCCGACACAAATCATTATCGAAACGCACAAATTTGCAATTTTGCCGAATCCAGTGCTGTACTCAATTATTTTCATTGAATTATGTCGTTTTTTTAGTGTGTTAAATGCGTAATGTCATTTGAAAGGGAAGATGTTTCTCGATTGGTTCAATCAATTGATTTTATCATATATAAATTAAGTTTAGTTATTGAAACAGGTTTTGCACCTCAAATTCTACGTTTTATACTTCAAATTCAAGGTTTTACACATAAATTCAATAAGAATTCAATGATGAATTTCAATAATTACTATAATAACGGTTTCAATAAAACTTGACTATAGTTAAATTTGAAGTATTATATGTAAAGTTGGATTTGAAGTGTAAAATCTTTAGGAATCAACATATTTGACAAAGATAAACTGTTGATTTATCAATATGATTTAATAATATTTTTTGATACTAATCAGTTTGTATAATTTTAGAAAATACTAATGATGACGATGATAATAATGATACTACAAATATTTTTTTATTTAAAAAATATGTCTATAAATCTGTCAATAAACTAATAAATATAGTTTATCTCTAGTGATTTTTATGTATACTTTTGATACAATTGAACTATTGAATTAAATATTTTTGAAGCTATTGAAAGTTTGTATAATTTTTTGAAAGGTAAAACACAAAAGATTATTTCATTCGATAAAAATTTTCCGATTAACAATATCATCATCTAAATCAATCTATAAGCTATATTATATTTTATTTAAATTTATTGAACAATGAAAATCAATTCGTTCACAATCATGAAATTTCAATACAAATTCGATCTTTTTTTACTTGAACGAAATTTTATCATCCCCAAAATACACTTTATATTATTATATTATTATTTTACATCAAAATCATCTAGCCATCCTACAACCTAATAATATTAAAAAAAAAAACTCAAAAACAAATTCACAACCACAAAACATCCACACCATCCCAACGAACATCCACGACGAACGCCATCGATTCGCGCGCACATTCGCACCCAACACGTCGACTTTTTCACCATAACCATAAACAATAAACATCCAGCGACAATCATAATTAATTAAACTTCACACAAAGCGATCAATCGACGGCCATATTCCGATAAATGGGTCATGAAAACGGTGCGCCCCTGTTCCGCACACAGGTCGCCATATCAATGAGTCAACCGGTGTGGGGTGCGCGTTTTTCATACGAACAACATATATACACACACAAGTAACAATGAAACGATCGAGAATGTGTCGGTGCGAGCGCGTGTGTACCTTTCCAAACTATTTTTACGGTTTCTTTTATTCGCAAAATGAATTATTGCCATTACAAATTCGCGCACAATGGGGGAAAAAGAGCTTACGGCGCGCTTTCAACCGCCCCGGCCCAGTAAAAGAATTGAGATTTATTGATTTTTTCAGATATGCATCTCAAAGAAATACTACATAATGATCGCCGACGTTGAAAATAAAACGTATACGCGTTTATATATAAAACGTACGGAATGCGTCCTGAATGAGAAATTTACGACGTAAACGTTATCTACTCGTCGGTTGCTGCTTTTTTTTATAAGCGTATTCAACAAATTCGAATTCACGTAGATTTCGTAGTTTATTTGACGTTAACTACTGTCGGAGGCTTGACGTGTGTTTGGTAGTATCGTTTGTCGATTTTATATGATGTATGCATTTTTAATCCAGCGACACAGGTTTCTTCGAAAGTTAACATATTTCTATGTTGAAATGAATATCTTAATCTTTTGATTTACAAATTGTTTTTTACAAAAATTTTATATTTAAAAAACGTAATTATTGTAAATAAGTGTCGATCTAAGAAGGCATAGGTATTATTCAAAAAAAATATTTTCGGAAACTCATACGTTTCTAAAAAATTAAATTCTTGTCTTTTCATTATCAGTGAACTTTTATTTATCAATATACGCAAATTCAATGTAATCATTGTTAATAAGTGTCGATATATTGTTAATAAGTGTAAGGTAAGGAGACATAAGGAGGCATATTATTAAAAAAAAATCTTCAAAAGCTCATAGCTATGAAAAAAATTCTAACTCTTATCTTATCAAATTTTATTCACCAAAAAATGAATCGAACCATTAATTTTCTAAAATCGACGATATTTTCTATCATTTCAATGAGTATATTAATTGAATTTTCCAAACAGCAATTACCCAGTTGACCATGCTAGTATTGAAATTTATTCAAAACCATTACGCAACATCGAAATACAAAATGCAATCGATTATAAATACGAGAATCATATTTCGGCGATCCGCCGACTTTTTGATAGGTGATAATTTCTCGGAACGATCCAGTGTCCGTACATTTACGCGGTCTCGTACAAAAAAAATAGCTTAATCATCTAATTTGTATTCATGTAAAGGCGGCCGAGCAACGCTAAACGACAAATAGTTATCAGTCGATTAAATTATAAAATACATTCGAAATAGTAGAGCCATTTAGTCGAGTTCGCGAATCGGGCAATAAATAAAAGGATTTCGGCCGAATCGTTTAGAATTATGCCCGGCCCGCGGAGCGGACGTTTTATTTATATAAATTTGTTCGTTTGTATTTTATTTATTTGTGTATCGCGCCAAGAATTTTCGTCATTGTGCACGGTTTCAACGAATATTCCAGAAACGCTAATTTAATTCTTGATTGGTTTTCGTTAACAAATTGCGAATAAATCAAACTGGTTTTTGCGGCTACCACTGAGTCGTCGAGTTTGCTTTGTTTCATTCGATCGTAGATCGGCAACCTTTTATTATTTCATCATCGTATCAAATCTTTGACTTTATCGTATCTTATGAAATCTTTGATTTTATTAATTTTATTTTGAAATGAAATATTACATCGAATCAATTAAAGTATAATATTTGTTAACATAAAATTGAATACCGAACCATTCTTTGTTAAATTATTAAATTAGTTCAAATACTTATGAAACCACGTGTTGCTTATCTTAGAAATGGTGTATTCAAAATAGCTAGATGAAAAGCAAAGTAATTTATGTATAAAATATTAAGTAGATCATTAGATAATTTATAAAATGTTTTCATTTTTTATAAGTATTTGATTTATGACGTATTTATAAAAAAAATGAAAATTTTAAAATATTTGCATATATAACGCATTTTGTTTCATTTGCATACAATGCATGTCTGCATTTAATATCTAATTAAAACAATATGTTGCTAACTTATATACAAATTTCTATACATTTTAAATAAAGTTTCTCAATCTCTCCATTCTATCAAAAACGTATATTGCGATTCGAAAAAAAAAAACTATAATTTTATTAAAAATTTAACTTTATAGACGTTATTTTACTCTGTTAACATATTCACACCGCTAATTCAATAAAAATTCTTGTAATGCGCGATACAATAAATCAATATGTGTATAATTTTTTTTTCAGAAAACAATCATCTATTGAAAAACGCCATTGAATTATTAAATGTAATATATAAACAATTTGAATAACTCGTATTTTTGTAGCGCTTAAATACCTCCGACATCAAACGGTAAATTACACGCAGGAATTATTGCGACATATTTACGATGCCTTCGTCTCCATCTATTCGATTGTGTAATGTATGCCATATTTAAATGCATATTTAATTTAATAACAAATTTATGTGGAATTAATTTTGAAAATATTAAAATTGGACGTACGTCTAACACATGGAAAACACGGCGTTTATATTTGAAGAAAAAAACATGATTTTCTATCAATCGAGTTTCGCAATCATTGAAAATCAATTATAATACTTTCGATATATCAATAAAAAAATAATACATACTTACATTGAAACACATTTGCGAATGTCGAGAGTTATTGCAAATTAGTGCGTTCGTTTTAAAAGTGCGCGATTTATTGCCTTCGCGAACTAATTAGCGATACGTTTCGGTTTCTGTTTTCGGTTCGGTTTTTTTTCGTTTAATTTTTGTTTTCGGGTTTTTTTCTGTTTCGGTTGCATCTGGGCAACCGATCGTCGAATCTCCACCAAAGTTTAGGGTCTTCGTTGTTCATAAAGCACTCGTTTCGAAACGGTGGGCCATAAATAAGTCGAGACTTTTGGGCCACGTTGTCATTCTCACGCGGCGTGCTCGTCCACGTATGTATGTTGAAGGGAGAAAATTGGATAAAATACTTTTTTTTTGTTGAAATTTATGAGTTGAATAGTAAGCACGGATACTAAGATGATTGTCGTCGAATATAATCTAGAGTTATATGTGATCGAAGGGACAGAAGCGATATTTAACATCTATTATGATCGAAATTCCGAAAATGTTTTGAAAAGAAATTTATTATATTATACAACTTTTTTGTTGTGATGATTAAAATGTTCATTGATTTGTTTTCAAGTGGAAAAAAATATTATTTTTGTACAAAAAAATGGTTATAAAGATCATCATATAGAATATTAATATTTATATTATCAACATCAATATATTATCCAATTCATAAATTATTGATTCGATTAAAATTTCAAATATTCATTATAATTTTTTTTTAAACCAAATACTATAATCATTGGAAAAATTGTTACTCTTTATACAGTTAAATCATTAAAATTTGATTGAAAATAATAATAATAAACAAGATACGTAAAATTAATTCAGTACCACCGAAACATCATCCTCAACATTCCACAAGGTCGTGACACACTCCGTCCGTTGAAGGGTTAAAAAGATGGCCGTCCTCTTCGGAGGGGGCTTTGATTTACGCTAGCCGCAAACAACCTTTTTTCAATCAAAATCGACGGATCAAATGTGATTTAGTGCGGTGGTCCGGTCACGATCCATCGCGGATACAAAAACGCACTCGACGATTTATACACGGCGGCCGTGATGAACGGCCGATAAGTCGCCGGACATCGGTGACCCGAGAAACGAAAAATCTATATAAAAATACGAGGGATAGGGATAGGGAGGGCTTCGGTGGGTGGGAGAGGAGGTTTCGGCAATGGTAGCTGGGCCGTGTTCTTTGAATTGGACGGTGACGAAATCAAGAGTGGAAATATGATGTGTGGGTTGCGAGGAGGCGAAGTCGGAAAGTGCACTATGAACTTTCCGATTGTAAAGTTCGCGAGTTCAGTTGTTTTTTTTTCGATGATTATACGTTTAGTTTTAATAATTTGTATAAATTGTTATGGATCAGTGATTCAATGATTTACGTATTAAATTTCATCATCATTATATGCAGATTCACCGTTCATTACTATACGAAAGTTTTACAATTCTCTTTCACTCTTTCCAATTTAAAAAAATTCTCATTATTTAAATCGATATTAAACCGACATCTCTTTACAATCTTCTTCATTAACCAAAAATTTAATTTATATATAAATTTAAACAATAAACTCATAACCCATATGGTATATGGGCGCACTTTAACCTAAAACAATGCGTTCCATTTTTGCGACTAAACGATCGCCGCGACTACAAATCGTAGTGGGCGCCTGGCCATGGTCATTATAATAACGGCTATAATCTTATCGTCTTATCTTAACTTCTATAATATGATGCTTATTAGTACCTACTAACTACTGGCTTCGCCTATATGTCATAAACAAATAACAAATGAACTGTTTTGATTTTATTAATTGAATGTTAAATATTTAAATCGGGTACGGGCATCGGCTTTTAAATAAACACATACACATCCCGATGTTATTAACATCGGGCCTATATATAATGTTAGTGTATTTAATAAAAACAATTAACTCATAAAAATATCCAAAAAAAATAAAAATAAAAAGTTTCATTTATTGATTTCCTAAATACCCCTCTATAACGTTGAACCTATCTTGACGTTATAGGGAGGATTACTGTATTGTTAATGCATAATTTTTATGATTGATAATTAATGTATAAAAAAATTAATATGAAACATCGTAACGTTTCTTTGTTATTTACTTTGCTTCTATGTTTCTTTACCGTGTATATTTATCGGTCGTTCGAATTTTATAATTTTCAATGTATAAAATAAACTGTGGTTTAAATTTTCAATGTTTACATATGAAAATTTTCGAGATATTTAAATCGCTAATTTTTTAATGTGTAGTGACTATCCAACACCGAAACGCGCGGTTTTTTTTTTTAGCACCGTAAGGAAAACCTTAATTAATACAATTTATAAAAAAAAAATTTTCATCTTTAAATAACAGTATTTATTTTATTAAAACGATACAAACTTTTTGTAGGTGTTAATAAACTGACGAAAAACTCGACATTCATGAAACTTCAAACGAATATAAATCAATATTATTCGTCTTCTACATTCTATATTTAATTCAAAAAACAAATTAAAGAAATATTCCGATGCTTTTAAATGAAGCAATCTCTTATCTAACATTAAAATAAAACAATATTTTAAACGAAAAATCAAATTTTTATTTGAAATAAAAAATTGTGCTATCATACAATTGCATTAAATTATTACTATTTACTTTCATTTTAAACGAATTATTATACTATAGATGCCCATTTTTTTGACATGTTTCTTTACAAAGGTTTATTCTTAAATAATCCTATCATTAAAAACATTACTGAGCATTTGAAAATCATGGCACATCTTTATGAAAATAAAAAATCAATTTTAATGCATATAAATAAACGTATACATTTTGTAGTTCACATGAGTAACAAATAACCTTGAGTGACCATTTGTCTCAATAACATGTTCTAGAAGGATTATTGATGCAACTTGAATATGAAATCAATGTCTGGCGTCAAACTAAACGAATCTTCGCGATCATCATGAGAAGATGCATCTTTCTTCATTATCATGTCGGAGTCTTCACATTCGAAAATATCCAGCGCGTTCTTCGTGAGGCGATGCGAAACCACATTTTCTTTATCGGCCATTTTCCTATCGGCCGAAACGTCATTCGTATTATTGAAAATTTTCTTCGCCCGAAAATAATCCGAGCACTCCGTCTGGCGATGACGAGCGATCTGAAAAGTTTTGTCCTTATTATCCTTGATGACCCTGTTATCCTTGGCCTTTCGAAGAGTGAGCTTCGCCCGATTCTTGAACTCGGCAAAGGTGTCCAGTTTGTGGACGCACGCGTAACACAAAAACTCCGAATATGGGTCCTTGGGATGGACGCGCAGTTGAAGACAGGATTCCATTTTCTCCGGAAGGCGTTTCTTCAAGGAATATTCTCCGAATATGGAAACGCGGAGTTCGTCTTTCGACAGACACAGCCTGCACGATTTTCCGACGTCGCCCATCTTTCTGCTTTTGGCGCGAATCGTTCGTGTCACAATGGTGCATATCCAACGGCCATGAAACTTCGTGATTGAAAATATTTTAAATTACGAAATTGTTATTATTAATTGTGAAATTGTTAATTGTCAATAATTTGACAGTAGAAATTGTTTAGCATTAAACTTTGGGGACTGAAATATTTTTTCGCGGTAAAAAAAACTTGTTTTAAACGTTACATTTAAATTTAAATAGATTTTAACAGATTTTTGGTAAAGTCGCTTACCGCCCATGAACATACCAACTTCCCAAGCGGTGAATCGCATAAATATACAAATCCAGTTATAAGTTTTAAGTTGGTACCCTGCATTCACGCACATATTCGCATCCAACTTTTGACCTTAAACGTCAGTTGATTGTTTCTATACGAAATAGAACCCAACCCAAACTAACGAATGAAATTGGGTTTTGTGAATACTCTAATTATACTGCTTCGATACCTGAACAAAAAGTTTCATACGACCAACTATCAAACTGCGAATGAGTATAAGTGCATGTACGTATATAAACGTAATGTCGGATGCCAACTTAAAAACTAGGCATGCTAATCTCTGTATGTGTAAGTGCATGTACGTGTAAAGACGTGTTTCACCGTTCGGGAAGTTGCTACGTTCATGGATGGTACCTCAACTTTACCCAATTTTTTTTATGTTGAATGGTTTTTTATTGTATTTGTAATTTTTTGATGTTTTTTAAATTTCAATTAAATGAAATTTATCAAAATAACTCAATTTTTTGTCTGTTATCCGGTTCTTATCAATATAAATAGTTAAATAGATTTAAGTTATTTTTTTTTATATTTTTATAATTTTTTAAACATAAATTGATTATTATAAATATATAGTTTAGATATTTTTATACAAATAAGAATGGACAATTTGTGAAATCTTTAGTGCAAATAATAGTGTCACGTTATAGGCCAATCTGTCAAAACAAACTGTCTTTCACGGAGGCCTTATAAACCTTATAAATGAATCTTTACTTATTCTTCGAGATATAACTTTTCACGGTAAATATCCAATTTTAGTGGACAGACAACACAACCTTTTCTATATAGAATAAGTCACGTGTTTAATTTTATTACTAGAAACACGGCTACTTTGCACAATCGACGCACCGGTATCTATGAATATCGATTTTTCTTCGTGTTCTCTGATTTTTGAATCATCATAAAATATATCATTTCATCGGTCGTGTTTGTTCTATTTGCAGAATAAGCTTCACAGATGATGAAGTTTATCGTTAATAGGGTCAAAGCGGTGTTACTGATTCTTCTCGGAGCTATCAGAAGAGCATTATGCTGCTTCAGGAGTAGGAAACGATCTTATAACAACGATACCGACGATTGCCTCACGGACGTCGGAATAATTCCAAATCGAATCGATGAGGTTAGTTTTCTCCTTATTTTAATATATATTTCGTTTTGATTGATATGTAATTGATTGTGTAAATTTTCCAGGATTTAAATCAATGGGATAGCAAATGGAACGACGATCCAATAACTCGACCTCAAACGATCGAAGATCATATACAAATGTACAGGGAAAAAATTAAGCAACCTCTTCCTGTTGAAAAAGATAAAGACGAAGAAGCTTTAAATAACCTCTTTCAAGTATGTGTAATTTTATGATTTTTTTAATTTGTGTATATTTTTCATAAAAACACTAAACGGTTTATAGGAAATGGCGCCTCAAAATATCACACAAAAACGAATAGTAATTGATTCTGGTAATCGATTAAGGACAAATAGTTCAGATATGTCGCGTTTAGCTGTATCGTCGGAAGGAATCCCTGTAAATATTTTAGTTAAAACATTCAGTTGCATAAATTTGAATAAATATAAATGTTCTTTGAACTTTTAGCAAGAAGATTTAGGAGAATGGCTCGAAGAAAGCGGATCTGGCTGGGACGAACAACATATTGATCCTTACGATGTCTTAAGAGAACAGAAAAGATTGAAGAGAGAAAATCGCCAGCAAGTTTCTGCCCTCGGTAGAAAATTAAAGGCTTAAACTATTCTTCCAAATATTTTAGTGCAAACGTTGAGATGGAGAGAATTAATTCTTCATCTAGTTTTTTATGAGTGACAATTTGATTACGACTTGATCATTGTATCATGCCTAAGTCATTGAAGCTAAAGCAATTATTATATTATTGTAAATTTATTTTATTTTCCCATAAATTATGTTGATTTTTGTTATTTTTTTTAACGGTGTATATCTATTTAATTTCAAATCAAAGTGGACTGTTTTAATAAATTAAACTGAATTGATCGATGATTATATAGTTTTTGTCAAGAAATCTCATACTCAATCCAATGTGAAGGTTTTCATACACTTTTTCATTAAAAACTTCAACAACTTCAATGGATTCAGTTTTAAGATGTGTTAAAACTTTTGTATTTTTTAATTATTCATCATTTATTTTATTTGAATTAATTTTATATCAATCAAAGATTGCTCACATTCCAAAAATATTTAATATAAACTTCGCTGAAACGTGCGAAGTAAATACTAATTGATAATGTTATTTTCCTTTTTTCAAACTACTATTTATAAGACGATTGTAATTGTGATTATATATAAAATATTTTTTTAAGGTTTGCAATATTTTGTAGTGTGCTGCTATTTCAGAAATTTCATAAATTAGTATTTTAGATATTGAATAATCGTTTTAAATATAATTCATATAATTTTTTTGTATTTATTTCTTAGTTTCCTTGTTTTTGCAAATGATTTGACAGTATGTGGAAAAGGGAATGTTAATTTTTTTTTAAATAAATAAATTCCATGAATTAAACAATACACATGTTCGACACACAAAATATATTTTAGGTCTATCCATAAATATCAACAAATAAATAAAATAAATAACAAACACGAGACATGAGTATTACAATACATACAACATGTAAATCAATATATATATGAAATTATACAGAAATACATTTTGAAACGGAAAATTTACGTTAGCAAATGATGGAACATCAATTCAACAAGTTTTTAATGAAATTTGTACTTTTGGTGAATTTTACACTAGAAAAAATTACATTAAATTCAACAATTCATCACCAATTTAGTGAATATTACCTACACATGAGAAATTATGGTTTGCATATTACGAATATTCAAATTTGCTAGATTCAATATCGTTTCGCTCGAATTTAATTCGAGAGCAAAAATCATGTGAAATGTTTGTATACTTCGAAAAATAAAATTAAACTACGAGATCAATTATTTTATAGTATGTTTGTTTCATACTCTCGTATTGAAAATATAAATCACTGCATCTCAAAGAAGATAATTCGAGAACAAAATATGAAGGTGATCAAAAGTCATGATGCTTCTCATTCATATATTGAATCTTTCGAAAACCTTAGCCTACAAATTTAAGTAGTATAGCCATTTCTAAGAAAATTATTTTTTGTACTTAATTTTTTAAGTTAATCCATCACATTAGTTACACAAACATTAATCCATCCGATTTGTGTAACGAAATCGTTCACTAAGATCAACGTTGTTTAGAAATTGTGTTTACAGTAGAAAACGACGTCGTAAATAAAAAGTCGTCATATATTAGATATACATTATTATTTCTCACTGAACCACGAGACAACGCAATAAATAAGTTAATCACAGAAAAGAATTAAATTTTCGACAATTGCTGCAAGGCAGTAAGAGGAAGGATGGCCTCCAATTTTTCAATAAAATACTGAAAAGGGAAAGACATGTAAGCCAACAGCGCCTTCGCAAAGTGCCCCATAGACTCGGGATATTGATGGGTCAAAAGAGCCAAAAGTGCAGTGCAAGAGCAAAGACCGGCCGTAAACAAAATGAAGAACGGCAACTCTTTCTTCGGATAGACCGAAACTTCGTGAAACGAAGGCAGCAGCTCGCGATCAGCACATTCCGTACAAGAAGGGTAAGGGTAGAACAAATGGCCTTTCTCGAGAGGGTACGGCAACATGCGAAAGGTCCCTTCCCACGTGCAGTGCAAGAGATTCAGAGCGCCTTCGACGTTCTTCCAATGGGAAAGGTGAAAGAAAGCGTAAGCGATCGCCTCGGAGTCGCCCCTTTTCAATATGTGCTCCGGAGGCAAAATTAGAGGTTTCATCTCCAGAATGTACTTGGGTACGTGAGGATTGAATTCGACCGCTCGATGGATCGCTTCGACGGCAGTCATTTCGGCCGCAGTCAAGCCTCTCTTGGAAGCGACGTCCGGCGAGAACTTGTCGGCGACCAGCCTCGCTTTGAGCAACGCCGCCGTGTAACAGATCGTGGCCGACTTGGGCAGGCTGATGTCGTCATAGCGAGCGAGCACGGCCTGCACGTCGGCGTACGCTTGTTGTTCGAGCAACGTCTCGATCAAATTCTCGTGGATGTTGAGAACGTTCATGATCGGCGGGACTTCTTTGGTGAGATCTTTGAACGTTTTAGCGGCCTCCTTCAACTTTCCGAGTTTTCTGGCGCACATGGCCAGCCTCCTCTTGACGTAGATGAGGATGTTGGTGTCGCGTCGGTGAATCGACTCCATGATGGCTCCTTGGTGGAGCAAGTTTTGCGATTTGCGGTAGTTGGCTTCGGCGACTTTGAGCGCTTGCTTGAATATCCTTTCCGATTCGAGAATCGTGGTGGCCTCTTCTTCGGCTAGAAGGATATAAGCCGGGGCGCAGTCGGCGTTGCGTTCGACGGCACTTTGGGCCGACTTGATGCGAACTACGGGATTCCTCTCCCTCCAAGCGGTCTGCATGATCTCGTATTCTGCTTTTCCTGCGTCACCCTCGCAAGTGAAGAAAGTTTGGTGATCCTGAGCTGATAGATTCATGTCGTAGTAAGTGAGGGGTTCTTTGTTGGTGGCCCAGTAGAAGCGCTGGTATTCGGCTCCACGGAACAAGTTGAGGGGGTTCCTCCAAACTTTGCATTCTGGAACCGGTTGAGGGGAAGGAGCAGGGGGTTGGGTAGGGGTGCCGTTGCCCTCATTGGAGCCTTCGCCCCCTCCGATCCAGGGGCTGATGTGGTTGAGCGACACCTGTTCGATGAACGAGGTGCCGTACTTGCGAAAATACCACCATTCGAAGATCAGGATGAGTCCGGATATCAAGGACGAGGTTCCCGTGAGCGCCACGTAAAACTTGGGAGTCAGGGTACTCAGGAACAGGCTCGAATCCCACATGTTTACCGGTGTCGAGCGACCGCCGTCACATCACGTCCCCGACCGGCTCTCACCCGCTCACCTGTCAGCAGTGGTGTAGTGCTAAAAAAAAGGGATGGAGCGCTAAAATATAAAGTGGTGGAGTGCTATTTATCTCTAATTGTAAAATAAAAGAAAAAAATGTGCAAAAAATCATATATGTTCTACTAAACTGCAAAAAAAAAGCTAATAAAACTGAGGGTTGACAATTTTCAGGTTCGAAATTTCGGCTGTCGTTCCTAAATACACGATGTTTTTGATTTTTTCTCTAATTTCCGAATCTTTTGTGAAAATATGTGGCATGTGTTTCACACTTACCGCTTCCTTCTCTGCTCGGTCAATTCGTGTGGTACCAATTTGTCCACTTTTTTATCTTCCTGATATCTTGAAATACTTGATTTTTAAGCCTTGCGTCGCTAAATTTGGAGCATTTTTTTGAAATGTGAATTTTTTTTTTTCACCTCGAAATAAAGTGGTGGAGCGGCGCTGTCCCACTACACCACTGCCTGTCAGCCCGCACTTCATACACAATCGGAAATACACCGATGTTTTCAATCATTGTCTCAATTAAAATACACAATTTATATTAGTTTATATGTTACAGTTTGAGTGTCCACTTCGTTTGTGCACGAACAAACTAGCCTGTTTATTTACCTTCTAAATGCTATAGTCCGATTGTTCAGGTGGTACGACAATTTTAGTTTTGTGCATTCAGATAACGCTCTTATGTTAAATATCATTTGAGGTGAAAATTGGTATCTCAACTAATGATCGAGAAATACGCGTAGTGTCTGCCCTTCGTGTCAGTTTGATCTCAAGAGTTTATTTTGAACGCGTTTTCGCAACTTGAGCTAAAACGCTAACCCAACATGATTTTTATGACGTTTGTTTTTAGTTCAGACGCAATTATATATTGATAAAATTTGACAGTTGACATTCAAACTAATATTGATAGTTTGAGTTTACCCAATCTAGTATGGGTGTAAACAAACAAAATTGTACACTTGAACTGTGACATATATTCTTAATAAAAATATTATTTATTTAAATTTTTTTTTAATACACGTTATGACTTATTTTTGATGGTCGTGAATTTGCGCGTTTGTACAAACGTCAAAAGCAGAATCGGACGTTTGCGTAACAGGTTCGTTGTAGGAACCTCGTTTCGATTGAGCGAAAATGAGTATTTTAAACAAATTCGGACCGAGACACATGCAGCTGGCCACCGGGTGGATCGGCACCGCAGCCAGGTTCGGAGGAGCCCTAGGATTGGCGGCTCTTTACTTCACCGACTGGAAAGTGGTTCTCAACTATCTTCCTTACTACAACGGCAAATTCAAGAAACCAGAATGATTCTTCGATCGCTTCTTCAATAGTGATTTTTTTTTTCGTAGTCCAAATATGAACTTGTGTCACTACAATTATGAGTGTATATTTATTATGATTTGAGAATAAATTGTTAAATATTCGATGGTGTTTTATTCCTATGTTTCATCGATTATTCGAATAATTGTATCTTCATTGTGCACACGTATTGACTAATAATATAAAACCTGTTGATCGCATTTATTTCTCTCCTTTAAAAAATCAATATCGTGTTCTCCCGAAAATAAGACCGAGTCTTATTTTCGGGGTAGGTCTTATATTAATACCATCTTTCAAATCATTTTTTTTTTTTTTTAAAAAGTATGCAATGAAAAATATAATGATAAACTACATACAATATTTTTAAAAATTACTAGAGGAAAAGTCAAATATAACCAAATAAAAAATATTTTTAAAATAATTGAAATATTATTATTATTTTTTAATTATTTATATTTGTTATGACTTGTGATAGAGAAGCATAAAAGAAGTTAAGTTCACACATTGTTCCTGTACAGCTACTCCGTCTAAATGAATCACCTTCTTATCTTTAGGTTCGGGTACATACACTGATTTCTCAAAATTCAAGCAAAAGCCAAAATATGGCTCATTTGATGTTATCATCAAATGAGCCATAAAATAAAGCTAAATTAAATTAATAAAGACGCATTTCGTCGTGCCGGAGAATTTCCGATGAAGAGTGTAGCCGCTCGGGCACCGTCATACAACGCCAATGCGATATTTTTTTCACTAGGTCTTATTTTCGAGGAAACACGGTATCTATCTATCTATCTCTAAAATGACTAAAGTCCAGGCGTGATAGAGCCCATGAAAAAATTGAAATGACATAACACAAAGGAAAAACGGTCGCTAGACAAGGGAAACCCTAGATTAGTATCAGAAATGGGTCAAATACCCACAAAGAAGATGGGTGGACGATGTAAGATATTTGGATAGACGAGTGACTCAGAATGGAAAAGTATCAGAAGGACCTTTGTCCAGCAGTAGGCATAAGCAGGCTACTCATGATGACGATGATCTATCTTTAATAGTAGTTCTTATTTTCTTGTCATGACTGTTGTATTTATTTAAAAGTCTAAAATATCAATTAAGCACTTATTTTTCAAATTATACTCAATTTATAAAAAAAATCATTTTATATATTAATACTTGTCTTTGCTACATTTAATTGTAAAAACTTACATGTTTACAAACGAGGATATTGAAGGGCGAGGAAAATGAAACTCAAATTTGGAAACTATTGGTAACAGTTCTATATTTCTTTAAAATATTCAGGGAAAACACCAATGAAAAACACTTGCTAAACATAATAAGTGTTATTTATATAATGTGGGACGCAATAAGACTTAATAGTCAACAAAATAGAAATAGATATCTTAATAGGAAATAGAGATCTTACACAAACAATAATATGAATGTTAAACCTACAGTTCAATATATGTTGCAGAAATTTTTCATAAGTAAAGAGTAAATTACAAATTCAATCGGAGGGGTATCTAACGTTGCAACACAATAATATAAACAAGAAAATTTACGATTTCCAGAGAAGTAAAAAATAGAGTTCATGAAAAGTTTGTGCATAAAAAGTAACACATGGATTTGGAAAATATATATATGTCAAATATATGGAATATTAGATTTGTACAAATTATTCAGCATAAAAAAAATATTGGAATTTATTAAGTTATTGAAAATACAATTGTAATTGTTATTTGCAAATATAAAAAATAAGTTTGCTTTGAGAAAACAATCGAGCTGATACCCTCAAATTTATCATATACATATATATTTTTAATACAGACATACATAATTAATTGCACATTCACAGATTATAAAACTTTGTGTATCTCGATTAAAACATTTAAAAAAGATTAGAAAAAAGTACATAAATGCAACACTTAATCGCATTCTATTAAAAAATATAATATCCACGTTTCGTGACAATTAAAAATGAATACGAAAGAAAGCAAAAAAATTTGTGGATAGAAAACTAAACTTACTCGAAATGCTTGACTAATAGTTATTACAATTATGTATATCCCTAGTGGAATGCTCGTTCATAAGATTAAATGTCTTACTGTTATTATAATAATAACTAACTCATTATAAGCACATTCACCTCTAAGTATTTTAATACCACTCACAATTTTAATTCGTAAATATATATATATTGCCTACTACACATTAAACGCACAACCCACTCTATCATAAAACGATGTAACCAATAATGTAGGCCATTTGCATCAAATCTAAAAAAAGAAAAAATGCAATTGATACATTCACTTTTAATGACACTGAATGCATGTTTTTTTTCTAAATTACATAAATTTATTTTATACATATGCATACATACAATTTATATATACATACATATTAATGCAGTAAAAATCTTCAAAAATTCAATCATATAATCTATTCCCTAATGAGTGGAATCTCTGAACTGTTAGATTCTTTGAACGCCAATATATGATATATTGAAATAGTCGTGTTAATCAAAAATGACTATGTCAACATAAATATATATGAAGAATCGTTATCTATCAAGAATCAAACAGTTTCAAAGAAAAGTTTATGGCATAATGGCATGAAAAGGATGGAAGTAGATCACAACATCTCACTCGTTCTCACACAGAGCTGAGGATTTTCTTTTTTTGCGAAAGGGTGCAATAGAAGCGATTTGTTCCTAATTTTTGACTTCTTGTGAATACAAATTGTAAAAATACAAATAGTTAATCTATATTAATATTGAGGTTCTTTTTTTTTCTTCAAATACACTCTGTTTACATGAGTATTTGTTAAATTTATAAGTCATACTATGCAAGTTATTCACATAGTCGTCTCCCTACGAATGTATTGTTTGATCGAGAAAATTAGCAGATTATTTTCTTTTTATGAATACTAAAAAAAGGGTTGACTTAAAAATCCAAAGGTTGGTCTGCGCTTCCTTCTCCAGCGCCATCTTCATCATCAGATGGTAAACTCACAGCATCGTCTGATTCTATAAAAGCAAATAATATGTATAAGTTTATTTTACATGCACAATAATTTTATTTTAGATTTAATTTTACCAGGACAACGAGGTTCTCCTTTAGTTCTCGTTCCTGCTCTTTCATTGCCATGTTTATCTGAACACCAACAGACTCCTACAACGGCATGACATTGTAGTTTCCTATAAAAGCCTAAAGAATCGCACTGCGGAACGTATGCCCCTGTAATTTATACAAAATTGGTTAAGAAAAAATAATTATGAATATTTTAGACGATATAAGAATACATTATTACCATCATAATGATTACGGTTGACTCGTCGAGCAACAGCAGTGCAAGGTCTATCAGCTTTCTGGAAGCATCGACACCATTCACCACGTGTTACAAGAGCATCACGATTAGTATCACACCTAGTTAAGAAAGGCTTCATACAATGCTCTTGTTCATCATGTTCTGGAAATTTTGAAAACATTGTGTTACTTAAAGCTATTAACAATAAATGTGATATTTTTGAAAGTACCAAGAGAATAAAGATCCTGAACGGAAAGTTTTGAATCTCCGTCGTGATCCAAATGGCCAAACATCCAACGCACTTCAACTTTGCAATCTGATGGGAAACCTTAAATTCACAATAAATATATATTTAGATATATTGTAATAGTTTATAAATCTGAAATTCGTCTGAAAATCAGTAATACCTTTGCTTGATTGATAGTGAGGAGTGTGCTTCTTGTTATTGTCATTCATCAACACTGTAAACCAGTCTAATAAACGATCAGCCATAACTTCCAAAGCAGATCCACTACATCCGTTACTCTTAATAGAATTGTCATTATTATTTTCTTCTTCCCAAATATTATTATCTGTTATAAATATACAAATTTTATTAAGATCACTCGTTCGATACTCAACGATACATTTTTTTGAACTATGAAATATTTTACCGTGAACTGGTGAAACTCGATTTGGTTTAGTATCTATGACATCGTTAAATGAGTTCTCCCGAGATTTTTCTTGCATTAACTATATAAAACATTATTTAAAGCTATAAATTGTATCACAATTACAAATGTTCACAATATGATATTAACACTTACGTTGTTGTATTTGGTATACTTGATATATTTATAATGTTTGTTATCATATTTGAAATCTTCAGGTGTAAAACTATATTGTGTGTGTGAATGATGTGGAAGATTGGCTTGTTGTTTTTTCACCCTACGGTCTGCGATTGATTTCTGTTGTTTTTTTCTAAAGTTTTTTTCTGGATCTTCATAAAAGAAAATAAATCAAAATCGGGAAAAATGATAAAATATAACCATTCACGAATCAGTTACCTTTGCAAGGACAAAATCCTTTACATGACACTTTAACAGATGTGTGATGAATACAATTATGATAATCTAAACGACACAACGATGAGTACGTTCTGTTATCTGAACCGCACAGAAATACTGGTTTCACCACGGGACACCCTTCACAACTAAAACAACATATTCACAAAAAAAATATTAAAAGATATATTAACAACCTATAATAATACGAATACAACATATAATAATATGAATTTGAACTCACGCGAACGTATCAGACTGATCCTCGGTTTCATCTTCCGAATCATAAAACACATCGTCATCTTTGTCTGTTGAATCTTTATTCTCGTTACTGGGAATGCTAACACTGACTGAACCACCATTCACGACGATATCACTAAAATTAAAATTATTGTTATTTCATTATTTATTTATTTTTTATTCATTTTCGAAATTAACTTACCCATTTTTGTGTAACTCCTTTTTGGATACACAAATAGCAGTATACGAATCTTTCAAAAGACATATTTCTTTTTTCTGACAATTCAAAGGATGACAAAGATCACCTAAAAAAAATAAACGTTTAAAATATTTAATGCAATTGTATGAAAATCAATTTTTGATATGTTATATTTAAAAAAACTCACTATTCGGATCGTAGATCCATCTCTTCTTTTCCCCGAGCTTACTAGATATTCTGCTTTCTTCCTGAAAACAACAAATAGCGAACATTTAGATGCGAAACAATAAAATATTATTCAGCGAAATTGAATGTATTGATTTGAATGTACAACATCTTGTTACATAAATATGGTGTGTGGTGAAATTTGTATCACATCTAGATTTCGGTGAGAGACAATAAATTTCAAGAACATGACAACGACTTCCCACGGCGATAAGTTCACAATGTTTCAGACAAATTCCCGGATGTCATCGTTTCCGAAGCAAAGCAATCACTTGAGCGGAAAATTCGCCAGTTTGTACACACTGCGAATTCCCAACGTGACTTGCGTTAGCGAAAATCATACGACATGCTCACAATTCGAACCGAACAATTTGCCCAAATTGAAAATTTTCAAATGTCGCCAAATCATATACAGAGCCCAATTTGCCGTGCGATAAAAAAAAATTACACTTTCGTTCGACGATGTACTTCGGCAGTTTTAATAAATAAGCCATTTTAATTTTTATCTACTGATATTAAAATTAATTCAAACTCAGAAACGCATTATGGAAATTGCCCCTTTTATGGCCCATTATTGGGGATGAAATATAAAATTCACAAGCAAACCTCGTGGATCGCGAATTATAATATTGTTATTACATGCGTTTTTATTAACGACCAAATTTCAGGTCGTGAAATTTCTTAACAATACATAATATAATATAATACGAATACTTTATATAAAAAGCTGTATATTTTTATTGTTGTCTGAAATTTTCTCGTCAAAGTCATGTCATAGGTCATTTTACCACAGAAACGATAGAGCAAAAGGGTTTGGGTCAGAAACGAGTCCCTCGGGTAGCTAACAACTTGATTAATTTGCATACATGACAAGAACACGTACTAAAAGGACTAGCTTTCGGAGAAAGCTCCCTTTAACTTTTATTAAAGCTAAATGGATGTCCTGGCACATTTTGAAATTGACCAAAATAACGAATCTAAAATAGAAAGTAAATAAAAGTCTGGAAAAGCTGCGTAGATGCGTATGAACGTTGAACGTGACGTCTTTGTGCGTATTTTTCACGCGAACAATTTTTATTCGTCTAAAAAATATCACCCTTGAGGATAATTCAACCCTTTTCCGACGTAATATGATGACAAAAATGTTTTATCCGAGCGAAGACCACGCGCCAAAAAAAAAATATATGAAAAAAGTTCAAACTTCACACTCGGCATGGGTAAAAAAAAGGACGAGCGTCCGTCGCGAGGAAAACCTCGAAAAAATATCGTTTCCCAAATTAAAAATTTTCCACCAGAGAAGAATAATCGCGCTATAAAAAGGACGGTTTTAATGTTTTAATTCTGCGTTGAAAATTTCAATTTCGCCACCGACTATATTGCCTTGTTAATTTTCACACCTAATTATTCCATTCTGATATTAACAACTATTTATTTCAATTTGGGTTTATATTTTACAGCAACACATAGAATGTTTAGAGGCCGGGTAGTTTCGTTAAATCAAGCTGTCTCAATCTTCACGAAGGCTATCTGAAAGCCTCGAAAAGCCCTTCCCATTAATTATGTTGCCTTCCATTCTATATCAAACCCCTTCCGAGCAGTCTAAAATTTACTACATATTTTTTCCAATAAAAAAATCTATCAAATACAAAAGGAATTCTTAATAAGTAAAACTGTCAGAGACGACAAAATGATGTGAATTCCCGCAGCGCGAAAAACCAATAAAACGGCCCATTTTTCGACAGCACAAACTCTATAACGGATCAATCATTTATTTTCAATGTCTACACGTGTGATCGAAAATAATAATGCGAGTAAAATAATACGAGAAAGGGAAAAAAGCGAAGGCTTCGGGCACGGGAGTGATAGATGGCGACTAATGGAGAGTTAATGGGGTGGACCCCGATTCCCCTCATCATCTTCGTTTATAATGGCGTCCCAATTTTCACTCGTAAATTTGAAATCCGTCAAAGTTTTCGCGAATTTGTCGGCGGAATCGTATTAAAATTGGAGATTGTGCTCCTCCCGTTCCTTTGACGTCATCGACTTTGCGTTATTATTTTTTATATGCGCGCATTTTTTATGTCGGCGAAATTTTATTTTTTACCTAATATCGAATGGCTTTCGATATAACGAAATATTATATTAAAAAATCTATTACGTCGAATCGATTTTCTCGTCGTAATCGGTTTATATTTGCCAATATCGAATGTATACGTCGATGTTGCTCTATCGAATACATTTTATATGAAAATTTCAACCCACTAGAGTAGTAAAATTTTATCGAAAGTAATAACCAGATAGTTAGCCCTTAACCCGTCGCAGCTTAACCCCGTCGCTAACGAGCTGACCTCAGAATTTAAATAAGGGAGCCCGGGGTTATCTCGGGTACTGTTTACTACCAAATATTAATTTGGCGAATCCACAAAACGCTATTTCAATTTTTACATCATCAAATGACATTTCGAAACGATAAAATAGTTAATGTTTGCATGCGAAATTCGCATTGTGATTATGCCACACCCTAACGCTTATTGTTATATTCGATCTACAATGTCATATTGTTCAATGTTCAACCATTCAAATTTTATTTCTTTCTACTCAATACACAATTCAAATTAATCGACATCTTATACAATCGAATCGAATCAAATGAAGCAATCAGTAAATGGACGTTTAAGCAAAATATAGTTTTTAATCCTATACGTAATTATGGGTTTGAATACTTAGAATCCAATCCTTGAATCCTGATGGTATAAAATGAACACGAAGATAAAATGAAATAATAAAGCGATCGACGTCTTCGGTGAAACTCAATTTGAATTTCTCAGCGCAAGAATCCGAAGCTGTGCAGGAACGATCGTCCCAGATTCTAAGCTAAGAACGTCGAAAAAATCCTCGCAAATAAAAGCAAAAGGATCTAGGCATCGAAAAGGGTTGGAAAAAGCGAAAGAATGCGGTCACCTGGCAGGACATGCACGCAATTACCGTTGCGCGGGAAAAATGCGAAGGGATCCGCCCGGAAAAATATAATGGCGACGAGCCGAGAAGAAAACGGCGGGCATTTTTCAGGCCCGGGTGCGATTTTTTATTTTTCTCCCGCCGAGGCCGGAAAATTCGGAAAACGTGGCCGATGGGGGACTTTTGAAGGGGGCGCGAGGGCTTTTCATTTCGGTCCGTTGCTTGGAAATTGACTTCGTTTACGAGGGGGCTACGATCTCATTACGCGCCTTGTAAAATTTAACACTCGGAACGAGTGAATTATGCCGCCGTCGATTAATTTTTTGTTGCGATTACTTATTTATTGAATAAACATGGGTATCGATATCGGATATGGAAGATCTAATCGAGTTTCGATATAACCAGGGATGCACGTTCGCTTCAAAATTTACGCTTCGAAATTTTTTATTGAACGATTTTAGTAAAATCAAGTTTTTTTCGCCAGGCGTAAAATTGATAGCAGACAATAGAAATACATAATAATAATTTTCAAAATAAA
>JAOXNN020000048.1:140989-165635 GCA_028571205.2 Hydropsyche betteni | reverse complement strand
CCGATGTTAATAACATCGGCTGTGGTTTTGTTAAGAAACGGAAAACGATAAAATGTGAAAACCCGATTTTGTGAACTAGAAATTTGTACCCGATTTGAATATTTAATATTTTATTAATAATATCAAAATAGTTCATTTGATATTTGCTTGTGACATATAGGTGAAACCAGAGGTAGAGGGTATCCAATTTACTCGTACTCGTACTCGATTTGAATATTTAGTAATATTTAGTAGTACTGGTACTCGATTTGAATATTTAATATTTAATTAATAAAACCAGTTCAGTTCATCATCATGATCATAAGTCACGGTTCGGGTCGTTCATTTAAAAAAAGGAAAAATAAAAAATAAAAATAAAATCATCATCATCATTTAAAAATCGCGGTTCGGGTCGTTCATTTGTAAAAAAAGAAAAAAAATCGCGAACGTCATCGACACAGATACACAGACAAACAGACGGACAGACACACAGAAATCCGCTATTATATATAGGGGATAATTAAATAACAAATAAATAACAATTGAAAATCTTTTACTGTTTGGGTGCATCATTTCAAATTTTTGTATTCTTCGATTAATGAAATTGAATCGATTAATCAATGCGAATTTTTTTGACGTTTCTACATTCCTCCATATTTATTTCTCACATCCGCTCAAGATTCATCATTCAATCTAAAAAAAAAATAATTAAAGAAAATCACATTATTACTGTTTCATTTGTGAACTCGAGCACTACCTGCACAACGAAATTCCACCGGAAACTTTCCGCGAACACACGTTCACATCCGTAACACACAAATCATCCACTCCAATTAAAATGCGACGCGAACCCCTCAACAATCACCCGAATGATTCGGATTTATTACCGCCATCGAACGAAATTGAATCATGAACCCAAGGACCCGATCGCGTAACGAGCACGCGAACACACGTAATCCGAACGGCAACTTTTACGTAAGACAACGAAGCACACGATTCCCTAGGGAACTCCTCCCGAAAAAGCGGGACGGGAGACTCAACAAGTACCAGAGCCGTCTGCAGCGTCAACCAGTTCTGCGACGGCTCCCGTCGATAGCACACCTCTGCGAAGAGGATGAAACCTTTCAGGTCCCTCGTCCTCGTCCTGCTCCTTCAAATAGTCCAGTCCAGCTCGCATGTGAAGAAGAAAGAAACCCGAGACGACTTGGCCAGCTCGCTCAACGTGGAAGAGCTCATTCCTCAACATCCGTCGATATTGGACAAGTTGATGAAGAACGGAATGCTCTCGGCTCAGATCACTAAACAGTTGGAGAACGCGCTGAAGAACATCACGGATCTGATCATGATGAACGTGAATGGTTCGGTGGTGAAGTCTGTCACCACGTCGTCGACTGTCGGTTATGATGTGTCAAATTTGACCGAGTTCGATCTGCTCGAGGAGAATTTCAAGAAGTTGTATCCTCTGGATTTGTGGAAGCAGCACGGATGGTTCGACGAAGGGTTGCTTCGGGTGGTTAATGTGCATTGGTTGAAGTTTCCTCCGACGCACAAAGTGACTCATTACACGTTGGCTTTTTTGTATTCGATTGTGGCTGTTTGTGGATTTTTCGGGAATATATTCGTCATTTTCATGTTTTTCAAGTGAGTAAATGTTTTGTTTGAATTTTATGTATAAAACGTAAATTGGGAATGTTGATTATTTAATGGTTTCGTCGTGGGTATTGTGAGTTTCTATTATTGTTTAGATTTATGTTTGATTATGCTGTGCCGCGTAAATTGGATTCGTATTACGGATTCGGATCGTCTAGGAATAGAAATTATTTATATAATTTTATTACTTGTATTTTCATATAAAATGATTCATTTGTATAATTGAATTACTTTCTATCACTCTGGTTGCCTTTCAAAACGAATCGTTCGTTTTCAAAATATTATGAATTTTTCATTCACTTTATGTAAATAAAACATTTCGTATTATATTTGTGTCCGGTGAAAATTAATTTCTGCTCTATTCATCTTACATTTGAAACAATATTATTTCTACAATATCAAACATATCAATATTTCTTCAAAAGCAAACTATTATATTATTCGACCTGTTAATTTACCAAAAATTTTCATCTATTACCTCATTTTTGACTGCATATTTAGAATAGAACATAAAAGTAACTAGAAATAGCACAAGAATCTATAATTAGTATTGTATTTTGAATCAAATTTTAGAGCATCGAACCAAATATTTTCAAACGTGAACGAATATCGAAATAGTGCATAGCATTATAAATAATTGCATCGATGCACTCTCCTGAACCGTATTTTATGTAAATTATCTACTAAGATATATTCATATTTTCATTCAGAATATTGCAGATACTATAACTATAAAGATATACGTTATATATACGTATATAGTACGTTAGGAGTATATAGTATAATATATATACGATATACGTATATAGTTTACGTTTCCTGACTTTCAAACATCTGTATTGAAAAATATTAATTTTCTCCGTGTCCTCGAAAATTCCCGCACGAGTGAACAATAGAATATGTATTCTTTCACAATATTTATATTATTATTTTTATTTACACATCTCGGTATCAAATTTTGTTTCAGTAAACTTACTCAATATTACAATAATATTTGAAATAAAATTTTATATTTTTTATTTAAATACGTATAATCGTATGTATAAAAGTATACTTATATATACAGATTGTACAAATATTATACATGTTACTATAAATGTCCGGAAATTGGCCGATTTCAGATTCAAGCAATAAAATTTCAGCATTTCATTGAATGATAAATGTTACGAAAAACTTAAAAATTCTAATATTTTGATTCAAAAAACTTTTTTTTTATTTTTTTCAATAAACATTAATCATTAAAAATGAATACTCGATCGACAAATAAAAAAAGTATAATAGAATAAAATGAACGAAATGATTTTTGAAAAATCTGAACTATTTACAATACTTTTTTAGAGCTTTGACCACTTCACAATATTTAATTTCATCGACAATATTGAAATTTCTTCAAATTTTTATGACATGATATATGTCTTTTATGTTCTAAATCTTTATCTAACAAATCATCCTTAACAAGAGCAAAGCGTCGTAATCGCTGAATTATCGGAAAATGGTCCTCCAAATCTAATCGGGGTTCATTCTATGGCAAAAAAAGCACGAGGCCACGTTTTCGCAATACTCGTTATACTACATTGGAATACGAAAAATTTGTCGCTGAAATCCCTGAAAATTTGTTCTTTACTCTTTTGTTTTGATAAAATTTATGCGGTATTAAAATAAGAGTAATAGGCAGTTCCGCGTGAAAGTTTAATCGTTTTATGGAACTTCTATTATTATATACTTGTAGAAATAATGAAAAATATTATATAAATGGGTTTCGTCAATATTTGTCGAATTGATTCGGGGGAAAAAAACATGATTTTTTCGTATAATAGATATTACGAATTCGATTATTTTTTTAATTACCGTCAAATATAAAAGATAGTAGTATTTCCTTTATCCAATCTGTTCGTGAAGTATTCTTTTAAAAATTTTTTTGTGGATCACAAGCTGTCCGAATCTCGACAAATTAAATTGGATTAGTTTCCTAGAATACGACAAGAATACTAAACTATTTAGCTTTTGCAGTATAACATTTTATATTTAAAAAAATGTGTTTTCGTGTATTCTTTTTACAAATCGATCAAATTTCTAACCACAAAAATAATAATGATAATATTCTATTTTTGATTCTGAACTCGTAATAAAGATGTTTATATTTTTAACCAAAATCCTCCCATTCAATCGTTGACTTCAGAGCCTTTTTACCTAACCGATATTTAACAAAGTGTTCAATAAGAAGCTTTGAAAGTTCGGAAATGACTTTCGAAATGACAGCTCTTTGAGAAAACGATTTCTCAAATATTTTATAAAAATAAAATATTGCATTAACTCTCTTGCGTTAGTAGTTTCTGCGAAAAATCCTCAAGTGATTTTTTTCAGAAAAATTTTTAAGTTAAGAAATCTTCCCATTTTTATCGTGAAATAGCAAAAGATCCAAATATACTGTAATAGATGAATTAAGAGGATAATTTCATTTGATAATTAATATTGTGACAATATTTTTTTACCACTAGCACGATTTAGGTAGTAAGGGTTTTTTTTTGGTTGGCTGATCAGAATTATTGAATAAATTTGCAAGGATAGTTTTTTTAAATGAAGTGTAGTGGGAAGCATGAAATTTTCCTTATACGTAGCTTTAAAAATTCGATATTTAACTATGTATAATGTGTTATATAATAATAGCCAATTTTGTCTCTTTATTTGTCTGTCGTAATTTATTCCTATTTATTTTTTCAAATTGTATAATATTAAACGTTTTTAAAAACACGCGTCTCACTGAGTCTACCCTCACTGGGTCTATACTCACTGGGTCTACCCTCTAGTTAATTTATTATGTAAAAGTAATATGCGAAAATATTTTTTGCCTCATGTCCCCGAAGTGTAACAGAAAGCATGTGGTTATCTTTTTAAAGGCACTATTCTTCAATTGAAATGAAAAGCAAAAAACGCGAATGAATTATGACAAAAGGACTTGACAGTAATAACTTGTGTAAATTAAATATCTACGCATAAAATTTATAACATATTAAAAAAATATTTTGAACTTCTCATTCGTCGAAAATAAAATTTACATATAATATATTTTCTTCTGATTTATAATTCTTTTGCCGTTCCGGGAAAGCTGGGATACGCTTTTGCTTTTATTTCCGTTTTGCCATATTTATACACGGATTTCATGTAAACAATATATTGATAAATACAATAACCGGCCACCGTTGATCACACAGCAATAAAACGCTCTCATATAACACAAAACCGAGCTTTTTTACATATGATTTTTACGGCTTCCACTCCATACCACAGAAATTTCCCTTCGAGAAAAACAACACATATCACAGACCGACTTCACCACCAACGATCGGAAAAACACGACCATCTGCCAATAAAGATGAGAAACTCGCAAGATACGAAACACTTCTGCGTCTAGAAACTTTCGTTCACCGTTAACGAATTACTGTTTCACGTGGTCACCGGTGCAAAAGTTCCCAAGGATTGGCTTACTGACGGGGGAAACGTAAATAAATGTTGGCTTCCTCATGTCGAGGATCGTCAAAAGTTGTGGACGCGAAAAATTATCATTTTGATGGGACCGCGTGTTAGTCAGACGGGTGATGCTATTTTGGTTTCGACTGTGTTGGGTTTTCGTTTCGTGTTTTGGTTTTGGAATTGGATTGTCAGTGGGGCGAAAATTCGAAAACTATACGAATATTTTATTGATCAATTATACTCTCGTGGTTAGGACTTTTGTTTATATTACATCATTTTAATCGAACTTTATGTGTGATGTGAGAAATATTCCATATGCCGTTTGCGAATGTATGAATATAAAATTTCAATATCTCGGGGGGATAAGTAAGAGGAAAACTTTTACAATCAAAATCACAAATAGATATTGAAATATTTAAATGCATGTCTGAGAAAAATTTACGTTTTATTTATGTTGAACCCTCGAAGTTTTTCTATCAAAATTTCTTTTTTAAAAGAAATACTCAAAGAATATTTTCATACGATCGTTTCTCGAAAATATTTCGAATTCAAGTTTATTAATGAAATTATTTATATAATAAATTTGAATCGTTTTACAAGAAGCGAAATGGAAACATTCATTCGTATGAAAGAATTCTTGCTGTACAACTGTGCTTCCATTTCCGAAAAATACTGGCTGGTTATTCATTTCAGTTACTCTCCATTTCCCGATTCCTTATTTTTCTTATAGATTTGTTTTTGTCTGCCCTTTCATATATTTGTTTTTTGCGTATAATTTTGTGTCTGGCAATGTTTTCCTGTTAACTTATATGAAGCTTTTTCATTTTGTTACTGGTCTGTATTGAGAAAGGAACTGCCAAACGTTCGGTATTTCCTAATGAAATTCTTGCACAACACATACCATGATATACCCTTTGTAACCTTCGATAAATCGCTGACTATTAAAAACGTTAAAATTATACAATATTATGATACATCGGCAATATAAAAATACACAAAAATATTGATAAATTATTATTTTGACAATTAATAAATCGTTCTAATTTCAATTTATGATTTATAGCATGTCTGATTGTGGGGAAATTAGTAATTTCCTCGACAGAAAGTTAGTATTTTTTGTTAGTTAGGAAAGCACGCACAATAGTAAAGAAAAAGCTAACTTTTCATTGGAATAGACTCCTCATTTCCCGAAGGGTTGCTCTTCGAAATAATTATCTAAAAAAAGACTCCTCCTTTCCACACTGTTTCATTATTTTTCTGAGTATAAATAACCGTTGATATTTAATAATCAAAATTGTTTTCTTCAAAGTTTTTATTGCCATAAAATGATGATACATTTTCTTCGACCTTGAAACATTTTTATACTCTTTGTTACAGATGCCAATCTTTGCGTACACCAGCCAACATTTTAATCGTGAATCTAGCTTTCAGCGATTTTTTAATGGTCTCAGAAATTCCCTTATTCATTTACAATTCAGTTTACTTAGGACCAGCTCTTGGAAAAACCGGTAAGATATTATATATAATCTTTCTTCTATGATAATCCTATTGCGGGCACAATAGCTCGATTTTTAATCTTTATCCTTTGTGATATTTTATTTCTGTATAAAAACCACAGCTTTTATTTAAATTACAGCCTGCACTATATATGGATTCATAGGCGGAATAACTGGGACAGTATCAATCGGAACATTAACAGCAATTGCCTTCGATCGATACAGTGTTGTTGTTTATCCTTTAGAACCATTGAGAAGCATTACAAGACTAAGAGCCAAGATTTCAGTCCTAATCGTTTGGTTATATGGTGGATTTTTCGCATCAATACCAGCTTTGGATATCGGTTTGGGAAATTATGTCCCCGAAGGATTATTAACTAGTTGTAGTTTCGATTATTTATCAGATGAAAAGAATCATAAGATATTCATTTTCGTATTTTTCTGTGCCGCTTGGGTACTCCCTTTGTCGATCATTTCTTTTTGTTACATAAATATTTTGAACGTAGTAATCAGCACTAGATCTATGGGGAAAAAGGCAGGCAGCATATCGTCGAGGCATTGTAAAGAACATGAAAAACGAAAAACAGAAATGAAACTGGCGGGAATCGTTATAGCTGTGATTGCATTGTTCTTCCTCGCTTGGACACCATATGCAATTGTATCACTTTTGGGTGTGATGGGATACAGACATTTACTCGACCCTTTAACGTCAATGATTCCAGCGATATTCTGCAAAATAGCAAGCTGCATCGATCCCTTCGTTTATATAGTGACTCACCCTAAATTCAGAAAGGAATGCGAAAATTTGCTTCTGTCCAAAAAGGAACAAAGGAGAAGAAGCACTATGCGGCAAGGATGGTCTATGACTGGTCGCCAATTACAACCAGATATAACCAGCGAAGACGACGTAGAAGTAGTAGAAATGGACAAAGTACCATTTTCACAAGATTTAAAACTCAAATTGCAAACTATAACAGAATCGCCCAAGAGGGGTATAGGATTATCGACGGTGACACCGTTGGAAAACCAAATCAACACCGTTTCCCTTCATACACACAATAAAAGCGTACCCATCGACGGTTTGCCCAAATCGAAAGACGAAAACAAACAACTGCAACCACCCTCTTGGTTCGTCAAGCCTCAATTTGTCGAAAGGAGCAGCAGTTTGAAAAAAGTTGTGAAAACGCTGCAAAGAATTACCTCCGAAGACACGTTGCCAACTTAAAAGTTTTCCGATATATCGTGGGTTAAATCAGGCGGTCGATCCGCAAATGTACTTGTGTTATTACTTTGAAAATTGGAATTGAAAAAAATCACATAATCATCGTAATATTCACGTGTTTATATTTTGAATGAATTACGTAATTATTATGGTGGATGAAACTGAATCCATTCCATAAGTGCGATGGTATTAATGAAAAATGCCAACAATTTTGTTTTTCCAGATTTAATGAAGTATGAAATGAAATAAACGAAATGTTTCTGCTCCTATGGAAATCATATTTAACATGTGAAAATCTGGGACAATGCGATTTAAGGACAAAATATTATTTCGGGTAAAAAATATGCCAATCACTTTTTTGTAGATATGTTTTTGTTGTCCACCTTGTAAGTATATTCTGTTATCCGAAATGACAGGAGAAGAGCTATCAATGTCTAAAACATATATTTTTTTCATCAAGGTGTCTCAAAAAAACACATAATGGGAAATAATACGCTTAAGAGATAAAAAATTACGTTATACATAATATTATTTTCATTTATTTGAATCAATAAAAAAATTTTGATCATAAAAAATCAATTATAATATAAGTATAGGTAGTCTTTGACTTACGACGGAGATACGTTCCTGAACTTCAGTCGTAAGTTGAATCTGTATAAAAAAATTTTTCGGCAGTTTTACTTACTTTTATTAATACAATAATTAAATAATAAATTAATAACATTTGAAAATCTTTCACTGTTTGGGTCCATCCATTAATTAAATGAAAAGCAGCAGCTATTTCTTTCAATACGATTTTTTTTGGCGGTTCTACATTCTTACATATTTATTTCTCACATCCGCTTGAGATTAATCAATCAATTTAAAAAAAAAAAAATTTTTCAGTCGTAAATGAAAACCGTCGTAAATTGAGGACTACCTGTATGTGATTTTATAATATTTCATCTATGAATATTTGAATGCGTAATGAAATTGCATAAAATTTTGTATCAAAATGCACTAAATTTATAAATTATTTATTTTGTATAAACAGAAAAATATATCATTTTAGTGCCTTTAAAAGACAAGAAAAAAATTAGTAAAAGTAGATAATTTTTGTTAGATTTTAGCGTTTATCATCTTTTTGGTGCACGAGTTAATATTATATTATGTTTATGTATGTATTAAACAGAAAGTATTATATATTTTGTATTTTATCGTATATGTACTATCAAATGTGTATTGTAGATATAAATTTGTTGTATTTAATATAGTAATTATTTTTTTATTTTTCATATAAATTATTGTATCAAAAAACGCCATTATATATTCGCATTTAAATTTTATCAAAAAAAATACTTATTATACAATATACTTATGTATAAAAAATTTGTAAAATTCAATTTGGTTACTATTTTTTACTGACTCGTGATTAACACCAAAAAGTAAATGACTTAAATATTATTTTAGTTTCATAATATTTTTGTGAAATTAAATGTGATCTCAAATTATATAAATCTATATTATATAAACTATTGATATTTGAATATGTCACCTTTATTCATATGCACAATGTAAATTATTTGCGTACAATTATATGCAAGTAAATAAATACTTATGAATTAAAATAATATTTTTTTTACCAATTTGATAATCAACGATTAAAAGTCGTGAGTTTCAATGTTCAAAGATTACATATTTTTTAAACCATGCGTAAAATGATTATTTCAATCAAAATTGAATCTATAATCAAGACGAATAAAAAAATCATTATATTCTGAAAAATTTCAAGGACTCAATTAAAACTAACGAGTAGGTATACTTTTGAAAATTTAGTACGATAAATATGTAAATTTTATATTCGACTTTATATTGTTTTCCGAATAAGAATTGACACCTCTCTGCGATATGGAAATATTTACTTCTGCGACAACAATCAAAAGAAAAATGTATTCATTTTTGCAACGAAGCATTCCCGTTTCATTTATATACGTCAAAAATCTTTTTGAAGTCCTTTATTATAATACGTTGATTTATTCATACAAAACGAAACAAAGTTCTTTTTTTTCGAAATTCAAACATTTGTAGAAATAACGATATTATGATAATGAAAATTCCGCGAAAACATCTCGTTTGAAGTCAGTGTACAATCGTTTTTGTCTAAAAACCGTTGTTTTCGGAACTCGTAGAAAAAAGCGTTTGCTGGGCGACATAATGGAACGTAATACCCATCGCCTTCAATCTCAATGAACGAAACTGATCTCGAGGGAATGTATTATTCTTTTTATATTCGACACTTTCGAGAAGAATTAGATTGTCCAAGTAAGATATAGTGGACTATCGCGACTCTATATAAAGGTCGTAGTGTTAATTTTTATTTTCACGGAACTCCATTTATAAATTCGTCGTTTCATTTATATCCAGTGAAATTGATTGCTTTGAATTTCGAATGGCTTCGAATAATTTTACCTTGAAGTTGTCCTAATCATTTAATTCGAAATTAAGTATTATATATGTTGGTAATCACAGTTAAGCATCCGAAGAATTCTAAATTCATAATTATATCGAAAACCATAGCCACTACGAAATAAAAATGAATATTGAAATGAGTGGAAAATAAAATTATATTATTTAACAGGAACACTATGTTCACTATAAAATCAGCCTGTGCTTATATTTATAATTAGTGGTGGGTTTACATATGTAAGGGTGGAGGCGCTCGCCTCAAAGAGCAAAAGAACTCTAGAATTTTTGAAAAATAATTTCAAAAATTCATTTTCAAAGTAAATATAAATTATTATAGTTTTTTATTAAAATTCAATAGCAATCATGAAAGTAAAATCATTTTCGAAATAAACTGTTCGTTTACACAAAAGTAGATTTTATATTCTAAAAATAGCCCATTTGTTACTTATTTTCAGAAACCAACTATATGTTATATATCAATAATAGATTTAAAAAATTTCAGCACTAATTTCCATTATATTTTCCAAACAATGTCTATTCTATGATAGTTGGAAAATATTTTATGTGTATTTTATTTTATCGTATATGTATGAGAGCCTCCAGAAATTTTTTAACATCTTGGGCTCCTAGCAAAATAAATTTGTCACTGTTTGTTATAAACAGTAGCAGTATTAGTAATTGAAAATATAAAATGTACATAATGCTCGTATACCAATCTAATTTAGACATATGTCAAAATAATAAACATGTGGATTGCCGCTTAAATGTCAGTGATATGATTTTTCAACGCATTTTTGCGACTTGCAAAACGCTTACAAATTTCAGAAATTTTAGCACTAAATGCAAATGGAACGTCTTATTTTTTGGAACTGACAACTTTTCTATAGAAAGCCTAAAAAGAATTCATATTTTATGGTAAGTTTCCTAACCTATGTTTTAAATTTTCAAAATTTTTCTATCGTTGGTCTATATTTTTTTTTAGATTTAAACATATCGTTTACCTCTTCTTATTTTAACACAATGCTAAATAATTTCTCTGTATATTGTATCTATCTCTGACATCTTACATAATATTACTTTGTTACTATGTTTATATTTCAGTAAAGAAGATTCGGTGGTCAATAAATTAGAAGTTGTATCTAACACTGCTGGCAAAAGGAATGAAGTAATTAAATTTGCAGAAAAGTATAATCTCAAAATTCATTCATGGCCATTGTCTTTACCAGCTAAAGAATCTTTTCATATAGGAGTTGTTGTTTCGTTTGGTTTCCTTATTCCAAAACGTATTATTGACATGTTTCCTTTGTAAGATCATTAGCTTTGAAGTTTGTTTTTAATTTCCAATTTTTCATTTCAATAAAAGCTATATTTTTCTAGAGGAATGTTAAACGTTCATGCCAGTTTACTGCCACGATGGAGAGGTGCCGCACCTATTGTTTATTCTCTTTTAAATGGAGATAGTCGAACAGGAGTTAGTATAATGAAAATTCATCCGCATCGTTTCGATATTGGTAAATTGTTATAAATATTAGTGTTTTGGCTGAGGGTACTGACAATATTAAAAAAAAAACAATTGATGTTTTATTATAGGTGATATAATATACCAAAAAGAAGTATCAATAAATGACAAAATACTTCAACCTGAATTGCACAATATATTAGCTAAAATGGGCGCTGAGGCTATGGCAGAATGTCTTCTTAGGCTTCCAGATTGTCTTCTTACTGCATATCCACAATTAGAGGAAAATTCTTCTTATGGTTATTATTCAATTTTTCTCTTTATTTCAAAAGAAAATTAATTTTAACATTAATTAATTAACTTTAACTTTTAGCTCCAAAATTTGGACCATCATTAGCTAAAATAAATTGGGTAGAAAACACAGCTATTCAAATATATAATCTTTCAAGAGCTCTTTTTGGTATTTTTCAATTAGAAACGATGTTTAAAAGTCATCATTTGAAACTGAAACGAATTTACCTTTCAA
Source organism: Hydropsyche betteni (assembly GCA_028571205.2). Lineage (NCBI taxonomy): Eukaryota > Metazoa > Arthropoda > Insecta > Trichoptera > Hydropsychidae > Hydropsyche > Hydropsyche betteni. The sequence continues at coordinate 153,387 of JAOXNN020000048.1, read as the reverse complement.
TAGGTGTAAGTAAATGTGATAATGTCAATAAGATCTCTAAAAGTCCAGGCCATTTTGATTTTATAAAAGATAAAAATTTAATAAGAGTTTGGTGTAAAGATGAAACAACTGTTTATTTCAATTCAGTACAAATTAAAGGGAAAAGAGAAATGTCTGCTTTAGATTTCAGAAATGGATATATGAAAAATGTTCCAACGAATGAACTGTTCTTTAAGTAGTTATAATATTTTATAATTGTGTAAAATTCAAAAATGTTTTGTGTACATATAATTTAATTAAAAGAATAATCAATTTTAGGTTTTTTTATTGAAAGAAATTGGTCACATTGAGTTTGATAATAAAAATATATAAATCTTGTCAATACTGGATTTATCACTTCTTGAAAATTCAAAATCTTTCAATTTTTTTTTCCTGCATAATAGGAATGTCTAAATATTCTAAATTGTTCATTTTTTTTGATCTTATTTACTGTTGATCTGTTACAATCGACTATTTCTTATCGTTGGATTAGTTGAACTAGTAAAAATTTCAACTTTGTTCCCAGCACTGAACTTATCAATATTAATTACATAGTAAAGAAAAGTTCACTGCTTCGTATTATTACTTGACTAATTATTTCTTTATATTCACTTGATTCAAACAATGACGTTTAATAATAAAAAAAATTAACGTTGGCACGTTCTGCAAATTATTGCATTGCTTGAAAAGCGATGTTGGACAATAGGTGAAATAATTTCGTTTCAGTTAGTTAAATTGAAAGTTTGCCTGGAAAAAATACAACACTTTTATTTACAAAGTCCATTTACAGTTGAACTTATCAGATTATTGCTCGTTTCATTTCTTCATTGACAATGAAGAAATCATTAAATCATTGAATCACTTCTATCATCAAATTTTAATTAATTTTAATTTTCGCAAATATAATACTTAATCATTATCATGACAAATTAAAGCTTTATTTTTTTGTTTAAACAAATGTATAATAATAAATCACAAATAATCAATTCAATTCAATTAACCGCTCTGTAAGCATTCTATATTTATTTTTTAAAAGAGATCTTCATTCTCATAGACATTAAACATTTCATTAAAATACTTACCTTAGAGTAAATCATCCAATATTTTCAATTATGTTTAATTTTACCATATTTTAAAACCATGTGTAAAATTAAGACAGGATTGGATGATATTAAGTATAATATCTATGTCTACATATTTCATAAATCTACTGGAAAAAGTGAAATCATGAAGTGACAGTGCTTCCACAACATGCGATTATTTAAATCAATCAGATAAATCTATTGCTTTACCATCTTTAAAATATGATATAGGAAATGATAAAAAACGGAATAAAAATAATTTTTTATTTTACAAAAAAATATACAAAGATGAAGGAAACAAAATTTAACAATCAAAAAACTTAATAAATTTCAACCATAGCGGCAATATAAGGGAGGATAACAAAGATGCAAGTTTTTGGAAATTATCAACAATTTGAAAAACACCAATAAATGATTCATACATCCAAGCATTCGACACATAAAAATTTGTATTAGTTCGTTTGAATTTTTCCCAAATGTAATAGGTGATATGTAGGAGTAAATCACAGTGAACACTTTGTCGATGATTGCCCTTTCCTAGAATCGATGAAGAATGTTTTGTTAAAATGGTGTATTATGTTTGGCAATATACAAAAAGCAAGAAAAGGCTGAAGATGCGTTTTATTTAATATTGGTCATTATTTATATTTGATTGGTTATTATGTAAAACTGATTTATAAAAATTTAGTCACAACTTCTGGCTGTATTGAACACACATTAAACATTTCACATAATTTATAACTCATTAAAAAGCAAAAAGAGAAATACATAAACTAGCCATATGTCTGCTCAATACCGAGAGGTGTCATGTGAATTAATGACCAAAATAACATCTATCTAAATGCTAGGTTAGGTTAGAATAACATTTATCTAAATGTTAAAAAAAAACATACTTCAACACATTCCTTGTCTGGAAATATTTTTATATATGCAATATGTTATTTCATGCAACTTAGTGCGTTAGTGGTATTATTAAATCTAAATGCAATGAGCAAATCATAAAACGGATTTCAATTTTTATTATTCATAAAAATAATAAATACATTCAAATGGTATGGACAAGAACATACAATAAAATATTAACATTTAAAACACATGAATTTGATATGTAAAAATATATTTGTTAATATTATAATTTGATTTCTTATTACCGAATGTCAATTCAAATAGAAAAAATATGAAAATTACTCCAGTACGTAACAACGTATAATACACTAACAACGACTATGTATAAAAGGCACATTATCTATAGTTTTTAAGTCAGTATGATTAGGCTGGTTATCATAAATGACAATTACAACAACAGCATTTTGGCGAATTTTATTGTTAATTAAAACAGTCCATATTTATCAAAATAACTCATCTTCATAAATAATCAAAGCGAGGCAGGATATCATCATCAAATTGATAAGTATGTCAAAATAATTGCTATATAACATACAATAAACACAGTTTATCATATTTTGTTTTCTTAAAGCATTTAGCAACAATTGCTGCCGATAATTTTTTTCACTCAGTTGATTTATAAAATCTTTCAATCCTAAAATAACTTAATTCATTCAGATTAAGTCAGTCTGTTGTAATTGATTCAATATATAATCATATTAATCACTAAATATTAATTAAATTTCTCATAAGATCTAACAATAAGATGACAATTAAGATAATATAATAAGTTACTTTTTCGTACTAAAAGCCTTTAATAAAAATAAAATTATCTTTTTCAAATTATCAAAATATTAGCTGCTTTGCTTAGTATAATATATCAGTATTATTCTTCTGGTAGTTTAATAATCGATTCATAATCGATATTTCAACAAATATACAAAACAAAATAAAATAACAGCAGAATTAGATTCCATATATTTCTTCAATTATAATTTAAATCATAAAATGATTTTCGAATAATATGCTTGAAATTATTTTGATTATTAAATTCATCATTATTTTTAATATCAGAAATGTTATCATAATTAAAATATAATCAATTAAATTTTAAATATTTACACCAGCATAAAATATTGATGTGCCCTTTTGTAAAGTTCATAAAATGAAAAAAAAAACTGAACAATTACTAAATTTGAAAACAACATATATAATATGTTAATAAATCATTTGAAACATTAAAAATTATTAGTCACACTCGTATTCAGTAACAAACTGACTACATTAGTTTGAATAAAACATGCTCGGAAATAGATTATATCACAAATTTATAAAATATTAGATCGAATAATAAGTGCTCGCGCTTCATATATGTACGCAGATATGAACATTATCATTATTATGGAATTTTTAATCATCTACATCTGATCCATTTTTATGTATCCCTAGTTGCCATCTTTCAACCAATTTCTGGGTCTTTGTCCTGAAAAATGCTCATATTTTTAAATAATATGAAGATTTGGATGTAGTTTATTACGCCACAATATTCCGAAAAGTAAGACAATTCAGACAGTAAGAAGAAAAGAAATGACCCTACCCGATATATTTTTTTTTTAGATCCATAAAGGAATAAAGTTCTTTTTTAGATATCAGATTTGTTTAACTATTCAATAAAATAAAAAGCATAATGAAGTTGAAATATGAGCTTGGAGACAATATCACAAACACACGACTACTTAGTACTCGAACTATTGTTTTATAAAAATCAAAATTTTTTAACACATACAATACATAAATTTGAGAATTCAAATGCAAGGTTTATTATGGTTCTAGGATATATTTTAACTGCAAGAAAATTATTGAAATAACATGTTAAGTTTATGTTACAAATGAAATTATGTAATGCATGTGTATTGAAAATGATTGAACAAATATTTTTGTGATGAAATAAAGAGAAAAATGGAATCGTCACACATTACAAGGACTAACATTGATTAAAGATATGTTTACAATGACAAAGGATACAAAAACCAATAACTCAAAAATAACTGTTTATAAACCAATTACTGAAGGTAATATCAGTCTAAACAAATTCAATAGCTTACATATGTTCAGGGTGATTTCGAATACAGTCAATAAAATCATTAGGTTTCAATTCTCCGATACATATGCGATGGATAGCAGTGAACATTGGGAAACTGAAAAGATCATCGGTTAGTTTTAACTAGGACATAAAAATAAATATTTCAATATTCCATTGTAAATATATTTCGTCATACTTATTCTCCATTCCTTTACTTTTAAGCATATGGTTGACTTCTTCAGCTGTGAAAGGTCCTTGTAATTTTTGACCGTTTAACATTTCGTCTTCCAACTGCTTTATGGATTTTCCAGTTTTTACAAAGGCTTCCGATACTTTCCTATTACGACCACCTTTAAAATCGATCAAATTTTAAATTAAAACTTTCACAGATTTTTTCTTTTGTATTACAAATGTTATACCGTAGCAAGTTGTGATGAGATCGGCAACACCACAAGACTCGAAGAAAGTATTGAGTTTTCCTCCAGGGTAAAACACGTCTACGAATTTAATCATCTCCATAAGGCCTAACCGAATGACAGCAGCTTTTGTGTTATCTCCTAAGCCGAGACCGTCCACAAATCCAGCGCCGCATGCCACAATATTCTGAAAATTAACATTTTTATACTCACAGCTATCGATGAAACATGAAAATATGTGATGACAGATTTTAATACTTTCAAAGCTCCACAAATTTCTACTGAATCTTCATCAGCCACAACTACTACTCGGAAGTTGTGAGTTTGAATCATATCTCTCAAAACAGGCGCAAGTTTTGGATCTTTACAACCGATAGTCGTTTCACAGAACTTCTCTTCAGCAACCTGAAAATTATTTTTGAATTAATAAAAATCTTGAATCTTGTCTTGTATCAATATTCAAATTTTTACTTCTCCGGCTAAATTAGCACCCATCAGAACGTGGCAAGGGATTTTCAAGTGTCTGGTTATTATATGTGAAATAAGGTCAATCCCACCTCCTTCAGCAACATCAAAACCCTTAAACAAATTTTACAGTCTGAATATATGTCTTAAGATTAAAGTAATATTGTTTTCACAAATCCAATACTTTTATCAAGGACAAAGCTGCAGCGGTAGGCTTAATTTTACCGAGAAGAGAAGCACAAAGGCCCCGAATAAACTGATGAGGCACCACAAATATTAAAATATCTGCATCTTTCGCCGCTTCCACAACATCGGGAACGGCAACCTAAAAAATAAATATAATATTTACCCCATTTTTTTTTAAATTACTAACTTTGTGCAATACCCAAAATCTCATAAACATTATCTTATCGCTTTTATAACATGCAGGGAGAAGAAAAGTAATATAGTAGATAGCTGATAGACAGTTTTATGATCATGAATACTGTCAATCATAGACACAAATACCATAAGTACTAAGATAAGGAAATTTATGACTTTTTTATTGTATAAAAATGTACTCGTTTTTAAGTTCATAGTTTTATAGTTTGTTTCAAAACATCACAAATAATTTTTATCAAATTTTGAGTTATTTACAATTATGTCCAGATTTTTATCTGCTTATCGAGATTTCTCACAATAGAAATAAATATTTTAATACCAATTATCTCATAATATATTTCTTTATACCTTATTAGAGTGATTTGATTAAAAAACAAGTGTTGTTTTCATACACGAACTTTGATCTGACAGATCAAACATTCATAAAATGAACAAGCTATAAAAAAAAGAAAAAGACCTTCAAACTTATCATGCGTGACTTTCACTTCCTCAAAGTAACCAATTATGTTTTTCATCCAATATAAAAACTTCAAAACCTGTATACTTACAACATTTGGCGGCAATATGTGTCCAGGCAAATATTTTACATTTTCATGAGTTTCGTTGATGATTTCCGTCAACTTCTTTCCGTTGATCATTTCTTCGTATACATACATGGTGACTCTGTCGTCGAAGGCCGGCAACGATGCAGCATTGCGGCCGACAATCTTTGCAATTGCCGAACCCCTGAAATATTTCAGCATCGTTCAAATGAAAATACTTATTTTTTCGATATCATAAAGAATCTTTTCTATCCATACTAAACAAGAATCCAAATGGGTCTAAAGACCGACAATTCTTTACGAACCTTTGAAGTTTGTATCGATATGCCTTTGTAATGTTATTTTTTTTGTTAAAAACGTTAAAAAAGATAATCAAGGATTAAATTTTTTTTGATCGAGTCGTCGATAATAAGCCACAAGAGATGCAGTCAGTACATGAACATGATCGCTCTCTTTAGACCGATGATAATTTGATAAGTTAATGACTTAAAAATCTCCATATGTTTAATTGTTTCAAAAACATCAATTAACATATCAAACTGGACTGTGTATCCACTGATCGTTTCAGTAATAAAGTTTCATAATTTCTTATGCGGATTTTAAAAATCATTGAATAAAACTCAAATTGAAATACAGTAAACCCCCCCTTTAACGTTGATATAGGTTCGACGTTATAGGGAGGAATCAATAAATGAAACATTTTCATTTTGGACATTTTCACGAGTTGACTGCTTGTTTCAAATGCATTTGAAACAAATTTAAAAAAATAATAATTTTAATTACAGTAAACCCCCCTATAACGTCGAGATAGGTTCGACGTTATAAGGGGAATTTAGAGGAATCAATAAATGAAACATTTTCATTTTTCCTTTTTTTTTGATATTTTGAAGAGTTAATTATTTTTTTCACATAAATTTTTAACAAATTTAAAAAATTTGCATTTAAATGCATTTGAAAAAAATGACGTTATAGAGGGGACGCGGCAAACACTATAGGAGGGAACGTTATAGGGGGATTAAAAATGACGTTATAGGGGGGAAATGCCGCAAACGTTATAGGGGGTTTACTGTGTTTTTAAAAAATGACGTTATAGGGGGGGGATGCCGCAAACGTAATAGGGGGGGAGGGGGTTTATTGTATTAATATAAAACAAATGAAAAGTTTTGAGAAAAAGCAAAATCAGCATAAGACAAATGGCAAGTGTAATAATCGTGCATCGCATAACCTGATGAGAGCGTACACAATTATAAAGAAATGTGTAAAAGGCAAAAAAAATAGGAATGGTTACCAATTTCCTGAGCCGACGATGCATACGCTAATGGGAGCCATGGCGGGAGTGGAAAGTACAATTGTGCAGCCCAGACCAACCTCACGCGAGAACAGTCTACCTCTCACTGACTGTACTTGCACTGACGGCTCGCCGAATCTGAACCTATGCCAGTGCTCGCTTGTACAACTGAAACACGACAATATCTCATGTGACATTTGATAATAAGATACAAATTTCTGTACATCTGCACCGTTCTCTGGACATTTATTTGTGTACTAAATTACATCTTATTATAATTTATTATAAGAGCTAAAATTGTATTTATTATAACAAAAATAAAGTCAGGGGTTCGTAACCGTTTATGTATAATTTTATTTTTGTTTCTTATATTCTTTTTCTTTTATATATGTTACAGCGTTCATTTCGTTTATGCACGAACAAACTAGTCTGTTTATATACCTTGTAACAGCTCTAGTTCGATTGTTAATGTGATGCGACAATTTAGGTTGTTTGCACTTACACTCTTAAAAAGATGGAATGGTATGTCAACTAATGATCAAAAAATACGCGTAATGTGTATGTCACAGTTCAAGAGTTTACTTTTGTTTGTTCATACCTATACTAGTTTGGGTATACTAAAACTATCGATTTTAGTTTGAATGTTAACTGTCAAATTTTACCTACATATAATTGCGTCTAAACTAAAAATAGAGGTCATAATTATCTTGCTTGGATTAGGTTGGGTTAGTGTTTTAGCTTGAGTTTTGAAAACGTGTTCAAAACAAGCTCTCGAAGCTCAAACTGACACGACAGATAGAGACTACGCGTATTTATTGATCATTAGTTGACATACCAATTTCCACCTAATTGATATTTAGCATAAGAGCGTTATCTGAGTGCAAACAACTTAAATTGTCGTACTACACTAATAAATGGACTAGAGCTGTTTTTATAAGGTGTAAAAAAAAACTAGTTTGTTCGTGCACAAACGAAATGGATACTCAAACTGTAACATATATAAAAATGAATCGTCGCTCCTTGAAATGCTAAAACTTAAAAACCGCTTGACCGATTTGGATATTTATTTTTTTTCTTTTGTTTGCTTTAACTAACAGGTGATTTAAAAAGAAAAATAATAGGGAAATTCCTGAATAAAGGCTAAAAATAATATAAGTAATTATGTGTGGAAAATTACACCGCCGTGCCGCGTATTGATTGTGACAATAATTACAATCGGTACACTGGTGTGTGCAGAACGCGTTTCTGGATCGGTCCATCTTCCTATCATTCAATAAGACAACAGGAACAACGGGCCAACGGGACAACGGGCCAAAGGAACGGATGCTATTTTAAGATGAAAAAAATCCTGTATTTAGAGTCGAAGATCCGTTGTTTGTTAAACTTAGTTGCCTTGGTTACGCAATTTATAGAATCATAGCATCAATTCATACTGTGTTAATTTGAATTATTTTTAGTTATACAAAATAAAAATTAAAAATGAAATTGATTATTTAAAATTCTTCTTAAACTCAATATTTTCATTTTCGAGTTGTTATAATACAGACTGGCAGGACAACGTCTGCCGAGTTCAGCTAGTATTCAAATAAATTTCGTTCAATTTTGATTGTTTGCGATGGCTGTGTCGTTTTGACAGGAGCGATGACGGCCTCGTGCGTGACATTGACATTTGTTTGCATGCATTCGTTGCAATTTTGGCAATGCCATTACAACGCTTACGACATACGTGTACAAATTTACGTTTGCATGCAAGTAAACGTTCACGTCTATCGTGTATCGAAAACGTTCTATTTTTTTTTTTACGATAACGTCTTTACGTGTATCTGTAAATCGTCTGCGTTACGAAACAATGCGCTCATAGTTTTCATGAAACGTTTTGAAATTTTTTAAAAGGGTTAATAGAACGTATTCAAACTGGCTTTGTACAGCTTCGGATCAAAAATTTTATAATTCGAAACGACCGAACGCATTCGTATGAATAAATTCGAAGTTTTGTGACCTGTGAACTGTGAATTCGGGAAAACGGATTTAAAAAATGATTCTCGTTAAATATGATCAAAGTTCGTACTCTGTGAACATTTGTTATTGGTACGCGATTAATGAACAAACGTCATTGTAAAATGTTACGTAATATACTTTTGAATCAACAATGTGTGGTAGGAACGAAGTAGAATCATTCTCAGCAACAAAATGGCTCGTTATATTGTATTGATAACGAAAATCAGGTTTATTTTCCAGCATTCGACAATAATTACTTTCATTAATTTGTTGCGTATATCACTTGCTTGTATTTGAAATTCCTTTCACCAATTAAGTGTAAAGTTTACAATCGAGGCTTCAGATATAATCACAATCGAAAAATTAAGAACAACAAAAAAATTAGAGATGCTCTGTTAATTAGAGCTACGAATAAAAGCATTTGTTAGGCTTCAAAAAAAAAACTCCAATAAAACAATTAATTTGTAGAACTAGAATGAATCGGATCGATTTAAATGTGGATTTTATCAAACAAAATGCAATCTAAAATGACTTAATGAGATATGAAATTATATTACGTAATTTAAATTACGAAAAAATTTGCTGAAACATTTACAAAAAACAATTTTCTTCTTGAGAATCCAAAATCCCTCAGATGCTTGATTTTATAATAAATACTTGCTCTTTTTTATGATAGCAGTGTATAAAAATATTCGTATTCTTCGTCTCGAACTATATTATTATATTTTACGCAATCTTGCGCCCCCGCCAAATACAATTATTTACAAGGATGTATATTTTAATAGTCATTGAATGAGAATCCCACATCAAAACAATTGAGAATCAACAATTTCACAGTTAAACTAGCTCGTTTTTAATGACTAATTATAAAAGTATGTGTTGTGAATAATCGGCCAAAACATATCAACTCATTCTCGTATTTCACAACGATATGTTTGTAGTTTGTGGTATAATATTTGTTATGTATTGCCAATAATTTTAATTTGGAACGAACGTTTCGTACATGTTTTCATGAAAAAATTGATAGAATAATATTGATTTAATAACTAAGAAATGAACAAAGAAAACTACTTTTGTAATTTGATTAATTTAATACTATGATGATTTAGTTCCCGGAATTTACACATAAAGAAAAAATATTGTGCATATTTACTAATCGGATAACTCATTTTAAAAATATTATCTCTATCGTTTATAATTTTTTTTCCATTTTGAGAGTCATGGAAATATTTTTCAGAATACTCCTTTATCATATTATATTGGAAATCATAAATATAGAAGATTCTTCCTGTTTTCATTACAATATTGATTTTGGCAGTAGTCAAAACCATCAGGAAACGAAGATCATAAGAACGATCTTATTCGATATATTAATCAAAAACTATCTTGCATTGAGTATATACTAGAAATATCCAAATTTTTGCGATCCTTTTGTGAAACTGAAATTAAAGTTTTCCTCGCATAAGAGAATATCTAATAAACGATGTTTTATAACCGTATTTTTTCAATACACAAATGGTATATTCGATTAGCATTACTTTTTATTTTTCATTGCCAACTTCCAGATTCATCATTCAAATCTCTTCAACCATTTACAACATTTTTATGACACTTAATTTGTTTTTTATAATCAACAAACTGTCATAATATAATCTGAAACCGAAACATTTGAGTTATACCACCGTTGAAATAGTGGCTCATTTCCTTCGTAATTTGATGACCCGCTGTGTGCTAATTTTAATTTTCATTAGATGTCATATGGGATGGGTTATACAACGTTTCACAATGAAAATTGTCTGCCATTAGGATTTTATTTATATTATTTGTTATTTGAAAGCTAAATATAATTGAAAATATCGAAAAAATCGCGCCTACGTTTGAATACGGATATATCACATTGGCGTGTAGTTCATGACGCATAAAATACATTTGATTATAAACTTAATCTGTTAATCTTAAAATGAAGGTCAGTAAAAAATTTCTTGACGATTTCAATTAAGCATTCTTTTCACAATTTACAACGCATCAATACATTTATTGACATGCGATATCAGAAGAGCAACAAAATGGTATTTTCGGATCTCAAAATATTAAAAAATTACATTATTTCGAAAAAAAATTAATGTCAGTTAAGCTTCGAATAAATAAAAGCATAAAATAATAAAGCAATAAATTATATTAGCTTATTGAGTGCATTAGAAACTGTTTCACCAAATTTTTACTTCATTATCCAGCATCTTATTTTTTTCAGATAAGGATAATTTACGAAAAAAAAAAATTCCATTATCTTTATTGTTACAATGGATTTTTTAATTGCCTCTAAATTTTTCAAATAATCAATATTTACAAGCACGTTAATGAAAATTTTAAAATATCGTACGACCTTTGAGTGTACCGATTCTTCAATTTCGTTTTATACGATTTTCGAATAAGGCTTATACGATTTAACAGTTTAAGACTAACAAACGATGAAGTGCATGTCGTTGTTAAACATGAATGAGAAAATCGACACGAATCGAAAAACAACAATCTATAGAATTTCCACGTGAAAGTCACCTTCACGAAAATCCAAGTATGCCAAGTGACTTGCGCACGTGCGACACACCATAAAAAAACGACATGTCGTTTTCGAAACATATCGAACACGGGAAAGCATATCTAGAGTGTAAAAGCCATTGAAAACAGTGCTGAAAAATACGACTCAACAACAAACCGCACCGGAGTGCTTGGCGGTTCGTCGATAGAACGAGGGTTCTCAGCATCGCCGCCATTGCATAACTCATAAATTATGAATGCACATCGCATTTGCAATTGCAAGAGTCCAATATTAGACGTGCGATGCTCAGAATCGATGCTGAAATGCGGCCGAAGACGACGACGGTCAAGGCGAACGTCGCACGCCATCCCTTTACATAACTGAGGTCCGAATTCGACTATGTCGTCGGCCACGACTCGCTTTAACTTTTGGCGGTTTAATTTTCGGCAACGTGTGCGTTACGCAACGGTTGTACAGTCGCGTTTTCCACGAAAAACGCCGGAAATCTTGCGTTTTTCGTGAAATGCAATTTAACACTTTACCGACCGCAGACGCTAGCGTCGCGTCCTTCGATTGTTTTGCACAAACGACTGAAGACGCTAATGTGACGTCCGAATATAACCTTTAGGCCAGGCGCTCACAGGCGATTAGTCGCGGCGCGATTTATAAGGTTGAAGTGCGCCCATATGGTTTATGGGCGCACT
>JAOXNN020000048.1:127041-140889 GCA_028571205.2 Hydropsyche betteni | reverse complement strand
GGCGCGATTTATAATGGAACACATTGTTTAAGGTTGAAGTGCACCCATATGGTTTATGGGCGCACTTCAACCTAAAACAATGTGTTCCATTTTCGATCGCGTGCGACTAAATCGCCAGTGGGCGCCTGGCCTTAGGAAACGGTGCAATAAATAAGTTGTTTATCTCTCGCTGCGTTTTTCAATGGTCATAATCGGACGCGGACGCCACATTGGTGTCGGCAGTCGTTTGTGCAAAAGAATCGGAGGACGCGACGTTAGTGTCTGCGGTCGGTAGTGTTTCTTTTGGTGTTGGCCCCCTCGGTTGATGTTATTAAAAAATTAAAGGTATCTGTTAAATGATAGGTGGACGTGTAAGGTATATCTATGGAAGGGTGGGAAAGACTTGCGATGTCGACACCTAAATTTGGTGTTGAAGATCAGACGCAAAACATGGCTTTGCAAGTCATAAAAGAGCTCATTCTATAATAGATTCTAAAATATGAGAGAAATGTTGTTCGATTGTATGTTTCACAAAAATCGCAAGATTTCTTGCGTTTTTCATGGAAAACGCGATTACACAAACGTTGCGTAGCAATTAATTACCTCTAATCAACTTCTATTCTAGTCTTGGAATAATTCTTTTTGGTTATACTTGCCCATTGTTAAAAAAATTTCACTTCATTATCCAGAATTGAACATTATTAATCTGAATTTTCAAAAATGTAATCATGATGAACAGTAACGAGAAATTACAAATATTATCAGTGGACTTTTCCTAAATATTTATAATAATTTTATAATTTTTATTAATATTTATGAATACTTGCGATAGCAAAATAAACAAACATCGATTGTATGTTTCACTAATCTTTATAAAAAATGAAGATTTTTTTTATGATGCTCTTTATTTTGATTAACACATTATACATTATATTGGATTTAAATACATTATGGCAAGAATATATTAGATATCAATGATTCGTAAGTACTCAAGTTTTCTAAAATTATGGGAATAGGGAAAAAAGCCGATGATGAATTTGCAAAAATTTTGCCTACTTTGATTTTCTACTAATTTTTTTTGTATTTCTAAAAACACCTAATAAATATAGCGTTTTATGGATAAATACTAGAAATGTTATTTTTCCAAATATAAATACCTAATGTATAATTGGAAATAAGTAATTTTTATGCATTGAACTCTTATATAACTATGTAGATTCATTATTATCTTATACATGAAAACAAAGAATTGAGTATTGTTTATTATTCAATTATTAAGTAAAAAAACAATCATAAATTTTGTAAAAATTAAAAAAGTATAAGTATAATTTCTTTATCTAATTAAATGAATATAAAATAAGACTTTGGCAGAAATATAGTGACATTGTACTCAATACGAGAAATACCCAATAAGATGATTTTAAATTGTGTAAAAAATAAAATAAAAATCAATATAAAAAATTAAATAATGAAAATAATAATGACAGGATATCTTAATATAAATTTTTGATAATTATTCCTCCACAGATTGAGAAGCTACATCCAAAATAGCTTCAAATGCAAATGGTTGAAAACTGTGTCCTAACCCTTCATAGAATTTGCTTTGGAATTCGACCCTGAAACATGCAAATAACATTTATAAGAAAATGGTTGTAGTTAACCTTGAAAAACTGCAGATTGACAAAATATTTACCAATGCAAACGCAGAGTGTGAAGGAAAGCAGAGAGCCCTTCCATCAAAACGAGGATGCCGAGAGTAAGAACGGCCCAAACCGCAAAGAATGCCCAGGCGAAAATACCTCCAAGCCAACCCTCCTGGGTGACTCCTAATAAAATTGATATAATTTTAGAATATTAAACAAATTTGACAAATTTGAGCGTGCAAAGTGATATACCATTTTTCATAATCATATTCCAAAGTACTTCAGCCAATTGGGCATGAGCTAAAGATAAAGCCCACAGACGCAAATAAGAAGCAGTGTGAGAAACACTTCCTAGAACATACTCAATAGTATGTATTCCCTGAAAATTATTAAAAAGAATAAGTCAATATTTAGGCATCAAATGTAAGATAAATGATGCTTGTATACAAAATAAAGTACCTGATGAATAAACATTTCTTGTATATCATCTTCGTGACCAGATTTATGAACGACTTCAGAAGTTTGAGGTTGATCACTTCCTCCGACATCCCCGTTTTCTCCGGAATGCATTTGCTGATGATTCATCTATATAATTTATAAATTATTCAATTTGAAATTTAAATCGAAATTATTCAAAATATTATATGTGAACAAATAACATAAACTTACAGTTCTCATTTTGCTTTCTTTCATCACAAAATAAGGCTTGGCAAACAACATTACTGGTATGCAAAGAACTGCTATTACTACCAAAAGTTTCTGGAAACCCATTTGCCCAGCGTACATCGAAGTATCACAGGGCGGTCTTTCCGGTGAAGCTTTCATCAAAACCATATTGATAAATGTAATAAGTATAGAAGGTGCACAATAGGGAGAAACCGTAACATATTCTGAAAAAAGTACAAATTATGATATTTTCAAATAATGCAATGCACAATGAATAATGAATAAAATAAATAAAAACATACCAGTTTCATTTGAGCCATAATGTCCAGGATTAGGTCCGTATGAAACCCATTTGATGAATATCAAGAGTACCATGTAGAAGAACAAGAATGTCAAGAACACAATTTGTGGGATAAATTCGCAAAATACATTTAACCTTCTTTTGAAATACCTAAATAACACAAAATCAAAATTTTTCGTAGACAATAAAAACAAAAATATAATTGATTCACATCCAATTAGAAAATTACTAACGAATGATTCCACATAGATAATGATACGCCAAACAACATGTGAATGACACCCAAAATTATTGAGATTTTCATTTTAAAAGCATTTTGGAAAATGATTTTATTTTCAGCCAACTGAAAAAATTGGATATTATTAAATACACTTTCCTATATTGTATTGTGAAAATGGTTAGATCAAAAATAATATGAACTTACCTGCCAAATCGGATCCATTCCGATCGGATATGGAACTTGAAGATACATCTCTGAATCGGGATTGAGTTGCAAATCTTTGTTAGACATGATTGTCGACTCATTATATGTATTTTTCCAATAAGATCCAAATATGTTTAAACTTTTGGAAAATATATCGTTATAAATGAAGCCAGTATACATCGAAAATACTCCCATCAACAATATGATATAGCGACCTCCGAAGAATATGTTCCAAATCTGAAATTTATATTTCAATAAATACAAACATTTCAGAAATATAAACCAAAAATTAAAATAATATGCATACTTCACTATCAGATTTTTTTGCAGCAAGGGGTTTTTCTTTAAGTACCATCCACAGTCCAAAAAGTGCCATAATGAAACCGTGACCCAAATCACCAAACATGACCGCAAATAAAAATGGGAATGTTATTATGGTGTAAGGAGCTGAAAAAAATTAAAAACAAAATGGTGAAAATAATATTTAATAAAAATCTAGTTACTCATTAGTGGTTTCTGGACCCAAATCCAATTTCTACATATGTAGGAACATGATGAAACAACGGGTGCCATAATGTGGCTAGATTTGTATGATGGTTTTCATAAGGTATTTATATGGATGATTATGGAAAGTGTTAAGACTGGGATCAGATAGAGAACCGACTCAAACTCGCGAACCGCATGCACTGGTGCGCTGATCATCGACGACCTCATGCAATTGTTGTTACAATGTTGAACTCTCATATCTGAGTCAAATGGTTAAATACCCAATTTGAGACGATCGAGTAGGTGTTTAAAAATGGAGTTCTACTTCAGCCATACCTGCAGCTTGAACCATCATCATTACGAATGACAATCCATGCAGCATACTGCTGCACCACAGACTGCCCAATAAAAACTTATATGTTCTATTTAATTTATACCTGGATTAACTTCTCTGTACGTTGCAACACCGTAAGCATCAATAAGTGTTTGAAAAGCACTAGTAAACTTATTTGTGCGATTGTAGGTCGGAGGATCCTCGAAAGTCTCCATACGATTCAAAATTGGAGGGATAGAACTTCCACTCCGTTCCTTAAATAAAAATATACATAAAATACCAGGTCATAGAGACAAATTATGTCTATATTTAAAAAAATCGCTAACAGTTCCTTTCCGTAAAGCAAGCTGAATGGTTTCAAGATCGAGGGCTGGTACCCAACATTCGGCAATCAAACATTTTTGCGTAACATCCAAGTTGAACAAATTCAGCGTATGATAGATAGCTTTTATTTTGCGAACTTTGACGAACCATTTCATAATATTTTTCGCAGCAGCCACCAAAACTCTATGACGATGATCTTGAGTTTGTCCGAGTACCTAATGTTGAGACATCACATTACATATTTGGTTTATCGAAATCAAATTAAAATCGAAACCAAACTATACAGTATTAAGATCTTCAATTCTTGTCATGACCCCCATTGCCATCTCTCTACGATCAGCTGGCGCTTCAGGACATGGATATAACGTAGCCCTGAATCCTTCACAAATTTTTTTCACTCGAGTTTTTAATTGATCACCTTGGAAAAATATGATGAATACAGATTTGTACACTTGGTCGCCCTAAAATATAATTAAAAATAATCAAAAAAATTCACATTTGGTGTATGACAAATATCTGTTGAATATATTTACGGTAGATGGATCCTCAAGAGGCGAATCAATTTCAGCTTGTCTAAGGAAAACATTTCCTCTACATGCACGCCACAACATACGTTCAAATGCTGGTATTCTTTCCCTCAATATTACACCAGCCACAAAACTGTTTTCGTAATAAATACATTTGTTAGGTAATTTTTACAAAATCCATAATCAACAAAATACAATTTAAAGCCAAATCTAGATCAAAAAATAATCTAATTAGGGCTTTCATGCTTTTTTATTTTAGGAATATGAAAATATTTGTAATTTACTGATAAAAAATTATACATATTTATATTATAATATATATTTAATACACAAATTATTATTGAAAGAAATTTCGAAAATTATTTAATGAATTAAGGCTTCATCTATTTTCTGAAATTACTTATAGATTAAAATTTCGTTCAATAAATATTTTAATACATTATTGAATTTACATTAAAATTAACAGTTATATTATAAAAAGTCCAATTTATTATGAATTTTTGAAGAATAAAAAGTCAATTCAATCATGTATTTGATTGGTTAAAAAAATATACACATATAAATACAAATAAAAATTAGTACTAATATATTATATTATCTGAAAAATGCTACAATTTTATACTGCGACGTGGATTATTTCAAATTAACTTATTAAACACGAATATCATTAAATAAAAAAAGAGTAAAAAAACCTGATGTCCCCCACCAATTCTTCATTAAGAAACTTTGAAATTAAGTGTCATGCAACTACTGATTGTAAAACGAAAAATCTATACAAATATCAGACATAAGAAATGTTTTCAATGGTATTGAATCATATTTACTGACCAGGGAAGAAATTCCAGTTGATCTGAAGCTTTATCCCGAACACTAAATAATATAACCATATTATAATTGGAATATACAAGTTTTCATGAAAACTAAATATAAACAATATAAAAAGCCAAATCGATAATGAGAAAGGAATTATTCATATTTGATAGGATTTTATTTTGAGTCATCTATAAAATGTAATTTTATAGATAAAGTTTTTAGATTTTTACTTGAATACAATGACACCCATCGCTTAGTTAGCTTTTAACTAAATAGTTTTAATTTTATCTTTTAAAATTAGCAAATATATTGCAAATGTCTTTACATTTTCTGATATATTTAAGAAAATACCCATTCCGTGTCCTTCAGCAAAAAAGGAGTACTTAGAAATATGTACATGTACATTTCACAATTACACAGAACACATTATGCATAAAAATTAAGGTATGGGTGTATATATTAACAAAAAAAAGCCAATTGATAAGTTCCAGATCCGAAATTTCAAATTAGATAAGATACATATATTTTTTTGAGATTTGAAATCGTTTAACCATGTTACCTTTCCATACTTTATAATTTTTTTTTAAGATGTTTCCGCTTCACTATAGCGACTATTCAATGGCACCTAAAGCAAAATTCATACATTGCCGAAAGGTTAATTTGTTTTTATTTTCATCTGTTTATCTCAATTTGCATTCTAGTTATATCCATTTGTGAAATTGACCAAAAACCAAAATTACCACACCAGTCAATTATTAGTCAATGTTGTTAGTATAGATACTATTAGATAAAGTATAAATTTATACATCTCTACCTTCACTACACCAACGCCTATATATTTCAAGAAAAATAATAAATTCAACATATTTTTTTTAATATAATTAAAGCTTATAACACGAATCAAATATTTGAAATTATCGTACAGACAATAAATGAGTAAAGCTTAAAAATATATTTTTCCAAATGAGTTTTTTCATTTTATACATACCCTAACTGGACTGGACCAAAGCTTCTCTGAGTGTCATCACTTATGAGGGCACGCGTCATTGACTCGGTAGGGTTGTGCCCACCCTCGTGCTGACACACAACACAAACAACAAATTACAACATAAATCCCCTTTTACTGTTTGATTCATTGAATGATCATTTCACCAAAGAGTAAATTATGTATAAAAAAAAAACATAAACTTGAAATTTAAGTAAAAATGCAAAAGCCAAAATGTATTTTAACATTAACAACTGAAAAAACAGGCTACATGTAATTGAATAAATGTATATATGTATGTATGAAATATGCCATCATTATAGTTAACAACTGAGACATTCTCGATTTCAGTTGTAACACAAAACACATGTTTTTAAAAATAATTAAATATGTGCCAAATTAATTAATGAAAACCACAATCGTAAAAACAGAATGTTATGAGAAATAATATACTATGGTTAAACTAAAAGTAACACAAAACACTTACTGTGTAATATTTGTAGTTTTCATTTATTTTATATATAAAAAGGTGTATAAAATCTAACAAAAATGCAAAATAAAAAGCAAAAACTTAACACCGATAATAAAAAAAGTAAAACAAAGTAAAAAAAAAAAAAAACAATCAACTGACATGCACAGAAGAATCAATGTTGTATCTGTTCTGTGATCTAAACATAAGCAAACTACTAGAAAAAAAATGTTAGGAACCATTAACCAAATCACCACAAATTTCCTAATGATTAAATTTGTTTGGGACATCAGTTTCAAATATTTGTACTTACACTGTTTGATTTTGTATTCAACATAACTGAATATCGTTAAAATATTAAAAAAAAAATGTTATGCATGGGAAATTTAAGGCCAAATTTTAAAATAAACCATACACACTCAGGCACCACCCGCAAACAAAAAAAAAACCAAAAAGTTATATTATAATAAAATAAAATACGCTCTGATGAAAAAAACAGATCAAAATGATTACAACCTGTACAACCTTCATCATTAAATAAAAAAAAGTTATTATTAACATATGTACTCATCTAATTAACATATGTACTCATTAATTAACATATGTACTCATTAATTAACATATGTACTCATCTATTATTAACAGCAATATAAAAAGAGTTTATTAGAAAGAAAAGTTGACTGGTTTCATTAAAATACGATAATTTCAACAGTTAGAGGTATGAATCGACAGTTAAGTTTTTCAACTGATAAGGTTGCATCAACAAAACATAAAACAGAAGGGACACGTGGCTTGCCTGAGTGGTGAGCGGTAATGTTCCGTGTCGGCGTCGCAGTACAACCGCTGTAACAATAACATTACAAGTGACCCAGTCTTCAGCTATTATTCAACTTTCATTTTTTAACATTGCACATTAGAAAAAAACGTATATAAAAAAGCGATCTATGTTCAATATAGACGTGAAAACTCTGCATAGGTGGTTATGCGAAAGATGAAAGTAACTGAAGTATTGTCCACTTTGGTTTATCAGTGGAAATCGTACCCCAACTTAAGAGCCTGTCCCCCAGCGCGCAGCCCCTCCTCGCCAAGTAACGTTACTTGCTCTTCTTCACGCGAAGGGTCGGCCATCTTTGAAAATCATTTTTAATTTCATGACACCATTTCTATGAGTTTGATTATGTGACAAGTTCATGTCTAATGTTTCAATCAACACACAACTTTATAAATAATATATATATATGAAGAATAGAATGGAAAAAAAATTAACCAAAAGCCCGACACCGTTAAGGTGAACAAGAAAATAAGAACAAAAATAGAACATTGCAAATTTTGAAAATACGAATATTCAACAGGGACAAATTAATATTTCGAAAAATCAAGGACCATAATACAACATTCATTCGATCTACTAAACGATTGTGAAATTTAAAAAAACATTTAAATAAATATATATGACAAAAAATAACAGAGTAAAATGAAGACTTCATAATTTAAAAAAAAAATTCTAACAGCATTATCATCAAAAAATATATATAAG
The DNA here is from genome assembly GCA_028571205.2 of Hydropsyche betteni. Lineage (NCBI taxonomy): Eukaryota > Metazoa > Arthropoda > Insecta > Trichoptera > Hydropsychidae > Hydropsyche > Hydropsyche betteni. The sequence goes on along the minus strand of JAOXNN020000048.1, from coordinate 132,401 downwards.
ATTAAAAAATATACATTAGCTAATATATTATGCACAGCTATATATTATATACTAAATTAATATAGATAAATCTAATGATAGTTATCATTTTAAATATCTCCAGTTTGTCACATTTATGTAAATTACTTTACTAGAAGTAGATATCGAAATATTTTTTAATTAGATAATTTAAATTTATCTCAGTAAGCATTATGGCTTACTTTTTACTTGTGATAAATATTTCGAAGCAAAATTAAATAATCGAAATTACTCATTTATTATTAGAGAATAAATTATTTTGGTAACGTGGTTTTCTGCTTTTTTATAAAAAAAAGAAATATGGCTAAGAAATGTCTAAAATATGTAATGAAAAAGCATTGGAAAATGGAAAAGCTCATTATCGGCGTAACTTTGATAATTGTGAAAAAAAAATACAAAAAAAACTGCAAATGAAGAATATTTATAAGACAATGATAACAAGAAAACTGAGTTACTAATTGACTAGGAAATATCATGGATTAATAAGATGATTTTGAATTTTCAAAAATAAACACCTGAAACTAACTTACAAAATATATATTACAGTACAATTACGATAATTAATAAAACTAAATACGCACTATCATTTTAAAGGATATGACTATCATAGAGAAATGAATAAACTTTTATAGAACCAAATCATTGGTAGAACACGTTGAAATTGTATAATAAAATTTAATAAACCGTACATGCTGCCAGAAAAACCCTTTTTGATAACATTTTGATGTTATCAAAATGAGTAGAATTTGTTATTGATACTTCCCAGGATTTCTAAATGTTACCCGGCATGCAACCATTATATCTTTCAACAATGATAATTCTTAAATCCCCTTTATAAAATTATATAATCCATTATAAAAATAATTTAAAGATTAATTTGAATGGACAATAAAAGATTGAGATGTTTAAGATGTATTTTTCACAATCAAAGTCATATTTCAAAACAGTTTACGATACTGTGAAATTTTTATTTTCTTCACAAAAAAATGTGTAAAAAAGACTCCCCAAATTAAAAACAATAACAAAAACTAAAAATCTAGAAAATAATTCACGAATTTACTGATATAAAAAACTTACATAACTCAAATGAAACTTGAACAATAAAAAATACTAATAATTATAATTTGAATGCAAAAAATACATGAATTGAATGTTGAATATAATAAAAATAAAACTCAAGAGAAAAAAGATTATTGCAAAATGTGAGGCCAAAAAGTTGCAAATACATGCATATGAAATTGCAAAAACTCAGAAACGTGTCATTCATCTAACAACTCAAAACATTACTTAAGGCATAAAATCAAAAACTTTAAAACTAAATTAGTTTTAATCAATCATAATCAAATAATAAAAAGATTTTTTTAAAACACATTTTTTATATATAAATAACAAAATGCTAGATTTTATATTAAGAAATTTATATTGTTTTGAATTTCAGATATCAAGCGTGAAATATAAAAAATACATATATATGAACGTTTACTATCAAGTTACATACCTCATCGAAAAATACTTGAGTTTTCCTCAAAATGTGCTTCAACTCAGTCAACTCTAAAAAGTTACGTTTAAGAGCTTCCGCGTTTTGATTTACTTCACGTAATTCATTTTCGAGTTTCTCGAAAGTAGCCTGTCACAAAACAAATTTATGAAATCGTCATGTTTATTTATGAGATGAATAAATCGACGAGAACGTCCTAAAGTCAATTATTACCTCCAGATCGATCATCTCTCGCGGCTGCGGTGCTTCGGGGCTATCTCCGGTATCCAACAGCGGAATATCATCTTTCCTTATCTCCTTTTCCAAATAACGTAATTTCCGTTCCATTTCATCACACCTACGAACTTCATTAACGAATTTACGTTGGAAAGCGTTCACGTCGGGGTTCAACTGAAATATTGGAGAAATATTTAATTTAATAAAAGTATATAAGAGTAAGTAATAATTTACATAATGCACATTTGTTCATCAAGATATTTATGATATTTCTTACGTTTTCTTCAAACCCATAAAACAACGTCGGCCTTCACAGTAAAATCACTCGTGAAATCCCACGTGATTTATAGATTTTAAAACTAACGGTACTCAACATTTAGCTTCACCATTAAAATATACATAAACATTTATTTCATTACTATTAAAAAAATAAATAAATTAAATAAAAATAGTTCAGTTAAAATAGAAGCTAAAGAATTTTATTAAGATGCACAAAGCCTTTACCTATTATTCGAAATACATAAACACAGTTGTTAAAATATTAAAATACAGATAACAATTACAAAAACAAATTAATCTGTATGATTTGTGACAACTCAGTCATAAATAAAGTTTACATTGTATGATTAAATATCACATAATTTACTTACGTGTAAAAAGTAAATTCGGGAGCAAATTTTTATTATCGTTTGACTTTGAAACTTTCAATATTATGACATTAACATCGTTGATGTCTTCGCAGATTAAGTCAAAAATAAATCACGACGTTTTAGATAGTACTAATATTATCTAATAAAAGTGAAGTGATTTGTCTATATGAAAAGCTAAAAGTACACACAATCTACAAGTAAAAAGCTAAATATACTCAACGATCGATACTGCTAGAAATTTTATCTATAGATTGTGCAAATCTTGTTTATTTATTTCTAGCGTTAACCGAAAAGAATCAATAAAGTATAAAACTTCTAGGACCTATTACATAATTTTCAACCAGTACAAATAAAACTGATTCGAAAGACTATAAAAATCTGATAAGTTTCAATTTCAAGTTGATTTTTTCCTCTAGATCTTTTTCCTCAATGAGGAAATCCCCTACAACTTTTACATAAAATTATTCGCGTTAACAAAAATTTAAATAACTTTCAACTTTGTCATTCGGCGAATTGAAACACAAAATATTCGATTGTGAACCATATTTATTCGAATGTATAAACATTTTAATCGATCGCTTAGTTGTAGGTTTTATTTAACACAAATATATTGTACAGTAAGTCCCCCTATGATGTCAAGATAGATGTCACAATATAGGAAGTTAAGGTTTTTCAATTTTAATTTTTTTTTTGGACATTTTTACGTTTTAACTGCTTGTTTCAAATGCATTTGAAAAAAAATTAAAAAATTTGAATGCACTTAAACGTTATAAGAGGGTTTACTGAATACAAACAGAACGAATTTCGTACACAATCATAAAATAATAAACTTATCAATCTCTAAATATGACCAATACGGGGAAGTTTTCATATCGTTAAGAGTAAAAGTCTCGGTACGATCAAAAAAATACATGATCTATATATATGAAAATGGATGTTTATATATTTTATGCCGTTTCACTCCAATACCGTTCGATCGATCGCCATAAAAATTGGCATGTATGTGTATTTTTTCTGTCGAGAAGATTTTTCTATCATTAAAATAGGGTGACCATATTTTCCAGAACCCAAAACGGGACGGTCCGTAAAAAAAAGTTCAAAAATTGAAAAATGAATTTAAATTAGGGGGTATTTTTGTATACAAAATTTGAAAAAAATCGTTTTTTTTTTTATTTTCATATTTTTTAAGTCTAGGCCTTTAAAAATATGTGCCCAAAAGGATTTTTTGAAATTAGTATTATTTCAAGACTTACAGCTATTTTTGTGACGGCCCAATGTATGAATCAGTTACGCTGCCCGAAACTTTAAACGCGATTTTCTCAAAAATAATTTTTTCAACCTGATTGTCATATCTCAAGTTCTAATAAACCGATTTACTCAAAATTTTGGAAAAATATTCTTTGTATATTCTTCTAGAAGGTGAACCACGGATTTTGAAAAAAAATATATTTTTTAACTATATTCAAAAAATTTGTGAAGGTCAAAGAAGAGGCTGAAAAAAATGTTTTTTTCAAATCGTTGCCATTTTGCGAAATAATTTTTTTTCCATAGTTCAGCGAATAGCGATGTTGTTACTAATTAAGTTTGTTTTTGTTTTTTTCGTTTCAGAAGATTACGAAGTTTGGAATCATGATAAACATGACACACCTTTTTTTTATAGGCCCCACTTCACAATATCATAACTCGATGTCTTTTAGATTTTTTTTCAAAATTATTTTGTATTCTTTAAATATTAATAAAAACTATAGAAAAAAATTCATAGTGAAATTTTTTTTAGTTTTTTTTCAATTCTTTGAGAAAAAACGAATGAAATATAAGCTTCCAAACTAGAATAATACCCCTTGAGAAAATAATTTGATTTAAAATTTAATTCCCGAGAAACGCCGGGTACTATCTGCTAGTAAAATATACTTTCTAAACGATATTAATTGAGAAAAAAAAATTGAATTTCCAACACATTTTTTTATATAGAAAGGGGACATTTTTTGCGGAGCGTCTCGTTTCGAGTCCTGGGAAACATGGTCACCCTACCGATACGAGAACGTCCTCGCGTTAATAAAAAAAAAGTCTCGGTACGACCAAAAAAATACATAGTACATCGCAAAGATACACCGATTTCGAGCGTCGATCTCCAGAAACGCGATCGCCAAACACGAAAAAGTGAACAAAGACACGACATGTGTCAAAAAGGGCGAATCGATACAACGAGCGTGCGCACGAGCCGGAATCGATTCGACGACGAATAAAAATCGCACGATCGGAACTCAATTGAATAAAGGCACGTTCGGGCCGATCACGAGAGCCGCACAAAAAGTGGCACAAAAAACGCGACAAAGAGAAAAGGGGGCACTGACGTCTCGGAACTGCACCAGCCCCAGCTCTCCTAATTCGGAGACGCACGCGTAAGCCGCCTCGCTCTGTAGGAAAAGTTGGCAGAGGCTCATTTCCTCGCTGCGGAACAGCGACCCCATCTTGGCGGGTTTTAGTTCGCGTACGGTCCGCTTTGACGTAACCCACCAACGGAACTGAACGATCCGTCTACGATCGCGCGCCCCTCCACTTTGCCGGGGTTGCCCTCTCGCTGTTTCGGTGAGTAGACGCAAGCGCGCATGTTGAAGACATTTTTTTAGGTGGCAATAAATTCATGTTAGACGTTAAATAGGTTCCGCGACAACTCGCGCAAAGATTTCCCGCTCAACGACGTTCGGCGCACGACATTTCCCCCACGCGACAACTGGCGCAAACGACAACTGGCGCATGCGACAACTCGCAAATTTTTTCAAAATAAAAATCAGTTCACATTTTTAAAAAATGCATGGAGGGAATAGGGATCGAATTTTCCTGGATCACTTTTTTTCTAGCAATACATTCATTATTGAGTTTTTGGGGATAGCGTTTCGAGGGGGAGGGGGGGGGGGGGTAGACACAAAAATTTTACCCCAGGCGCTAAATACTTTCACTAGACTTCCACATTCACT
>JAOXNN020000048.1:115523-126941 GCA_028571205.2 Hydropsyche betteni | reverse complement strand
CCCCCCCCCACCGCCCCCCCCACCCCCCCCCCCCACCCCCCCCCCCCCCCCCCCCCCCCCCCCCCCCCCCCCGCCCCCCCCCCCCCCCCCCCCCCCACACACAAAAATTTTACCCCAGGCGCTAAATACTTTCACTAGACTTCCACATTCACTTATATATGAGTAAATCTGTACTGATTTTATTTTACAACAAATCAGGACGAAGCCCAAAAAATCAGTACGAAGCCCAAAAAATCAGTACAGTACTGATAAAATCAGTACGAATGGTCACCTTTCGTTAAAGAAATAATCATCATCATCATCATCATTAGCAGACTATAGTTATCCACTGCAGAACAAGGCCTTGCCAAACAAATGCGGCAGTCTGGGCTATACCTTACCGCGCTAGTCCAACTCATAAAGTAATAATAGATGTTCGAATATGGTGCGGGTATCGTTCGAGTATTCATTTGTAGTATTGCATCACTCACATGTTGGTTTATTTTATGATAGTAGGAAGACTTGAAAATTGGTCGAAAAGCACGAGCACTTGATACAAAGAGACCACGAAACTTTTTGTTCAGATATTAGAGCAGTATCATTAGAGTATTCAACACCACGTTCAATTCATCAACACAAAACCCAATTTCATTCATCAGGTTGGGTTGGTTCGGGTTGGGTTCTATTTCGTATATAAATAATTAACTGACGTTTAACGTCAAAAGTTGGAAGCGAATGTGTGCGTGAATGCAGAGTATCAACTTAAAACTTATAACTGGGTTTGTATATGTATGCGTTTCACCGCTCGGGAGGTTGGTAAATTTATGGCGGTACATAAACTTTACCCATGTGCGCTTACGTCTGGGAACCTCATTATAACAAAATAAAGAGTAGGTAAGTAATAATAATACGATAATCATTTTTTTTTACTATTAGTTAAGTTGGTACGATCGAAAGATAAACGTCAGATTGACACTTGTCAAATCGAACTGTCGTTTTCGATGTGGACTAAAATTTCAGATGGAAATGGCAAAGGATATTTCATCAAATATTGTCACAAAGATGACGTGTACGTTTTTCATCTGACCGACTTCGTTCGGATATGGGAATCCACTTGCGGTAGAGAGTTTTTGGAGAAGCTGCTCACGGTAAATATCCTGTGCATAAAGTCGACGCGTTTCAAACGAATCATAGAACGTTGACCGCACGATCAGGATCAAAATCCTCTCCTCGGCGGTGACGAAGCTTCCTTTTTAGATACTTCGATCGAATTATTGTTCGAAGGTTTGCTAGACGGAAACACAAAGTCAACTTTTGAAATAGAAAACGCCGGAAACGTTCGCGTCGATTTGATCGTGTCCAATAGCAGTTATACTTTAAAGCTCCCTTTAAGGTTTGAGGTGGCGAAACCTGAAACAGTAATTTTTCTACTTTTTGCTAACCAGAATTATTTTCAACAATTCTATGTTGTTTTAAAATATTCTCTTATTTCAGTACTGTAAGGAAATAACGATACCGCTCGTTAAAAATGTTATTAATTTTCAAGAAAGCGAAGATTCTCTTATATGTTTGTTGAATAAAAAAGATACTGAAATATCTGAATACAAAGCGGAAGGGGCTACTCTTTCATTGAGTGAGTTATTTTTTGTTAGTTTTTCATTTTCACATCGATAAAATTCATTTTTTACAGAGCATTATGAAACGAAAAAATTCGACGTTACTAATCATAAGGAAAAATATCGATCCGATATAGACTTTTTCCAAATACTCCCCGACGTACACAATTCTTTGAATACACAATTAGGAATTTCTACCAAAAACACCGAAACAAATAACCATGTTAAACTGGAAATGAAAAAAACAGTAAAATTGTAATCATTGTTTATTTTTTATGTTGATAATGTTTTTCATTTTTATACATGTTTTAAAAAACTGAAAATTTCAGAGAAAAAAATATAAAAATCAAAAATGAACCACATTCTCCAAATATCGAATTGAAAATTACAAAAATTCCACCAACAAACCCGAAAGCTGGAAAAAAGAGAAAATTAAATTTTTGATTTCTGAAAAGTCAGACAGGTTTCATTTATGGGTCCATGAAAATTGTGATTGCATAATATCTGCTTGTATCCAAGCTGAAATCTATGAATTTTATATTTAGTCATCAATTTTATTTAATATTTCAATTTTGGAATAAATAATTTATTTTTAAACCTACTTTCTCTATTGTCTCGCCTTCGTCCGTACCTACCCCACTTTTAGTTTCATCTTTCTGAGTGGAAGTTATTGTGATTGCTTCGATTGAAAAAAATAGACCGTATTTTAAGGGATAAATTCCAGATAAAAATATATAAGAACCTTTGGAAATTTGCTCTTTTGATGCATATAAACTAGAAAGAAACATCAAAACACAGATTAATCTTAATTTTTTTCTTGAAATTGTAACGATAATAAGTTATATGATTTTACGCCATAATAGGTATTGGATCTAGTATGTAATCTGAGGAATGATTTAAGAAAGCAATATTTGTATTTTGATAAAGTTCTTGATCTGATTCCTAAAATTTTTTTAACAAATCAAATTCTTAGTAAAAATAGTAAATTTCTTCAAGAATAAAAAAGAATCTAGAATTGATACCTTAAAAACTTCACTATTTTCATATATTTTTGAAATATTGTTACGAGAAGACAATTTATGTTGAATTCCCCAAAATAGAATACAATTGTCTGCAGTGCTTATTATTGTATGCATTGGACCACTTTTAACTGCCTGAAAAAAAATTTGTAAGAATATCAAAATATTAACATTATATTCAACTTTTGTTACGTAATTTATGTCTATAATTATCGCACCAAATTAACTACAGCAATCTGTCTTGAAATCATTGTACACACAGTTATTCTGCAAGTTAGCTTTTGAAAATTAACATGGTTTAATTACCTTTACAGGAATATTGTCCGAAAGTGATATTTTCACAGGGTCATACATTAATTCTAACGAAGACTCTATGCATGATTTTTTTATACAACCCATTGAATATATTATTATTTGACCAGACGAATATTTTAATAATATTGCACAATGAGTTTTTCCAATACTGCAACTTACTATTTTTCCAGAAAAATGACAAACTTTTTTCTAAAATCAATCATTATTAAAACTGAATAGATTCTTACTACATATTTTATTGATAACGCCTTTTATAAAAAAAATGTCTTCCCAAATTTATATAGAAGAATAGAAAATTATTTAATAATTATCTGTCTTTAGAAATATATTATTTTGTTTTTACCAAACTTAGAATAATGAGGGCTGGTCTAATAGATTTTTTAATGCAAGATTTTTTAAAAAGTCCCAAACGATTATTTGTATTCCATCCACATGCGTACAATTCTCCTTTTGTATTTATTATCATGCTTGCTTTGTATCCTAAATGCAACGAAACTATTTCGCATTTTTTTGGTAATTCTATAGCTATAGGTGAATTGCTGAAAATTATTTAAAGTTGTATTTTGTGCCGATTATAAATATGATGTATTTTAAACTTACATATCACTAGTATTTCTGTTACCGATTTGGCCTTTATTCCCACACCCCCATATAAAAAGAACTCCATTTTCAGATATGGCAGCAGCATGATCAGAACCACATTGTATTGTTTCTATTTTTGTCGAAATTAATGAATCTTAAAGAACATCAAATATTAGATTTATATTAATTGCGATTGCGGCAATAATTAAAATTGAAATATTATATTACCGATTATTTTTGGTTCGTAACAATCAGTCCAATCTCCGTGACCAAGCACTCCAAAAGCTCCATTTCCACAACTCCATACTTTTCCATCAGATGACAAAAATAAGCTGAAATCTTCACCTGCGCCTGCTCTGTGTAAACCAATTTCACAATTTAGTAAATATTATGTTTTTATTGCAATATGACATAATAAAAAAATTACTTGATTATATTTTTATTCAACAAAGCCATTACTGGTAGTGGATGAAATCTATACTTTTCTGGTTTTCCTGAACCTAATTGTCCTTTTCCTCCTTCACCCCATGTGAATATTAAATTATCTGACAAAAAAAAACTACCTTTCAAATCGACCAAAATATTATGTACAATTTATAAATTTTATACCGTCGGTAATAGCTATATGATGATGGTTTCCAATGGAAATATCGATTAAATTGATTTTAGGAGGCAAACAGATAGGTTGAACATCAATATCATCTTCTCTATATTTCATTTCATATAACACTGTTCTTTAAATTTAAAAAAATATTGAAACCTTTTGATTATTTTTTATATAAATTCAGTATAGACTCATTTTAAATACCTTGTATTTATGGAAAAATCATCTTTTATTATTTCATTGAAATATTTATTTCCATCATATTTTTCAAGATCAGATAAAATTTTAGGTATCCATATATCGATCACATCTCGAGCTGAAGGCCTTTTTGATGGATTTTTATCAAGCAAAAGCGAAATTAAATTTCTTAATTCTTTTGTGTAAATCGACGGTACAGGTTTATAATTTCCCTATGATCAAAAAAAGTTTTATTAAATGAGCTATGATATAAAAGAATAATAATTATTATTAACAGACCTGCATAATTTTATTTACTAACGCTGATAAACTAGAAGCTTGAAATGTTCGATGAAGACAACACAATTCATATAAAATGCACCCCATTGCCCAAATATCAGATTTTTCTCCATATTCTTTGCCTTCACACTAATAAAAAAAAGTTAAATTAATTTAAACAACCTGTTTATTAAAAAAATATATAGAATATGAAACCATTTCTGGACTGATGTAATATGGTGTTCCGAGAACGGTATTTGCTTGCACATTTGTTGAAAGTATTTTGGAAATACCAAAATCTCCGATTTTTACACGACCATCTGAATTCAAAAATACGTTTGCTGTTTTCAAATCTCTACAAACAATACGCGTTTTTAATAATTTTTTTAAATGTACTTTTTTTATTTGATCGAATATACCTATGCAATATATTGTTTTTATGCATATGAGCTATGGCTGATGCAATCTGTTCTAAAAAACTCAAAACTTCCTTTTCAGGAATGTAAGTGTCTTTGTTGTTCAACAACTGGTTGAGTGTTCCACCATCAGCAAATTCCATTTCGATCATCAACATTCCATTTTCGATGAAACTTCCGCCGTACCTTTTCAATAATAATAAATCATCTAAAGATTGGAAAACAGTGCATGGCACTTTTGCGCACGATAAGTGAAACTATCATTTAATATTATAATTTATTATTTTTTTCGTTTGATAGGTAATATTCAGCACTCCATATTATACATAAATCGAATACCTATATATAAAATTATAGTAATAACATTACTTTTAATTGCTTAAACGACAAAATGCTGATAGTAAACGAAACACAAACAGGTTTTATTTTAAATTCTATAGATTTACTGATCACCCTATTATATTTTCGTGGTTTAGTGATGCGAGCACTTCAACTTCGTTCAGAGCCATTTGTCTTTCTTCGACGGATAAATCAGCAGTACTTATTTCTTTCAGCACCACCAATTTATTCGTCGACTTCTTCTTATACAAAACCGCTGTACCGAAAGCTCCTGCACACGATCATTTAAATTAAACAAACATTTAAAAGTCGTATCATTAAATTGTACACGATAATCACCTTTTCCAACAATTTGAATTTTTTCATAGTCAACCATACGCCTCGTATTAAACTCCATTGTCTTCAATAATCAATGACAATATGCAATTGCGCAAAAAATAAAATGGTCGCCTGAAAACCATTCGTGACTAATTGCAAACGATTAAATTTCGATAATATCTCTCGATATTAGCGTTCAAAAAATAATATATTGATTTATCGTAGAATCGCAAATTCTATCGATGAAAATTTACACGAATTGTTTTATTTCAAATAAAAATTCGAACTCCACGTTGTAAATCTTTATTGAAAATACTCTTGAGGACACATCTGCCGATAGGTTTGTTCAATAATGAAAAGGTGAATTGTAATTTCTCGGTTGATTGGATTCAGGCTTCTGGCTTGGCGCAGATAAGGTAAATTGCACATACTCACCAGTTGTTTCTAAAGGTTTTACTGACAAAATTTCAATATTTTATTTATAAAGTATTTTTCAACTAATGTATCAAATAAATAATCAATTTTACGTAAATAAACTAAAAAAAAAAAACAATAAGTATCCAATTAATTCTGAATATAATAATTCATGATCGAGCAACAAACAAAAGATTTTTTTACACGTCACACAACGTTTTCCAAAACGCAAATGATCTTCGGTTTTTTGTGTAAATATTTTGTTCAAGAAGAAGAGTGCCGAGGAGTCGCTAGTTAAAAATTTTGATACGGATGTCAAATTTTGTTTAGATAAGTTTCCCCAAAAATCCCAATTTTTTACGTTTTATACAGAAAACACAATTACACAAACATCGCGTGCATATATTACATATTTTTTTTAATTATCCACAGTTTGACATTTTCTGAAAGCGTATCCTTAAAAATGAAATTTTCTCTCGTTTAGCTTTTAGTCAGTGAGCGACCATGGAGTGTGGCAAGATGTCTTCAAAACATCGTCACGAAGCGGACAAACGTGTCAAAAACATATTGACAAAATGCAAAAAACTCGGAATCAGCGGAGATCAACTGGCCGAAGCTCTAGATATCATTTTCATCCCTTCTGAATCGTGGAAAGTATCTTTTAAAGTCAAGATCATAATTTTCGTCGTCATATTGGGAGTTGGAACTTACTTTTACAACAACATCATAAGCCATGGAAGAGTATGTTATTGGTTTAACAATGTTTTTGAAATAAAAATTATCATTTTTTTTCATTTTTTAGTGCTGGATCGATATGCCCAACTTCATTGTAAAGGCAACTAGACCACCTGAAGATTGTTCCATGTGCTATGATATCGATAAAATTCCAAGATTGGCAAATTTGACTCCTGAAGAATTCGAAGACCATTACGCATACAGTGGAATACCAATTGTCGTTACGGACGCTGCTACAACTTGGAAAGCTTTGGAGGTATTTTCAAGAACGATTTTATAAAAATTGGCACATGAAAAAGTCTCATTAAAATTTTTAGGTATTCGATTTTTGGTTTTTCAAAGATTTGTATACTCAAACGGATCTAGGACGAGCTGCTAGAGATTGCCAATTTTTTCCATATAAAACAGAATTCGAAAGTCTGCACGAGGCATTAGAAATGGATGAAGCCAGAGCTAATTTAACGGAAGGAACTAAGCCATGGTAATTATGATTTTTTTTTGTTAATTTGCAATTTTGATTTATAATGTTAAATTCTTTGCAGGTATATAGGTTGGAGTAACTGTCACGATAGTGTTGCGAGAATCTTAAGACTCTATTACGAAAAACCATATTTTTTGCCAACTTCAGCGGAAAACAACGTTGTCGATTGGATATTTATGGGAGGTCCTGGCGATGGGGCTCAAATGCATGTAAGTGTTTTTTTATGATTTTTGTCATGATATCAAGAAAAATGAACATTTTTTTAATATTTATAATATATCAGGTGGATAATGTGATACACCCATCATGGCAAGCACAACTGAAAGGAAGAAAACGATGGTATCTATCACCTCCACCTGAATGTTACTACAGTTGTAATTCAATGGAAGTTGTAATGTATCCTGGCGAAATAAGTAATCAAATAATATTTAATTCTGATTTATATATATATTTTTATAATATAAGTATTAACGATCATGTTTCGCTTATAGTTGTAATCGATACGAATCGTTGGTATCACAAAACCGAAATTCTTCCCGGCGACATAAGCATCACCATAGGAGCAGAATATGATTGAAATTCCATCGGTGACGAAATAAAAAAAATAATAATTAAGAAAACATGTTATAAAACTATATTTATTCCATAGATTGTTTTATAAATGATAAGAAGCATCAATAGCAAAATTTGTTGTAAAATATTGATAGCGTTACACACTTCAGACTCTTACAATCTATGATAAAAGCGACAAAATATCACATTGGTTTTTTATTTTAATTTTTATTATTACAATATATATGTATAAATTCAATTGAAATATTCCCGAAGAAAAGTGTTCAAATAGAAAAGCTTCGAAAACCCAAAAGCGGAGAGTTGTGTAGAGCAGGGCCGGACCAAGCAAAGTGCGCCTAGTGCGCCTAGGCCAGATTGGGGATGCTCCGTTTGAGTTCAAATCGTTTCTAGAGGATCATCACTCGCTTAGAATAAAATTTAGAACAATCTTCCAACGATTTCAGTCACATATGTAATTCCTTACTATGCCAGTACCCGGTGACCGTCGATTTTTTTCTTATACTGCATTAGAAATCATCACTTCGTCACCTCTACATTGAAATTCAACATCATATATGATTAAAATGGATTCGATCTAGTATAATGATCTATAATGTGCTTTATGATTAAAAAAATGACAATCATCGGTGACCGACAAGATACAGTTATATGAAATGTATATTGATGATACGAAATGATAAACGAATATAATAATTTAGAAAATCGGGAACCATATGTTTGATATGATGATTTCATAAAGGTTAAAACGAACTTTCAAAAATTACAATGAAAAAAATAATCTGTGACTCACACGTTGGATAATACTGTTACCATTTAATGTTTTAATAATACATAAAAAATTAAAAACCATACGTTCAATATGATAATTTCACAAATCAACGAAATTTCCAGCAAATGAAAATTTGGTTATGGTCAATCTACCTACAGCACATAAAGCGCTCGAAAACCACTCAACAAAAAATTTCCAAACAAAAAAGTTTATTTTCAAATCACTATATTTATAATCCTCAATATTCGTGACTGTAATCGGCAGAAGACATCCACAACAATATTCTGTTGATGATCCCAACTTATTGTTAGTAATACTTTCTTTTGACCCAAGAACGTAACGTATGAGCTCAATCCGGCTCTGGCTGATGATAGAGAACATGTCGGCTCAACAAGAACACCTCAATCTGTCCTGGTCATTTGGAGAATCGCTACGCAAATACAGGCTCGCGCCCAAACGATGCTCTTTCTCGTTATCTGCAGAATCGAAAGCGTTGCCCTGTAAAAAACACACAAAAATCGTCGTTTAAAACTGTGTCTTATTTGTTTTTCACGTTTTTTCGATTGATTGGATGCAGAAAACATAAAATTCGAATTAGTGCAAAGGTGTTTCTTCGCACTTACAAATGTTTGATGACAGTAGCGGATTTACATCGCCAAGGGCTCTAAGCAATACCGAATTTTTATAACCCTTTATATTATTCAAATATAAATAAAAAGAGTGATATTCCAAACCCTCCCTCCCCATCACACATAAAAAGTTTTTTTTTTTTTTAATCGTTCAGTTGTCAATATAATAGTTAGTTGTCACAAAATAAAGGGCAAATGAGTGATTTAAAATAAAATTTGCTTTTGTGCAAACGAACGCATTTTTTTAAAGTTATTTAATTTTCATGATTTCTATTGAATTGACACACAAAAACTATAATGTTTTCAAAAATGCTAAGGGCCCTGAGACGAGCGCCTCCACCACTTATAGGTAAATCCGCCACAGGTTGATAATAGACGTATTGTGCAAAATTTTGAATATAAAATCATAATATTGAAGGGATTGTCACATAGTATAATTTTGTCGAATAAAGTATAAAATATTGTTCTCTATTTATTTAACTATCATTCAAATTATTCGATTGGAACGAAATAATATATAATATTTTCGCGTAATTAGATTTAAGTTTTTATAAAACCTTTTTTAACATAATAAAAAAAATGAATATCCGCATTACTCACCCGATTTTCTCTTTGTTCCCTTATTTTCCTAGCTAATGTAATGAACGATTCTTCAATATTGATATTTTCCTTACAGGAAACTTCAAAAAACGGCATATCAAAATCATCTGCGATCTGAAAAAAAAAACGATTAGAAACAAAATATCGTCGGAATTATCGACGAAAACGAAAATAATACCTTTTGACCCCTATCCGCAGTCACCGCCCTTTGAATACCCACTACTTCGCATTTATTACCGACTAATACTTTAACAACATCTGGAGACGCATTCTGCGAACAAAACATATTTTATCACATTCATATCGAACGGATTGATTTTTCAACTATAAATTTACCTCTTGGATATTCCGGAGCCAGTACGACAAGTGATTGAAAGACTCCAGACTTGTGACATCGTACATGATGAGAATACCCATAGCACCCCTATAATACGCCGTGGTGAGGGTGCGAAACCGCTCCTGCCCTGCCGTGTCCCATATTTGCAATTTCACAGGTACACCGTCCAAATTGATTATCTTCTGCTTGAAATCGATACCTTGAACAAACACGGAGCTCAAATTTCAAATCGAAAACATTGTCACTCCGGATCGATACGAAACACATATCAAAGAGCATCAGTGCGCTTTCCTTCAGATGAACACGATTGCGTGTCGGGAATGACTCACGGGATTTCCCACGGTTTAAAATATTCACCTACGCGCAACAACGTTTCAGCTGAAAAGGACAGGCGCACACGTCTAGAGGGACGATCGATTCCGTGACAACGACGAAAGATGCATTCATGAGATGGGACCGACGAGGCACTCACCGATGGTGGAGATGTAGGTGTCGTAGTACCTCTCGTCGCAGTACCTGTGCACGAGGCAGGTCTTGCCGACGTTGGAGTCACCGAGGACGAGCACCTTGTAAGTGGCCGAGAAGTCGACGGCCATTTCGTCGGCCGACACTCCCTTGTCCTCTGAGCACCCCTAAGTGTACATGTATGCGCGATGCGACTGAGTTTGCGCCAATGGCCCTGCCCTCTGCCCCTAATTGTCCTCCCCTAACGTCCGCCTCTAACGTGCGATGCTCGCACACTGCACAATGCACACAGTGTCTACCCGAATCGCGTCGATCTATAATATTGCTTCGTTTCGTTTCTGTATTCAATACAGGTAGTCCTCGACTTGCGACGGTTCGCACTTGCGACCGAAAAAAATTATAAAATAAAAATCCCCTATGTATGATAGCGTATTTCTGAGTCTGTTTTTGTCTGTTCGATTACGCTTTTTCACGAATGTGGTCTTTGTGTGCGTATACAATTAACGTCTATAATATGATGCTTATTACTTTCTGTCTCTGGCTTTGTCTATATGTCGTAATTGTGACAATAATAAATGAACTGGTTTTATTAATTGAATATATTCAAATCGAGTACGGGCATCGGGTAGCAGATGTTACTACTGGCCTTTTCATTGCAATTTAGCCTGTATGTCCATTAAAATAACGGCTATACTCACTATTTACATCATTCTCGAGCTCGAAAATCGCGACCTCCAAATTTAGTCTTTATGGTCATTATAATAACGACTA
>JAOXNN020000048.1:79102-110274 GCA_028571205.2 Hydropsyche betteni | reverse complement strand
AAATGCTATTGAGGCTGCCAAGATAAGATGTGCAGAATGGGGGATCAAAATTTAAAGACGAATCCGACGAAGGTGAATAATGCCGGAAGAATTAATGCAAGACTCGGGTCTTTCAGCAGTGGAAGATGTTATGTGCGTCATAAATCTGTTTTAGATCGTTTCCAACAAAAAAAAATTGGAATAGGTTGAATGATCAGAATTCAAAATTTGGGTTTCTGCTCAATATACAAACTCTTCCTAGGAGTGAAAATTTGAACATCCTCCATCAAAATTGCTTAGATTTTGGAAACTTTTATGCCACTAATGTTGACAGAGAAGAACTGTGCACCAAGATTTGCGACTGTAAGATGCTGCTCGATGCTAACAGAGATACTTTACCATTCTCTCCTTTGGATCTTCTTTCTTTTATTGCGTCATATGTTGACGTTATTGTTTTTCCAAATTTATGCATTGCCATTAAAATTCTTTTAACAATTGCTGTGACAATGTGTAGTGGAGCCGAAAAAGGAAGGAACGACGTTCTGATAATTTTTTTCTAATTGTAAGCTGGAACGCGTTACTTTTCTAAATATGCGAAAATATTAAAAAATGAACCAAAGAAAATAAGTAAACTGATAATGTTTGATCGACTGAACCGTTTGTAAAAAAATTTCGTCTGCGGCACCCATTTAGTCTGACTTTACACGATTGATATAATTGTTTTTTGTAGAAATATTAAAAAAATAAAGAAAATTGACTGCTTTACGGTGATATAGTTTTTGATTGACTAACAATAAGACGTTAAAAAAAATTTTCGCCTGTGGCACCATTTGCGCCTTAACTTCTACAATTGCTTGTCGTAGAAACATTGATAAATTAATCGAAAAAAAAGACTATTAGTAGACATTAAGCAAATTGATGAAACATTTTGAAAAAAATTTTCGACTGCGGCGCCTTTTCGACTTATTCTACTTGGTTCTAACACATCCACCCCTTGAACGAGAACCTCAGGATTAAATTCCAAATATCGCCAAACATCCCCGCTACGCCGCTGCGTCTGAGCCGACTCACCTGCAGCGTGCAGTTGAAGTCGTTCTTGAGGAACTCGACGAAGCGGGGCAGGATGCCGGTGGCGATGACCTCGTCGATGGGCGGGTTGGGCTCGCGGCTCAGCAGCTTGCGGAACTTCTGCGTGGCCTCGAGCTGCTCCTTGAGGTTGTCGCTGTACAGCGCCTGCACCATCTCGGGCGTGATCTTGTCGCCGGAGCTGGCGACGTCCGGGTCGTCCGGGTCGCCGTGGTCGCCGTCGGCCTGCGACAGGTCCAGCGCGTGACTGCCGACGACGTTCCGGCGCTTGAGCAGCTGCTGCTCCCGCCGCTGCTTGCGCAGCTGGATGCCCTCCTCCTCGCGGCGCCTCCTCATCTCCTCGGCGCTGAGGCCGGCGCTCTTGAACCTGTTCTTGTGTCCGCTCATCCTACTGCGAGGACTCGTCAGCTCCCATACGGGCGACAGTTCACCGACCACTGCCGACACCACACCTAGGGTTGCCAACGTCGTCGCCGAAATGTTGTGCCGTGTTTGCCCGAAAGTATGACCTGCTACGATTTTAAAGGATTTGAGAAATTTATTTTAATATAAGATCTTCCCCGATAATAAGATTTAGTGGAAAAAACATCGCATCGGCGTTGTATGAAGGTGCTCGAGCGGCGATTTTTCGGTACGGCGAAATGCGTCTTTATTTAAATTTAGCTTTATTTTAAATTTAGAATCAAATGAGTCATATTTGGTTTTTGTTTGAATTTCGAGAACTAACCTAACATAAAGATAAGAAGGTCATTTATTTAGACAGAGTAGCTGTAACTTAACTTCTTCGACGCTTTTCTATCGTAAGTCATAATAAATATTAATGATTAAATAATAATAATAATTTGACAACGATTTTAAAAATGGTTTTTATTCGGTTATATTTGAATTTTTATTTATTATTTTTTTGATATGTATGTGCTTTGTTATTATATTTTTCATTGCATACTTTTATAATTAAATAAAAAAAGTGATTTAAAAGATGGTTTTAATATAAGACCTACCCCGAAAATAAGACCTAGTGCTGTTTTCGAGTGTAAAATTAATATAAGACCGGGTCTTATTTTTGGAGAAACACGGTATGTACTATTTTTCAAACTAAGCTATAAAAAATTGGCTACTATTTAAATGGTCAGAATTTAAATACGATTTTGGTCAAAATTTTCATCCTATTTATCAGAATTTATTTGAAATTGGTCAAAATTTTAATTAAAAAGGTCAGAATAAATATTGAATGGTCAGTTTTTTAACTGGGTTTGTCAGAATTTGTATTAAATGTTCAAAATAATATTAAGAACCGTAACCTAACCTAACCTATACTGACCGTTTCGTTATTAAATTCTGACCAAAAAATGATTAAAATTCTGACCATTAAATTTTTTGCCTAAAAAATACACTTCAAACCAATAGAGTAATCTCCTTTATAACGTCCCCCCCCCCCCCTATAATGAACCCTCCATATGACGTCTGCGGCGTCCCACCTATAAAGTATTTTTTTTCAAATACATTTAAATTTAAAAAAATATTTTTGCACTTCTTGTATTTATTAACAAATTTTAATTTAAAATAAAAGTGTCATATGCTTTATGAAATTCTATTTTTACATTAAAATAAATCAAAAGCTCATTTTTAATTCATGATGTACTAGGTGCATCTGCTTCGTTCTTCTCGCTACTTCGAATTCATAATCGAAAATATCCTTTCTGTGAATGCCAAAGTGATGGGAATAGAGAGCAGGAATGAAATTTAGTTGTAAAAATAGGGTTGGCAACCCTAACCACACTGTCATGATCTATCGCATATACATGTACACATTATAGCAATGCAATACTAATTTTACTATTCACGTATTATTGTCACCGCCGTATTTTTTCGAATTGTCGAAAATATTTTCGAAACGTGAAATTTTACTTTTATTTTCATTTTCAATTTTGAAAAGGGCAATGGACGCGCACTGCACGATCTTCGACCGAACGATCAGTGCCGGCACATAACCTCGTCGACGATGGAATGTCCAGATTTCTCTGAATTTCAGGTAAACGGATTCGAAACGCAAAAACTTTACGAATCACACCCGAAGCTGCTTTTTGTATGATATGCTGATTGCACGATCCGAAAAAAAACTAGTTTTTTTGGTTTTTTTGCATTGTTTTCATCACTTTAACATGGTTTAAAAGTCTAAAAGTGTGAATTACAGTAAACCCCCCCCATAACTTCAAGATAGATTCCACGTTATAGGGGTTTAGGTTTTTCAATTTTAATTTAAATTTTTTTTTGACATTGTTTCGTGTTAATTGCTTGTTTCAAATGCATTTGAAAAAAATTCGAATGCATTTGAACTTATAAGGGGGGTTTACTGTACTATGCCACAATAGTAACGACTATAATTGTTTATTGAAAATTCACATTTTCGATAATTTCTCATTTGCAAAATTTAACAATATTATCAAATATTCTCAGACGAATATACCGATGACCTATTTCCAATTTTTATATGTTCTTGATTCATATTTTACAATCTGGAACGTATCCACATGTATTTTTTTATGACATAAGTGTGTTTATTTATTGCAGGATTGTCTGAACAAAATGAGATCGTTGGACGACAAAATAATCTACGCGCTCAACACCACCATTCCGACGGATTCCTTCCGAGAGCAGACAGACACCCAATTTAAGTGCAAAGATCTATTCTCTCAAATACAGAGTGGACACAGTCAGCGCGAAGTTGCCATAAAAAAATGTATCCTCGCCAGCGCTGAGAAAGTTAAACAATTAAAAGAGATCAAAGACTTGGATAATAACAACGTTCAAAACTTGAAAAACCTCAAGTCGGAACAGACGAGAGTGAATACTTACTTTCTTGCTTATAAGATTTCCGATGTTTGTTTTCTTCACTCTTTACTATTGTTTCAGCTGAGGCTCCTTCAGTCCGAATTGAGTGTAGAAGAAGTGATCAAAGAAAGAACTCAAAAATTGTTCAACGAAAAATGCAGGAATTACTACAAACCCAACGTTTCGTAGTCCCGATGAACAGTTTCGACGTTGAGTTTAAACTTTTTATGTAATATAGTCAGCTGTATGTTAAATGCGTGAAGTTATTTTTTTCTAGTAGTCGTTATTAAATAATTGTCTGTTAAGAAGTTTTCGATCATTTTATTTAGAAAATAAATTAAAACAATACACATTTGAAGTATCTTTAATTAAAAACCAAAGTGAAGAAAAATAAAAGTCTTTAATAAAATTTATAAATGACAATCTAAAAATGTATCAAATATCACCTAATCGATTGTTACAATTATACAAGGTTTCCTTACTAATACTCATTTATGGCAGATTATAGAAAAGGTGCTATTTGTGATCCATCGTGCTATTTTTTTTCAGCGTTAATTTCAGCGTGCCAGTCGACGTTCATTTTGGCGACGGATTCTCCCCTTTCAGTTGCACGTCTTCCAGTGTAAACCATCACAAGACAACCGATCAAACCACAGACCACCATTATGTTGCACACGCGGATCCGGACCCTGGTTTTGGCCTTTTGCAACGAATCCACCCTGAAATTTTTTTATTCGGCTCGATTAAACTTAAAAAGAAGTCGATACGCGTAAATTTCAACTCACGATACAAAATCCGGTATTTCTTCGACAGCTTTATATCTGCCTCCCCAGATCAGATATTTTTTATCCATATTCGAGGGTTTGTGACGTATGCCAATATCGTTAGTCAGATTTGCAACATTTTGAAATTTGTGCCCACAGTTGCGCAGATTCTTTTGAATGCTTTGAAATATTGTAGCCATTT
Organism: Hydropsyche betteni; assembly: GCA_028571205.2. Classification (NCBI taxonomy): domain Eukaryota; kingdom Metazoa; phylum Arthropoda; class Insecta; order Trichoptera; family Hydropsychidae; genus Hydropsyche; species Hydropsyche betteni. The sequence continues at coordinate 105,411 of JAOXNN020000048.1, read as the reverse complement.
TTGAGCTGAAAATTGATAAAATATAATAATTATACACAAAGCTTTATGTAAGAATATTACAACGTGAATTTTTTTGTTACAGAATACGACTCGTCATATATAAGATATTGATATGATTGTTGAAAAATATTCATATTTAAGTATATATAAATTTGTTCAATATACAAATGGTAAATAATTAACACGTCAGTGATTGTATTGACACAATAAAAGTCAAATATTAACATAATTTATTATAATGAACTGAATTTCGACGAATAACATCTTGCATTTTTGCTTTTTTTATTTTCTGATGAAATTGCAGCAAAATTTTCGAAAAATAAAATTAATTTATGTAAAACGCATACTTCTGGATCCTTGCTATACAAAAGGGCTTGGATAGACTGGAACAATAAATATACGAACAGCCTTGGTCGATTTAAAATAAAATTCCCTTTCAAAAAACTAATCATGTCAAAGATATTTTGCTGAAAAGTTCGACTGCAAAAAAAACTGAAAACGCGAAATGATTGGTAAGTATAAGATCACCATTGACGGAAATGCATCACATTGAACAAATAATTCGGCCTTATTTAATGAAAACGAATCAAAAATGACGTAATAGAAATAGAACGCATGAAAAAATCGGAGTCGAGAGACTTAAAGTTTTTGATTTTGGACAGTTTGCAGGATAGAGTTTCGTTTAAAAAAAATAAATCGAGCGTACCGTCAAGCCTTTTGGCTTGTGCTAAACTCCCCACTCTACAGCTGAGCGACAGTTCAAAATACTACCGAGTGACGTTTGCGCACTGACCACTACGATTATTGCCACCACCAAAAATACATCAAAATTTATCAATTCACTGTTTTTATTTCATTCATAGTTTGGTAAAAGTCGCTCACCACCCATGAGCGTACCAACCTTCCAAGCAGTGAAACACATACATATACAGATTCGGTTATGAGTTTAAAATTGGTACCTTGCATCTACGCACACATTTACTTTTGGCATTAAACGTCAGTTGATTATTTCTATACGAAATAGAACCCAACCTAACCTAACCCAATCCAACCCGGTAAAAGTTTCTTACCGCCCATGAGCTTCGCTCACTGTCCATGAGCATACCAGCCTCCCAAGCGATGAAACACGTTTATACATGCACATATTAGAGAGAGATTAGTTGGTTGGGTTGGGTACATAATAATCGTAAATAATCGATTGACGTTTAACGTCAAAAGTTGGATGCGAATGTGTGCGTGAATGAAAGGTATCAACTTAGAACTTATAACTGGATTAGTATATGTATGCGTTTCACCGCTTGTGAGGTTGGTATGCTCATGGATAACGAGCGACGCTCTTGGGCAATAAGCGGTTTTGTTTTGATGGATTGATCTCGGTATTGAATACTCTGATAATACTGCTTTGATACCAGAACGAAAAGTTTCGTACGACCAACTGTCAAACTGCGAATGAGTATAGGTGCATGTTCTTGTATAAACGTAATGCCGGGCGTCTACTTAAAAACTAGGCAAGCTAATCTCTGTATGCGTAGGTGCATATGCATTTATAAACACATTTCACCGCTTGGGAGATTAGTATGTTCATGGGCGGTAAACGAATTTTGCCACATTACCTTTACCAGTAGTTTATTTCGTTAAAATGAGAAAATTATTTACCTACTTTTGCATAAAATTTTATCTTTTTATTGTAAATTTGTCACGAAAGGCAACTCTGAAAACGAATGGCAACACTAATTGACAGCTCATGGTTAACGCGATTTTGGCAGGTGAAACGTCGATACGTTGAGAAATATTTGCGACGTTTGCATCATTCCGGTTTGTTCGATGGGGGGTAAACAGAAGCAAGCTCAACGGACAAAAAACAATGAAAGGGTAAACTTCCCTCCTTTTTTGTCACGTTTGCTCATTTCACAACATGGACATCACAAAATTCGAATCGTGTTTCGTTCGTCTTAACGAATTCTGAATGTTGTTTTAGCCGTCCAGTAGCGCCAGAAGTGCTGAAAAACTGGGCGCCAGCGTTCCGGCGTTCGTTGGGTTTTCAGCAAACAAGGACGGCGGATACACCACTGTTCTGCCTGGTTTTTCTTCCGTTGAAAACTTTGACGCCAACATCGATCCCAACATTCAAATAGTCTTCAGGAAAATGTGTAAGAAAGATCCTGTCACCAAACTTAAAGTAAGCGTCTAACGATTATACATGGAATGTGATTGCATCGATAAATTCAAAACGTTGACATTCTTATTTTTCAAAGGCTTTGAATGAATTCACTACTCTAACGAAAAATGTGGACGATGAAACGCTGTGTGCAACTTTATCGTTCTGGCCCAGGATATACACTCAACTGAGTTCAGATTCCAATCATAGAGTCAGAGAAATGGCCCAAGTAAATACAACATCACGTTATTTTCCATTTGAATTTGTTTTATATACTTTTAATTTTTTTTTTCGGTTTTAGGCAGCCCATTGTGCTGTAGTTACTAAATGTGGCCGTAGCATTGCCCCTTATTTGAAGCAATTGATTCCTGTTTGGATGACTTCTCGGTACGATACGTACATGCCCGCTAATGTCCAAGCTAAAGAGTCGTTTGATGTTAGTTTCAAAAAAATTATATTCACATATTAAACGTATTCAAATACATCTTTACATTTAACTAATTTTACTTTTTCAGAAAGTTTTTCCACAAAATAAAATACCTGAAGTCTTGTCGTTTTGTAAAAGTGAAATAATTGATTATATTTCTGAGAATTTGATATTACACACAGCAAATACCCTTTCAAATCCCAAGTAATGTTAATTTAGTGCATTTAAAAAAAATTATTCCTTGACTATTAACCGAGTATCATTTTAAATCAACGATTCTGAAATATTTATTTTTTATTATAAACTTATGTATAAATTAAAATAAAAACTAATGGTGTGACTTTTTAAAATCTCGGTAATAAGTTAAGACACGTTTATATTTAATTGTTGCCTTTATTTCTCTCTAAACGTTTCTAGACTATTTACACCAGAAGAATGTGAATCTATTTATGAGCGAACTGTAGTTATGAGTTTGCAGGGATATAAATATTTTTTGAATAATTTATCAGATGAGCATTTAGATTGGTTGAACGATCGTCAAATAAAGATACTAGATAGCACCAAATTTTGGGACTTATCAAAGCAAAAATCATCACTTATCAGGTTTTTTTCAAATACTTTATAATTTAAAATACTTCAACTTGTTACTCACTTAAAATATAAATTTCAGATCACGTTTTTATGCTGTTATAGGATGTTTATGTCGCAAGGCTAACAAATGGTTTACTCCGAAATATGGCAAAAAAGCTTGTATATTACTTTTCAGTGAACTTAATCAAAATGATTGCGATATACTAGTATCAGCATGGGAAAATGTGATATTGTTGATGGCATATATACCGGTAAATATTGGAAAAAGTTCTCTATCGTCATAATAGGCTATTCAAGATTTAATATTGAAACAATTTTCAGGACTGGTGGTGTTTTGTTGATGTAGAAAATGATGTTTTAATTCACATATACAATGTGCTATCAGACGGTGGACGGAATTGTGCAGTCGGAATTGGACCATTGATGTTACCATTGTTGGTACATTTGTCTGTCGTTCAAAAAGATGATATAAATAATTTTTATGACAAGTTCTTGAATTCGATATGTTATGGGTAATTTTTCTGATTTTTTTAAAAGTTTAATTCATTATGTTCAAAATTTTAATTTTAACCGTATATCATTTTTTCAGATTAGAACAACGCACTGTGATTTCGTCAAAGTCAAAAACTAACAGCTGGTTAATTGGTATGATTGAATGTCTAACGCACATAGCCAAAAATATGAGTCCAACAGAAGATTATTCTCAAGTTTTGTCTCAGTCTGTTCGACTTTGGCTTAAGAATATAACCGAGCCTAAATTGTACAGTAGCTCGTTCAATTTTGTAAAATTAAATTCGTCATATTTAGGTGACGTATCACTATTATGGACTAAAGAATCATTATTAAATAATAGCACTGCTGATCGGTTTTCTCATTTGATCAGAATATTTTGGAAAAATTTAATTTACGTTCTTACTACGCAAATAGAAAACATGAAACCTGACGATGTTGAAATCAAAAAGATTACAGAAAGCCATATTGAACTTTTGATGGGTCTGAAAAACGCTAGTAACCATAAAAAGAAACTTGTTTCACGTGTTAAATTTGAGATTGAACTTAGTACAAATGACAAAGACTTAATTTTAGAAAAAACTGAATCAGTAGAAAGTCAGAATGTTTCACAACATTTCCAACATTCCCTGATCAATGCAACACACGAAATTTGCGGACAATACCTTTTGTACGCCAAAGTGAAAAACATTTCGTCTCCTGTATTGAATCCGCTATTTTCATTAGTTTGTGAATTTGACTCTCCCGAGCTTCACAGTTGCATGTTAAAAGTATTGAATAAGGATTCTAGTAAAATTGTAAATCTGTATAGCAATTATTATGAACAATGGCTGAAATCTGACTCCATGCGGTCACAGGCCGTTGTTGATCTAAGCTTTATTTTAATGATACATCTAAGTCAAGAAGAACAATTGTGTTTATTGAAGAGTTTCAACCAGGTATGTACAAACAATTTGATGGATTCGTCTTTTCAACTCTAAATAAATGATAGTGTTTAAAAATGGTATTTATCGTTCCAGCTTCCGTTGCCTGTAATCAAATGGTGTATATCTCGCTGCATTTCCCATCCTTATTTAACACTTCCATCAGTATTAGAGTGGCTACAAAGTTATACTGTGCATGAATCACTTGTAGCTTTGAGTAAACTTGTTACTAGCCACGGTGACAAAAGTCATATGGAACTTCTCAAGATGTGTTTTGCCCATAACGACTCAGGAAGTAAAATAATTGCGTTAATAGTCATAGACAAAATGTCAATCTCATTTAATTTGATAATTTAAAACAATCTTCTATATTTCAGACTTTTTGATTAGTAAAACCACATGTTGCTCGATAGTGAACATTTTCGGAGAATCTTTATTAAATTTGAAATCGGAACATTTAAATATATGCGCCATGTTTGCATCGCATTTAGCATCCACAATCGGCACTTATTTGACCAATTGTGAAACTTATGTTGATTTATTAATTAGCCTTTTTAGATTAAATTGTGATGCGCAGGTATTTAAAATGAAATTTTGAAAAAATTTTACTGTTCAAAATGGGCATTGAATTTATTTTATTTGAATTGTTTAGAACGCTAATGATATTCTTGTGGAAGACGTCTTTCATGAAGTTAATTCATCATGGCGTGATGGTTTATTGACTCTTACCGATGAACATCTTAACAGTTTCATGAAAAAATCTCAATCTATTATCTTCAGTAAATTGCTAAATAGGTATTTGCCCTTTTTAATAAAATGTATTAGCTTCGTCTATATTTTTTAATATATTTGTTGTTTTTTTCAGTCATAATATTTTGGAACATTTGAAAACTGTCAATTCTCTTGTGACTTTATCATTGAATGTGATAGATTCGTGTAAAAATAAATTTTCCAATGATAGCAAAAATTTGAATTTTTCCCAGACATTTTTATTTTCTTTGTTAAACTTTGAAAATGATGAGATAAAAATAGTTACTGGTAAAATAATGACTTTGTCTCTATTGACGGATGTCATAAATGGAAAGTTACATAGTTCTTCTGATTCGATTGTATTACGAAAATATACTGAAAATGATTCTCAAAGTTCTGTTGACTTGAGCATTAACGAACTTGTCAAAGTACTTAGCCAGCAATTATTTTTAGTGAAAATTATCGATTCTATTATAAATCCAAAAAATGACTTTCAAGATTATGATTTGTTATCCCGATCAAAAAGTCATCACATTCTTAATCTCCTTCATAATATAGCCTTATTCAAAACATTAGCGAGTGAATATAAAGCAGTAAGTAAACTGTTTTATCTTTTTTTTTATTGTGTATTATTTCGTTTTTTTAAACACATGTTAATATTTTTCAGTGGAGTTGGTACAGCGATTTCATGATTCTATACGAACCTTTATTCAAAACTGCTATTGAAATGATGAATAATTTATCAGATGCAAATTATGATAAGTTGCACAATATGATAAAACAAAAATATCAAAACGAAGGTTATTATTGGACAATTTGCCTTTATATGTGCGAGCGCAATTTAAGAATTTCTAAATCTGTAACTAGTCACGATTCTGAAATCGATCATATTTTAAATAACCTCGTTGATAAATTGGATGTCGATAATTTCAATGATTTGCTCTCAATTGAATTCTATCACAACTTACAAGTAATTCAAATATAATACACATGATTCAATATGAAATGTATAATTTTTTCAAATTCTTTATTTATTGTTTTTAGGTACTGAAAAGTGAAGGGCACATCAATGAAAATGATGAATTGAATATGAAAGTCATGTGTGTGATAGCTATGAGATCAATTTATTTGACTTATTTCAAAAATAAAAATGATTTAGATATCCATTTCGACCTAAACGAATTTAAAAGCGGTATCACTTCTCCACTTGTTAGTTTGACAACTATTATCGACATATATTATGCTCATAAAGAAATTATGCTTTACGATGAGTAAGCGCATCAATTTTTCTATGGAATATTTAGAAATATTATATTATTGAAAAATATATATATATATTTTTTTTAAATCAATGATAACGAAATTAGACTAAATATTTTATGATGCATTAATTGCTTTTGTTGTATTATATATCAAATCTTTTTTTTTCCAGAAATATTATCACAGCAAATTGGGATGTTGTAAACTGTAATACATCTATCATAAGGTTTTTAACTTCATGTGTACATGTATCGGCTTGGGAATTAGAGTCACACCATTGGGATTTTATCATGATATCTTTGTCGTCTTATATTCAATCGCTCGACAAATCCAAAACCGAATGGGATTCACCTAAAGTAATATTTCTTCTAAATTATATTTTTAAACGTAATGAAATAATTATTTCTTGTAATCGGACAAATATTTTAGATCACATTATTTGCATCGGCTGTTTTTGAATTGTTTTGTTCTGTATCCAAATTTATCTCTTCCATTTTACCAGAAAGTGTTAGTAAAGAACCAACAAAAGCTTTACTAGAACTTCTCGATGAATCAAGAGATTTGTTTTTACCGGATATGCATCAACATATTTTCGAAATTTTCATGTTTATTTGTCGTATGCACATTTGTTTATTTTCATTACCAATTTGTGTTCTTATACTTTTCATGAAAATTATTTTAATATGTTTTAGGCGATTGTGTTTCGGCTAACAAAGTGATTTCGCCTATAAGCATTTTATTCATCACATCGTTACATAACATGATCAAAAAGTTTGAATGGACTTACATCAAAGACAAATATTCAGAAAATGCAACAATCATAAGTCTGGAGGCTTGTTTAGATATTATGGCATCACCATCTCACCATGTTTTAAAATACATGGCAAATGGGATATTAAAAGGACTTACTCCACTGATGATCGAAGCAGACAGTAACTTTTCCAATATTTCATAGTCTTTTCATTCTCATTTTGCTAAATGTATATTTTCACGTATGCTGTATTTATTTTTAGAGCTCATCGGTGATAAATCGAACGTTGCAAACGAAGAAGAAAATCCACCGGTTGAGACTGCTCCTTTAAAACTTTCAGTGCATTTAATCGAACCCACTCTTATCCAAATACAAAGTTGCATGGATGCCATTTTAAATCCTCATAAGTACTAAAAACAATATCAATTACACATTCGTATATATTTTTTACATTTATTCATTTATTATTCTTTATTGCACACGTAGAGTTGGCGAAGATAACTGTGTAATGTTGCCTTACACGGACGGACATAGTATGACTCTAGGCTATCTTTTACTATGGGAAGTTCTGCTCGACATAGCTCAAGAATCCACTGCTTACTTACAACACGAATATTCAGAATTTTTCAAGTTATTGAATATTTTTTATTTACGTATATTCGTTAAAATATTCAAATCGATAAAACAATGATTTATGCTTATAGAAATGGTCAATACGTTGAAAAATTTTTGGATGTCCTCTTCAGATTATTACCAGCAGAACTATCAGGACAATCCACACAACATTTAATCCATTACTTCAATAATCCTCCAACTTTGTCTTACAAAGGTGATGACTCTAAAAATAAGCATTGTTAATAGTTCAAACATTCTTTTTGTTATCTATTTCCAATTTTTTAATATAGATTCAATCGATTGGGAGTTGATAAGTCGTTTAGCGTGCCACCGTTTATTACGATGTTTACAAGGTGGATGGCTCGGTGTATTTGTACGAGGTTGGTGGGGATCTTTGCCACCTCGGACTTCTCAATATGTAGAAAGAATAGTGCAAACACATGTCTCTCCTTTATTAATTTCATCACAGCTCTCGGGTGTAGCTAAAAAACAAAGTCATCTTCCCAATATAGAGGTAAAATAATAATTCATTTTCAACTGTAGTCGTTCACTTTTTTCAACTCGATTGATTGACTTAAACAACGAAATATGTTTACAGATTAATATACACACTTCAGTAAGTGAAATAGTTTGCATATATACCATTGAAGATTTAAAAATGGGATTGACTATTCAGTTATGTAAAAATCATCCGCTGAACAAACCTCGAGTTATATCCAGCGGTACTCCGTTAAATAACATGACCTGGTTGTCTATGTATTTATCGCATCAGGTATTTTATTTTATTTACTGTTGTAATATGCATTATTTGTGATTTTTATAAACAAAAAAAATGGTTTGTTTAAGAACGGTTCCGTCTATCAAGCAATAAAAATGTGGGCCAATGCTGTTCAAAAGAAAATAGAAAGTACTCCCGTATGTTATGTCTGTTATTGTAGATTACATCCGACTACTGGCCAACTTCCGAAAATGTTGTGTCAAACATGTAAAAATAAATTTCACAATGTTTGTTTGGTAAGTATTATAATAATATGTGGAATTAATTTTTACACTAGTTTTTTTAAATTAAATTATATTTTTACAGTATCGGTGGTTCAGCACTAGTGGAAAGACAACTTGTCCTATGTGTAGAAATTTGTTTAACGTTTGAAATTGATTGACTTCAAATCTAAATTCATGTACATTAAATTATTGTATTATATTGAGTACAATTTTTTGTAGTTCAAAAATGTTTTAAATAAATTTTATATAAATTAATTTGATATTTGTTCAAAAAAGGTATAATTTCACATGTGATGATAGTGTTAATAAATTTCAATCTAGTTACAATTTTTGATTGAAATAAAACAAAAAATGGAAATAAAGCTGTTTGTAATTGGAAAATAATATCCAATTACACTGTATAAATCTTGTTTTTATATTTTTTCTTTGAAAAATAACCTGGTTTTAGCTATTAAAAATTAGTCTCCTCAACAGCACTAAAATTGTAAAAAACATTAAGTGCTCAAACTATTTAAATTCCTTAAGTGGTACCATAATGTGAAAAGACTTCTAAAAAATTAAAAGTTTATCAAATACTATTATAGTATAAGATGCAATAGAAGACCCAAAATAATACAAGTTCCTTAAATTTTACCAAAGTGGAAGTAATGAATAAATAATACTTAATTAATAAATAAAATAAGAAATCACATTTTCACATGATTCAACGACGTCGATTATATATATAAATAGAAGCATTATAAAAGTGCCATTTAAATATCATTTAAAAAAACGTAGTCCTAAAAATTTTCTTTTTTACAGTATCGTGTTCTCCCGAAAACAAGACGCAGTTTCATATTAATTTTGATCATTTGACTCCATTTTTATTATTTTTATTATTCATTACGGTCAATGGACGAATTATGTAGTGTTGGGTCAGTTGTCGACAAGGCAGTTGGTAACATTGGACGTTGTGGTTCCTTTTTCACCGAGGCGGGTCTCTGCGCTGCGTCAAAATGAGGTTAGTCGACGAATCCGTTTGCATCACGCTTTAAATTTATTTTCAGCGCAATGTCGCACAAGGAAATAAAAACAATATGTGTTTCGGAATACAAACCGCCATTAATCTTGTTGCAGGATCGGTCTGTGTACGTACAGCGGCTACAAAATATACCCGGGACACGGCAAGACCGTCGTCCGTGTTGATGGAAAGGTATAACTCTGCATTATTTTCATTGTTCATCGAATACTCGATCATACCCAAATATTTATCTTTATATTCGATTTTCCAAATGGATGTAGTTCTTGTGTTCACTTTGTTAACCTAAACTGACGATCTGTCATATGCTTTTATGTTGTTGGTGTTTTTTTACAGCTTTCCTAAAGAACAGTACTTTCAATTGCACATATCGATGTCACAGTTCAACTGTTCACTTTTGTTTATACCCATACTAGTTGGGTATATCCAAACTATTGCTTTTAGTTAGAATGTCAACTGTCTAATTTTACCTACATGTAATTGCGTCTAAACTAAAAACACTTCATAAGTATCATGCTTGGGTTAGGTTGGGTTAGCGTTTTAGCTTGAGTTGTGAAAACGTGTCCTAAACAAATTCTCGGAATTTCAAACTAACATGACGGGTAGACACTATGTCATTACTATTTCACATACCAATTTCCACCTTATTGATATTTAGCATTTAGCATAAAAGCGTTATCTGAGTACAAACAACTTAAATTGTTGTATCACTAACAATTAGACTAGAATTGTTTTAAAGGTGTATAAACAGACTACTTTGTTCGTGCACAAACGAAGTGAGCACTCTAACTGTAACATCAACACAATACAAAATACTTTTATATAAATCTTTTCAGTGTTACAGTTTAAATTTTTGACGATGAGTAGACTTTTGTTTTGTTGTTTCCTTTTACATTTTGATTTAATTACAAATGTAATGTAGTATAAAGTCATCTTAGTTAAGGATTCATTCTCGTTTTAGACCTTCACTTTCCTCAACTCAAAATGCGAAGCTGCTTATCGCTTGAAGAGGAATCCTCGTAAAGTCACATGGACTGTTTTATACAGGTAAAATTAATATATTTTTATAGTCTTAGTACTTTTGAGTACATATTTTATATAATAACCTTTTTAGGCGAAAATACAAAAAAGGCCAAGAGGAGGAACAAACTAAAAAGCACACCAGAAGAACACAAAAATTCCAACGTGCTATTGTAGGAGCATCGCTCAGTGACATCATGGCCAAGAGGAACATGAAACCTGAAGTGCGTAAAGCTCAACGGGAACAGGCTATCAGGTTTGTTAAATTTTTTTCATTATTTACTTGTGAAAATTCAATTGAAAAATAATAATTGGTTTTTTGTTTTAAGGGCTGCCAAAGAGCAAAAGAAGACCGCTAAAGCTGCAAAGAAACCTGCAAAACCAGCGCCACCCAAAAAGAAGACCGTTCCCAAAACCAAGGCTGCAAAAGTAACCAAGAAAGCCACACCAAGGGTCGGTGGAAAACGATAAATTTATGCAGTTTCATTATATTGTGTTAAAAATTTTCCAATCTAAATAAACTCATTAAAAGAGGAGGATCGTCTTTTAAATGAAATAACCATTTTGTATCTTGGAATATTAAATTTTATTGTTTTTGTCTTTCGGCGTGACATGAATCATAACTTTAACGCCTGTTCCAGCTCGTGCCGTTTCGAACGCTTTGACAGTCTCTTCGATTGAAAAGTGATGAGTGATTAGTGGCTTGACGTTTATCTGTCCGCTAGCGACCATTGCCAACGCTAATGGATAACTGAAATAAAATAAATGTATTAGTAATATTTTTTATATGCATTAGATTTTAAATTGTTGTACTCACTCGTTGCAATATCTGAAAATTCCGCGAATATCGACTTCTCTGGCCAGAGCGTGTTGCAAAGGTAGAGTCACTTCAGGTGCGCCCATTCCTATCATCACAGCGACACCTCCAGATCTCGTTCCCTTATAATGAGAATTCATTTTATTATTTGAGAATATAGTAAAACTACACTGATCAAAAAAATGTATTTAAAGGTAAAACAAATAGAGGGTTTCAAGTATTAAAAAAAAGTGGTAACTTATGACTCAGATACGAAAAAAATAACTTATACTAGATATAGATATACTAGATATACTTATATATAGATTTAATTTTAAATAGTTCAGATAAATTAAGGGAAATTAAAACAAAAGTGAGTATTAAACATACTGAAATGAAACAAGATGCAGAAACTGAATAGTGGTAAGTAACTAACAAGTAATAGTAGTAAAGTAACTAACCAATATTGCTATCCTGACAGTAGACTGAACTCCGCTGCAATCCAAGGATTTTTCAGGTTCAACACCCATGGTTGTGTGTATCAATTTGACAATGTCTTCTTCTTTATCATCCTTTTTTATGAGTAAAGTATGATTTGCTCCAAGACTTTTAGCCAAATCTAGCCGAGCCTGAATGATATCTGAAAACATTGGCTATGATTATAATAATTATTTTTTTTAAACATGTTTGATGTTACCGTATATACCAGTGATTAAAATATTGGAAGCGCCCATTGCTTTTGCTGTTAATAATGTGACCAAACCTATAGGTCCAGCGCCCAAGATGAGAACGGAACTTCCTGCTGTTACTCCTGCACGACGACAACCATGTACACCGACTGATAATGGTTCTAACAGTGCACCTTCCTCCATTGTCATATGATCGGGCAACCTGTTGAGGAATAATTGTGTATTTTTTTCGACAAAATATAACAAAAAGAAAGGTTACACACTTATAGCAAAAATCAGCAGCATGAGCATAATATCTTGTAAGATTTCCGTGATATGGAGGTGTGGCACAAAAAGCCATATCGGGACACAGGTTGTATTGACCGTTTCGGCAAAAATCGCAAACGCGACATGGTACACCAGGCTCGATTGCTACACGATCTCCGACTTTCAAATGTTTCACTTTGCTGCCAAGCTATAATGCAAATTATTTTTAGTATTCGTTCATCAATAAACTAACAATAAGAATCAAAATTTAAAAAAAATTACCTTAGCTATTATTCCAGAGGCTTCATGTCCGATTACCATTGGTTCTTTGACAATAAAATTCCCGCATCGACCATTGGTCCAATAATGAACATCTGATCCACATATTCCAACAGAATCCATTTGAATGAGTACCTCTAATACAAAAAAAATGAAATTCATACACTTGAAAAAGACTTGTATAATTTTGTTTTGTTATGACGCAAAACGTTTTGTATATGTAACAAATTGAAGACATTCGAGAATATAACCAACTGAAAAAGTAATTATTGATTTTCAGTCGATAAAATGAAATGATTCACATTAGATGTTATTTTATAGATGAAACCTGATAGATACATATTTTGTAAAATTATTCATGTCTTACCATCGTCTTTTATTTTCGGAACATCTCTTTGCTCCTGTAATTAATCAAAACACAATTAGTGCATAAACAGACCAATCGAATGTAGCTAAGACTGTAATTTACCAATCTCAGATCACCCGTTTTGTAAAGGATTGCTGTAAGGTTATCTTGTGCCATCGTTGTATAATATTATACTTGGTGAACTGCTGCCTTCAAGAGAATGACAAGTTTATATAGAGGACAAGTAGTCCGACTATCTTTCCAGGGGCTCTCAACAACTATGTGGTTGAAAGCGAATTCCAAACTAACAATAAGCAGAACCAATCAATAGACAGTTAACAATATTTTAGTAAATGAAATAAATTATTTTCATCAAAATCCAACATACTAATTACCAAAATAGAATAAAAATATATGTATTATATGTATAATATTCAAATTTTATTATATGCCTTTATTCTTTATAATTATTCTTATATTATTATTGAGTATCTTAAAATTTAATCATTTAATGATTATAATTGGCACCGTGTTGGAAACTCCATAGTAATACGGTGACTGTATTTTTTTTTGCTAGTACAGTAGGGGAGAAGTGGCATGAAAGAGCCGTTTTCATTTACTGGTTAGTTTTTTAATGAATAGTGCAGGTCTTAATATTTTATGATAGTAACACTAGCCAGATGTCCCCACGAAAATTTGACGGCTCGCTGAAAATAAACAGCGCTGGTATGACGTCTTGAGAATTTCGTCGTCGTCAAAAAAGTTTTGAATTTATTTTATTTGTTTTTTAACATTTATACGTCCAAATCTAATAATTATATGACTACACTATAACTTTATAAATATATTAGGCCTTATAATAACATATATATTTTGCCTGCAAATCTTTAACTTTATATTAATTTCGACGTTATGTTTGGGAGGGATTTTGTTTTGGGAAGGATTCTTACAGAAATTCCAAAATATCGATGAATAACAAAAACTTCCGAGCACACCCAGTACGTATATAGGTCGGAGAGACATTGACCCTGGAATAGCTCGGATCTCGATGCTTATGACTCGTGATAAAGGTAGCAAAAGTGTTAATGCATATTTATCGCCAATTTTGCAACAGCGCGCCCGCTCGAAGGTTAAATAAAACAAAAACTGTCACATGTCAAACTGACAGATGGATCTTGCAGAGCGCCAACCTTTAAGACCAAATCCGGCAGTCATAACTTTAGGTGGCTCTTTCAAGGCCTGTGTTATAAAAGAGCCGAATTTCGTTATTTCTATAAATGACTATAAATCTAAAAATATCGTGAATTTTCATGCCACTTCTCCCATACTATTTTTAAGATCTCTGCTTGATCAATTGTGAGTTTTCAACCAATTCACTTTTGTCACGACTATAAATTCAGGTCAGGAAAAAATATATTGGTAGCAAAATCCCATATCAGTATAGTACAAATGAATGGAAATATTCCATGCTCTCATCGATAATGATGAAAATTGCAAAAATATTGGCAAACTAATACATTGTTTTTATTTACCTGAAACCAAAACACACACCGAAGGTCTATTTTCTTTATTGGGCTATTTCGAGGGCCGGTGATCTTTTCTGAATTTGAATTTATAGTCTTAAAAAAATTTACTAGTTTCGTCTCACAATTAAACAGGAGTGATTGTGAGATCCTAAAAATCAGTACTGTACTGGTAAAACCAATATGAATGGTCACCTCATAAAGCTAATTTAACTAATTCTAAAAATAAACTAACTACTTATTATTTATTTAATATGGAATGGACATTGGAGGTCAGTGGAAATAAACTTATTTGCACTGTTTATCTAATCAAGCTCATTATTTTTTTAAGTTACAGTTCTTAGGTTGAGTAAGATTAAAACAAAACAATACATATGGTTTTGGGATAGTTTGTGGTGATAGTGATTTAGTGTAGGAATGAGTTATACGATGTAGATTTTGCAGTACTTTGGGGTGAGTGTTTTTAGATATGGGAATGAGTTTAAAGATAGTTTTTTGGGTGAGAAGGTTGGATTTCTATGTAGAGAATGGAGTTAGTAAGTGGATGATGGGAAAAGCCAATGGGTGTTTAACATCACATTTTCAAGGACACATTTTATGAATTTAATTGATGCTTGGAAACAAGTTATTCAAAAAATGATAAAGTACTATGTTTACTTACATTTATAAGTATTTAATGATAAGATAAAAGTAAAAAATATTCACTTTTGTTATTGTTTAATAAACGTATGGCGAAACAATCACACCTAACAAACGTCATCTGTAGATGACATTTGTACAAGTGTTGATTCCAAAATCATAACAAAACTTTTTTGGGTCGCGTTTATCATCAAAAATCGATATTTTGGAATGTCCGAAATATTTGTGAAAAATACTTTTTTCATTAAATTATGAGTATAGATATTTATATATCCATATTAATAAAATTTCTAAAGCAACTAAAATTATTTTTTTGAGAATTCCCTGACAATGAGTTCAGGGATTCGATTTAACAAGTTTGAAAAACCGATTTCTGGACAGGCTCTGTTTATGTAAAACATCAAAAAATTACTTTATCTTAATTATATTGTCGATTTATAAACTTTTAGTGAAATAAAAATATTTATATTTGAAGCTCACTTTTGTTATCTCACAATATTTATTTACAATTAGACTACTTTGTTCAAAATTTAAAAATATTTTTGTTTAAGTGAATATTTTCAAATAGCTTCAAGCAATCTTAATACAAAACTAACTATTCGATTATATATTTATCAATCAAAAATATATATAAAAGTATACATTTTTATTAAATGTGAAAACATGTTTGAGTAAAACATAAGTAATTTTTTAATATGTTTATTACGTAAAACTTAAATATAAAAAAAAATACAAATTGTATTGTACAGTAATTTTTTTTGTTGAAAATTATTATAAAAGAAGAAATGTTTGAGTACAAATTTACAAAATAAACTTTATAATATCTTGATTTCCAACAAAATTATAAAACAAAAATTTATTCATCCCAACCCCAAAATCCTTTACTTTGATTGATTGTATCTCTATTATCTCTTTTGACCCTAGTGGCAGCGCTAGCTTCACCTTTAACACATATTCGTCGCTTTTCCATTTTTTTCTGTTTAATATCAACACATTTTTTAACTCTATTTTTAACCACTTCCGGTGCAAATGTAGAAGCGTTAGTTGAAAAGGACCTCACAGATCGTACATCAGATAACGTTTTTTCAATCATTGCCAATTTGTACATTTGAGAATTTTTGTCACATTTAGATAGAGAGGAAAGCTTATCTTCAGTTTCAACATTTTCTTGCAGATTCTCAAAATTCGAAGTTTCATTCATGTTTGGCAATTTTTCTATATACTCCAAAGTGCGCATTTGAGAAATTGATTTTTTATCATTTTTGATATTACCATCTACGTAAGGAGTATCAAGATTTTCGGATATTTTAGGGTTCACTGTGTTAGCTTGTTCGAAATTTAACGAGTCCTCTACCTACAATTCATATTAAATATTATATAAAATATTAAAAAATATATAGTTAAAAACTCGTTATTAATTTTAACCTGTTTGCGTAAATCTTCTAATTCTTTTTCAGATACCTGTGAAATGTTTATTTTATCATTGTCATCTAAATATTCTGATTCGTTATCTGAGTTTTCTTCTCCATTATCATTAGCATTTGTGATAAAACCATATTCCTGTAATTTTATTATTAAGTACAACTTATTTTATTTCAAAGTAAAAAAAAAACAATATTGATACTGGACAAAAACCTGAATTAAGTCATCGTTCATTTCTTTAGTGAATCCATAACCTGAACAAGCAACTTCTTTATCGAGTTGGTCATCTTTTTCTAAATCAGCAAAAGTAGGATATAGATGACTCTCGTAACCAAAGCGTCTTTTGAAAAATTCTCGAATACACGTCACATCACGGTCAAAATACCTAAAATAAAGCATGATTACAAAATAATGAGCAGAGATAAAAAAAATTTAAAACACATCATAGTATACACAATAACTGAACCGTGACTAGAAAAATACTTTTCATCACATCTGATACAAGTGACGTGATAGTCAAAACTCAGTGAAAGATGAAAGTTTTACTGATATTTACTTATTTAATAATAATTATCGAAATTATATCAACATACGATATGAGAAAAACCATGTTGAAAAATTTCAAACAATGTACAAATGAAACTGGTTTACCGATTGTATTATCAAATACATATATTCGACAGGAAAATAAAGGTTTCTTTTACTTAGATGGCAGTTTTGTAATAAAAGAAAATATAACAGACACGTGGAAATTCAAGGTGTTTAAATAAATATATTATTCACTTACTCTTAACGCACAATGTTACACATAAAACCATATATCATACTTACAACTAAGTATCAAAACAATTAAGTGTAATTAGTTTAATTTTCACTTTGCAAGTGTTGATAATTTTTTTTTCAGGCAGATTATTTCAAATGCAAAGACGGTCAAAATCTAGATACGTGCGAAATATATATGGATAAACTGAAAACTGACGATGGCTGTTCGATCATGCGGACAATGTCCGATGATTATTTCATTTTATTTGAAAGCATAAATCCAAAGTATCTAAAAATGCAAGTAGCTAGATATTTCATAATAATTAAAAATAATTTGAATTGTATTTTAGATTGGAATGCCCTTTCAAAGCCGGAAATTACATTATAAAAAACTGTTTTTTAAATATGTATTTAGAGAGTTTTCTCACGCGTGTACCAACTTTGACTATTATCATTAAAGCAGAAGGATTCGACGGTCAACGAAAATTATTTTGCGTCGATGCGAAAATTGATATCATAAACAGAGAAGTTATTAAAGGATGAAATATATAAGATATCACAAGTATTCAAATCTTTTTTTGATAAATAAATATTTGAGGATTACATTTCAGCATTAGGATGAGATGTTGAAACCATTTGAGGAAAATCAATAATCACAGGACTGCCCGCTTCATTTATCATTATGTTAAATTCATTGAAATCGCCATGAATAACTCCACAATTGCCAAATTTGATAATAAGATTCATCAAATCATCGTAAAGTGTTTCAACGTCGGGGACTGAAACCACGTGTGTTCTGAAAAAACGTTGATTTGTAACAAGTGATGAATCAAAAATAAATTAACAACGAAATTTTTTATAACACATACAATGGGCCTCCTTTTACAAGTTCCATAATAACACAATGTCTATTAAAATCTATCGGTTTCGGAACAGGGAATCCTCGTTCATATAACGCTTTCATGTAAGCAAATTCTTTGGTGGCGGATATACGTGATAAATACAGCCAAGATGCACTATTTCTATGCTTGTGATATTCTCGTTTGTTCTTTATATTACGAAAACATGTACGGCCCAATCTAAAATTAGAAATTTTGTTATTTAAAGATAAAAATCGATGAAAAAAATATCCAAGTCAGTCGAACCTGTGTAATTTCAAGCAAAGGGAATTTCCTTCACCGTCTGCAACAATGAAAATATTGGACTCTTTACCGACGCCGATCTGATTTCCAAACGACGCAACAACATTTCTGTTGGCTAGAGCTTTCAACGCTAAATAATCATATCCAGAATTGGTCAATCGAAACCCATCGTCTGCAATCGAAAACACAACAGAAATATAGGTTCAGTCGATCGGTGAAAAATTTCAGATGATAAAACCACAAAACTAACAATGTTTTCCTCTTTCGTAACTCAACAATTTTTGTTTACACAATTCTTTCAATAATTTATGAACTCCTCCGTGTCGTAAACTTGCAATGGATGCAGCTAGAGAGCCAGGCACCAATTCGTGGTTCTTCATTCCCATTTCGATCTGAAAATATATTCACTCGAATTAAGGAGATACAGGTTCGAGGTTAGAAGTTTGATGAATAATAGATTCAATACCGCAGTGAGGACCCGAAAATCTTCACGAGAAAGGTAGCGAAGTACGGCAACGTTTAATTTTCCCATTTTTAATTTTTATTCTGAACAAATCTAATATTTTTCATGTGTTACATTGGAACAACACGAGGATTCGATGACGTTTAAAAGGCCTAAACAGAACTGTCGTGTAACATCATATTTGTCGTATCTACACCACGGTACAAAAATATGATTGTAATTGTACTGCAATCATAAATGACTATGTATATTATTATGGCTACTATTTAAGTGGTCAGAATTTAAACACGATTTTGGTCAGAATATGTATCCCATTTATCAGAATTTATTTGACATTGGTCAGAATTGTAATCAAAAAGGTCAGAATAAATATTGGTCACAATTTTCACAGATTTTGTCAGAATTTAAATGAAATGGTTAGAATAATATTGAAAACCTTAAACTAACCTATTTTGACCGTTTCGTTATTAAATTTTGACCATTTATTATTTTATTCTGACAGTTCATTGTTTTATTCAGACCGTTTTTGATTAAAATTCTGACCAAAACGCGATTAAAATTCTAATCATTAAATTTTTTGCCTATTTTTATTAACATCATCATTACATAGATAAGTAAGTAATCTCTGAAAAGTAAAAATTGACATGAATATGAATTAAATTTCTTATGATTTTGTCTTTTTTTTAAATAAAAATATCCAATAGTCACATTACTTGAGAATGAGCATATGTGTATGTGTACCTAAGGAATATAGTACATATTTGTACATATGCATGAATTTTAAAGAATTGTTTGGCTATTTGATTGGTCAATGGTCAGTTGTCATCTCGTTGTTAGTTGTCAAACGTCAAAAACACGTGCGTTCGTTTGGTCGATATGGCTTCGTTCCCGTTTTTGAAGTCGGCGGCAAATACGCGCACTTTAAGCGCCCAAGCGGCAGGAGCTGCTGCACTCAGTCCCGAGGCTCGCGCTTGGAACTCTCTCTCTGTATAACCGCCGTCTTTATTATTCCTATCATACTTTTCAATCGTTTGAATTCATATCAAACTTTCTTTCTAGGCGCCCATCCTCGTCAAAGAATTTGGAGCTATCGATTATATAGATTTTTCACCGGTCGAACCGCATTATTTTGCAGTCACTTGTTCTGTCAGGGTCCAGGTATTCACCGTGTTTTCGCATTTACTTTTTAGGTGATCGATGAATGGTTTTCAATTTACACATAATTCTTATATTGACAGGTATACAATCCGATCACTCGTCAAGTTGTCAAAAATCTTTCCCGATTTCGAGAATGTGCCTACGGAGGAAGTTTTCGGTCAGACGGAAAACTTTTGGTAGCCGGAGGCGACGAAAACGTAGTCAGATTGTTCGATGTTCAATCTAAAAGTCTTCTGCGTTTGTTCTCTGGTCATTCTGCACCAGTAAGTTATCGAATTGTATTCTTTTTGAAAAATTTCATGATCAACTTCTTAATCATTATTCTTTTAGGTTCATCGGACGTTTTTCACTTTGAAGCAAACAAACATTGCGAGTTTTTCCGACGATAAAACTGTAGGAATTTGGGATATTGCAAACGAATCAAAACTATCGTCGTTCTCCGAACATGAAGATTACGTTCGGGCAGGCGCTACGAGTCCGGTATCGATGGATATTTTGTTGTCTGGGGGATACGACGGAAAAGTGAACATGTACGATATACGAACTGGAAATTCAGTTTTTTCTGTCGATCATGGTAGTCCAGTTGAATCTTTATTATTTTTACCAACTGGTGGAATATTTTTGAGTTGTGGGGGCACCGAAATTAAGGTTTGGGATGCTTTCACCGGTGGCAAATTGCTAGCGTGCCTTTCGCAGCATCATAAAACTATTACTTGTATGCATTTAGCGAGTGAAAATAAACGTTTACTCTCAGGCTCACTAGACAGACATGTGAAAATTTATGATCTTACTACATTTAAAGTTGTTCATACATTAGATTACCCAAATGCAATTTTAAGTTTAGCAACACCTCAAAATAACGAAACTCTCGTTGTCGGAATGGTCGACGGTTTAATATCTATAAGAAGAAAAGAAGAACAACTTATAGCTGAAAAAAATAAACAGGCCGAATTTAAGGAAAAAATACCGGCGTATGTAGATTTAGTTGTACCCGAATCAAAAGCAGAATCTTCAGCAAAATATGATGTACATTTGAGAAAATTCAGATATTCCAAGGCTTTAGATTCTGTAATGTTACCGTATGTATCGATGAAAACTCCCGAAAAAACTGTATCACTTTTTCAAGAGCTTATTAGAAGAAAAGTTTTACATAGCGCCTTGGCAGGTAGAGAAGAAAGAAATTTAATAAACATTCTTAAATTTCTTATAAAAAATATAGGAGATGCTAGATTCACACTTACCCTAATAGAAGTTGGAAATATTTTTATGAGTGTGTATGAAGATAATATCACTTCATTTGGCTCTGGTTTGTTTAGATTTTTGAAAATTTTGGAAGATCGCTTGAGGGTAGAAATTGAACTCGCTAAGGATATGACGTCACTGGAGGGAATGTTTAGTTTAATTTTACTTGGATCAACAGCTGGTAAAGACAGTCAAATAAATGGTAATTTACCGACGTATCATACACCTTCTGTTACAGCCAATAAAAATTTTGTTATAAATGTATAAAAAAGCGCATATTTTAAATACACATATTAAATTTTAACTTTGCAGTACTAGAAAGAACGTCCTAAAATATTATAGTAGAAAGTTTTACTGAAAAAAATTATTGATAATTTTTGATGTTCTGTATTTTAATATTATTTTTAAATAAAGATTTTGAATGTACTTTTTATACCATATTATTTTTTTTCCAACTTTCTCTCACATTGTTTTCATTTGTAGCTGCTAATATTTTTTTGAATTGAAAAATAATATTGCAAAAACAATTATGATTCTTTTAATAAATATTTTTTCGTCAGAGAATTGAGGCAAATGTCAATGATTTTTATTTATTGTATTTCCCTATCTGAACCATGTGTTTCTTCTAATTGTACACAGGCGACCCTCGACTTTCGCACAATTTGCTATTTTGCACATTTTTAAAAATCGTTTTTTTTTTTTCAAGATTTGTCAATAATGCAGAAATACAGTTTAAAAAAACAATACATGTTTATAAAGAGCACCTGAAAACTATTAAACATGCCTCAATACTTTGATTATGTATTACTATACCCATTAATAAAAAAACATCAAGATTTTAATGTTTCTTTGCATTCCTACTTTCGAACATTCGTGCACATTTTCAAGATTATGTGTGAGTCGAGAGCAGTCTAAATAAAAAATATATATCCTCCAACAAGTGTATATATTATGATATAAAATTGCAAAAGCACATACAAAGTTTCAAATATATTGTATTTTGAAATTATAAGTCAGGCTTGTCCAATGTTACAACTTGCCCTAGCTTCACACAAATATCGTATTTCAAAATTGGAATCACTTTTGATTTGAAAAATAATATATATTAAATTATTGCTTTTCGGATGCAAATAATACATATATTTTAAGCAAAATGTATTCAAAAATATTGTCATTTAATAATTTGAAAAAAAAACCTTAAATTTTCCTTGAAATATAACATTGTTTAAAAAAAAGGCCTGACCATAAAACTAAGCGAATTAAGTAAACATGAAGGGGCCGCACTTTGGACAAGCTCATAGTATAAGATAAAATACAAAACTAACATATAAAGGCACATCCCAATACTAAAAGCAGACAAACATATATAATTTTTTTCTTAAACTCTATATTCTAATTGTAAGTGCATTATTTACTTAAAATTTGGTTTGTGGCTTTGGAAATCAACACAAAGCCAAAAGGCTGAATTATGTTAAATTTGGACAAAGGTAATTAAGCCCGTACAAATTACATTAAAAAAATATCATTACATAAATATAGTTACAATTCAAAATATCTCATAAATATATAATATATCAAATGTAGATTCAATATTTGTGTATTTATTAAAGAGTGTAATTCATTTTAAGTAATATTTAACAATATCATATTATATTAGCCAGAGATGATTCGAATGTGTGATAAGCTTTACCAAATAAATGAAAATATTATATCATTTAGGTTTTAGTACAAATAAAATATAACACCCATATACTGATCATATAAAAAGTATAAGTAATGTTTTCTCAATTTATTCAAATTGCGGCTGCTAGTATCAGTAGATTATCAACAATGTGCGCACAAATATTTCATTATTACTATAAAAATCAAAATTATTCGAGAGTAATTATAATCACTGAAAACTCAAAGGCAAATAATCTATTATAGCACCATTATTAAATTACTAGTATACATATATTAAAGAAAAAGATTAGGAAAATAAAACATATATCGAAAATCACAGCCATGTGAAAAATTATTATGCACCATGATATTCATGAAATTGTTAAATTACACAATTAGGATTCTTAACTTTAAATACAAAAACTGTTCACTATTAGGAATATTTTTGCATTTTACTTTTATTATAATCAGTTATTAATTATTACATTGTATTAATAAAGGCTATATTTCAAATTGTTCCATTATTATTATAATGTATATTTATATATTTAAACGATTTATTGAGTACCATTAAATTGTTTGTTTTTATATAATAGAGGAAGACATAAAATTAATATTTTGATTTGGCTCCGTTGTTTATATTCTATAGTTGTATTGAATGACATCAAATGTTTTTCAATCAGTAAAATACAATTAAGGATCGTTCATTTTACATATTTACTCATGATACTAGCAAGAAGAACTTTGAAATTAAGACCATCTAAAATTAATGTTAATTTACTATTCAAAGAATTTAAACAAACCCAAAAGAGATCTACATTCAGTAGTAAATGAAAACATGTCTACTGTGATGATAATAAGATACAGTTAAAATTATTATATTATACATTATAACATACATGTGAGAAAAAAACAGTAGAATCATAAACCAACACACACTAAAACATTTATTGAACAACAAATCCATACGTAGGGTATCTGGGTGCAAATGTTTGATTTCCACTTGTTTGCATGTGTTGATTATCTGTGGAATCGTGTATATTCGGAGCCGTGAATTGGCATTCTTTGAATACTGGTTGCACTAAAAAAATAGATATTTTCAATATTGAATATCACATTTAATTGTTTAAAAAAATTGTTATTAAACATACTTCCTGGATACATTGAAACTGGTGATTGATTTTCCATTATTGGTGCACTTGGATTCACGTTAAAAGAAGGATTCATTCCTGGATAAGTGTTCGGATAGGGTTGTGGGGGATATGGTGTTGTTTGTGGAGAGTTTGGAAAAACATTTCCCTGAGGGTACGTTGGATATGGAGCAGCGTTTGCTACGTTTGGTCTATTTTCACTACATAATAGTGGTGATTCCAAAGATATTGCAGTGCTTGGTGTAGGAACACTAGGCAACATATTATTTGTTTGACCATCGGGCGGAGGTGGTTGAAATCCGACTAATGGTACGGTTCCAAGAGTGATGGTTTTGGAATCTTCCATATCCATATGTAATCCAGATATATTACAAGTGACCTTATTTTATATAAATATAGATAGATTAACATGTTGTTTATTGATAAATAAAATATGAGAAAGATACATACATCAATCGAATACACCAAATCAATAATACTGCAATGGGCTAAATTGGAAGGAGGTAGAGGAGGAATCTCTAATACTTTTTGGAAACTTTTTGCTTCGTTCCCTTCAACAGAACCAAGCTTAATCTCAGAAATTAATATTTTAACATCTTTAGTATCACTAGATGGATTCTTGCATCTGTATGTGATTCTCTGAAATTTACCAAACAAAAATATCAATTATTCAATTATCAATAAAAACAATAAATGATTTGAAACCTGTCATTGGGAAAGTTTCAGAAAAATTCAATTTTAAAAATACTGACAATAAGACATTATTCATAAAATGGCCGCATAGTTTTATTTATGTGGTGATCAGATTAATATCTTTTAAATAACTATTTCAAAAGATATTCTGGAAAAAATATTTATATTTGAATGAAATAAAAGATTTAAAACTTAACAAGGAAGTGTAAACATCAAATCTAAGAATAGGCATAGGTGACTATGAACAAAAGTTACTACGAGCCAAGAAAATATAGCTTTTTTTGTATTAGAAAACATGATACAATGATATTTTTAATTTAATTTTTAATATTTTTTATTATTTCATAAGATCTATCTTGTTGAAAACGTTATTTAGAATAATATCAGAATAAATTTTTTTTGGCCATTTTGACTAACAATTACAGCATACATAATGAAACTTCGAGGAATTAATTGACTAAGACATTATTAAGAATACATGGTAGAAATAAAATTTCATTTTACAGTTGTTTTAGAGCAGCTTCGTGCTTCATTGACAATTTCAAACTTTTTGCATTGTTATTTTATGAAATAATCATTAATTATTCTTTAAATAAATTTATAAAAAAATATAATCTAGGGCGCAATGGCCACCTCCAGGATTTGACCACCTGCGTACATTGCACCAATTGCTCCTATGGGCGACTCAGGTCTGGAAAAAAGTCAAGTGTTCTGCAGAAAGATTTTCAGGCTTCTCTCAAAAATGGTAATACTGATAAAATTAGTGTATAGATATACAAAATCACTATTATGTTTTTGACAAACTACTACAAATTACTATTATTTTTAAAATGACTGATGAGCAATTTTAAATATATGGTTTTCACAGATAAATTTAACCATTAAAATGATCGAAATAGTGCAATATACCTTATTCAACTGGATAACAATATTGTTCACTTCCACTCCACTGTTATTTTCACAATTTACATCAAAAGGAATAGTCTGTCCACAACAGTAACCAGAAACAGGAAGACGAATATCTACTGACAACGGGCCAGTCTTGCACCAACAACAACAAAATGTTTCTTC
>JAOXNN020000048.1:0-79002 GCA_028571205.2 Hydropsyche betteni | reverse complement strand
TTAGATTTTTTATTATATGAAAATCGGCAAAATTAATGCTAATAATTATATACATGCGAACCATCGGTCTGAGAGCCGAAATACGACTTGGGCTTGTGCGGTAAGGTATAACCTAGACCAGTGCTCCGCAACCTTTCCTCACCCACGGCACACCAAAATTCTTCTTAGAAATCTGCGGCACACCAAAAGCTAAAATATATAAGTAGTGGCAAAAAATTGTAAAATGTCAAATACATTGAATTCAATCACGGCACACCTGTATCCGGCTCACGGCACACCAGTGTGCCGCGGCACACCGGTTGCGGAGCACTGGCCTAGACTGCCGCATTTGTCTGGGATGGCCTTGTCCTGCAGTGGATAACTTATAGGCTGCTAATGATGATAAATTTGGAATAGACATGTTTTTTTGAAATGTCATATCAATGAAAATTAGATTAAAAGGTTTGAGTTAGATCAGCTGATTTTCTTATTTTTAACCTATTTTACCGAAACTACTCTAAGGTATTCTGCAAAACAACGCTCTAGGATTCTTCCCAGAATTAGTAATACCGTCAAAATACGGGTAAATTTTCAAATATATCCCTTTTAAAATTAAAATAGCTACTAACGTTTAATTTTAAAGATTGGGATTTTACTGATATATTCCAAGATAAAAATTGACAAAATAAAATCTTGTTTATTTGCTTATTATTGTGTGAATTTGGATTTTCTATGTGATTTTTGGTGTTTTTTTTTTTTTCGCTTTTTATTTTCGAAAATATTGGTTGCGCATTATGACGTTGCGTTGCAGGGAATCGAATTATTTTTATTATCTATGCTATTGTAACAATTTAATTTCCGGAATGGTCGCTCATTTGATTGGAATCTTGTAAATAATCGTATTTCAACTGAAAATTACGAGTCGCAAGTTAAAGGCTAAAGAACAATGGTGCACAACATTTTTGATAGCTGGGTCAATTTTCCCATTTGCTAAAGAGAAGGTGCGACAACTAATCACAGCCATATCTCATCTCTCCTGCCGTCTAGGGCCTAAGTCAAACGCACGTTTTTCAAATATTTCGAAAGTTTCGTCTTCTCCTCTTAGGATAGGAACGTCACAGAGAGTTTTCAAATAAAGTACACTCAATTCAAAAACCAAGCGCGCGAGAGACGATCAGGACGACTAGAAAGACTTTCTAGAAAGTGAGTACTTCAAAAACTCTACCATTATTGAAAGAAAACCGACTTGCTATTGCAGTGCTTTACACTTTTCTAGAAAATTTTCCCCGAGACAATCCCGATTTGTCTTGTCGAAGATCAAAAATACTGCTGCTGTATGATCGGTTCCCCTCCACTCGGAATTTCTCACACGCGTCGATAATTGTTCCTTGTCCTTAACCAAGCATTAACATAATGTTGAAATATTGATGGGAATCCTACACAGTGGTCGATAATCTCGTGGTGTAGTTATTTGTCGGAGTCGGAACAAAGCTTTGGTGATGATGGATTCATGACAGTTCCTTTTCGTAGTTGATGAATTGGTTGTATGGCTAGAGTTGAGAACAAAGACGTAACGATGACATTATTGATGAGCTTATCGGCTTCGGGTTTGTCACCTTGTTTTTCTACATGGATAAACTTTACAAAACAGAATTTAGGAAATTAAAAAAAATTATTACGATTTTTTAACTGGTCAAAACATCGTTAGTGACAAATGGGCCAGCAAATATTATATTCGAATTAAATATCAAGTTTTTATATGTTCACTGTAAGTAATGGCCCGCAACATTTTTTCACCTTCGACATACTGAAGTCTTTCCTCAGAATGACTCAAAGAACAAGCGTGCAAAATGTAAATAAAATACCTATCAATTATACCACGTCGACATTTCAAATTTTCAGAGCTGAGTATTATTATTATAGTAAGTGGGATTTTATGTCGGCACACCTAGTACTCGTAAAAAAATTATTGAAGTAATATATGTATAATATTTTGGTAATATCGTTATTT
This sequence comes from Hydropsyche betteni, assembly GCA_028571205.2. NCBI lineage: Eukaryota > Metazoa > Arthropoda > Insecta > Trichoptera > Hydropsychidae > Hydropsyche > Hydropsyche betteni. Next base: position 77,012 of record JAOXNN020000048.1, on the reverse strand, counting down.
TATAAATTGTTACAGTTTTGCGAAAATTTCCGTGTAGGGGAGAGGTGTTGTGAGTTTGAATGTCTCGATCCACCAGGAAAGAATCCAAAATATCACGAAAGATTGAGATTAGCTGCCCAAATATTGGCGGGAAATAATACAGCGTCTGCATTCACCGAAAATTTTAAATTTCCACCGACTATGTCACTGATTTGTGTTGCAGTCACTAGATTGCTTAATTATATTTAACAACACGCATTCAATTTTTAATTATACACGAAAAAGTTTAGCAAACTGATAAGTATAAGAAGATAAATATATTTCTTCATTTTATCTTACGATTAGTGAAATTACCACTCGAAATATAACATACTAAAAATTATTATTTGGATTTAACTGAAAATCTTGCTTTGAGAGTCTTGTGAACTTTAAGAGTAATACATAAAGCACTAAAAATTAAGTTAAGTATGGTGTTGACTGAATGCGAACAGTTTCAATTAACATATACTCATTTTATTTTATTTTATTTTATTTTACAATTATAGATCGAAGCGAATGTTCGAAAAATTTATAAATTGAAGTCACAGGCTGTTGAAAAAATATTTAAAGAATTTTTACGATGTACACAACATCTTCCAATTTTGGTCCAACTTTGAAATTTTACGATAAAATTTTTTATCACTTAGAAATAAATAATTTATGGAAGTAAAAAGTATATAAATACAATAATCTTTAAAAGGAACCATGTATATAAAGCGAAAAAATCAAAGATGTTGATACTTTTCATTTTTATCTCAATTTTTTTACAAATTAAATTTTGATTGATAGCATATTTTAAATAAAGATTTATGAAACAATAATTTTCTTATTTAACATAAATTTTTATTGAAAAAAAAAATGTACAAAACAGCCTGAATGACACCGCTGATTGCATTGTACCCGCAAAAAAACTAAAATAATGCACGATTAATAATTTCGTTAATAAGTGACATTTTATTTAGGTTTTATCTTTATGTTTTATTTTATACATTAATAAAATGTTTTCTCTAAATATTTCAGAAACTTTTCAATATATAATATTATTAAACGAAAATTTGTAAAGATAATAATAATTATTTTCCTCTATCGGTTTGTATTATTATATAATATAATATAATATATGTATTCTTTTTCGGGAAAATTATAAGCACAAAAATAAAAATACATTTGACACCGCCTTGCACAATCACATCTATCGAAAAATAATATAATATTATATAATGAATTTGTATTGATTTTGATGAGATCCATTAAGTGAATGGATAAAAAAAATGTATTATACGGGTCACTCTGGACAGTTATGATCGAAATGTTTTTTTCAATTACTATAAGAATCGTATCTAAATATTTATTTCTGTGACAAAATAATAATTGTATTGTATTGTAAAAGAAATCCAACAAATTTTTTGATTTAAACCCAAGTCCCTATTATATTCAAATATTTAACCTGATTGTTTCAAAATACTTTATTATTATTATACAATTATAATAGTAGTAAAATTTTATCTCAATTTTAAATAATTATAAATTATTTGTATGATAAGATTTTAGTTAGAATTAAAATGTGTAAATAAAAATTTGCAAAATATTATATTATATTTAGTTAACACGAAAATTTTAATAATTTTACTATATAAAACTGTAGGAAAACTTATTACTATATAATTTTCTTTGGAAATATTATAATTAATGACTTAAATAAGAAAGCGAATATATAATTAATTAAATAGAGTTTTTTTTAATTGATGCGTATTCGGTAAAAATTTTGGATTATCAGAAAATAATCTTGACCAAAAATATTTGTGAAAATATAATTATTGAGATTGAAAATTGAGGCAACCATTAAAAAACCTAAAATTTAAACTTAATCAAATTATTTTGAATGAAAGTTTCAAGGTCATTTTATTTAAGTTAAAAAATACACATTGATTGAATTTAAGTGACAAGATTTATTTTGTTAAATATGCAAAAGATGATCAACATTCCGAATATGCATATTTTTCAAATTAGAATTAGAGGTTGTTTTCTAAATATAAAAAATCGAAGCTTTCCGAATTACATATATTATATAATATATACATATAAATAAAACGATTGTTTTTTTTTTTTGAAAAAAGCTTTCTTCAACTTAAGGAAATTTTTTTAATTCAGCTTATATGTATAAGTTTCTAGTAATATTCAAAGTACCTACAAATAAAATTGATAAAAAACAATTTTTCGGCTCACGAATATTTTTTTTCGCATATATTATATATGAATTTTCAAAACAATCCAAATCATAGTTGGGATTTCAATAAAGTTTTCACTAAATTTAAAATATTTACTCAATACATATTCGGAAGAGTGTTCATACAACAATGGTATAAATTGGGGGTAGAAAAAGACCATTGGTATTCATTGTTAATAGTAGACAGCATACTACAGGTATAATATTTATCTTAATCAGATAATATTGGTTGAATTTCGCTAATTCCACAATCGTTGATAGTATTATATTATATAATACATACCTTATTTATACCATGTTAGTATGATTAATAAATTTGATATACAATAGACTTAAGAAGCCTTAAGTCGAATTTACAATAATGCAATTACAATAAAAAATTGACTATAAAATATTTCGTAAAATTTTCTTAAAATATTTACTATATAAAAAGCTTTATCAGCCAAAATCACAATATTTATTATTAAGTATTGGAAAAATTTAGACTTCATTTTAATTCTTCTTGCTATTTATCGGTATGGCAAGTGTGAAAAAAGCCTTTAATTTTATGCAACTTAACTCTATTTATATTGTTATGTTATATTTTCAATATTTTGAATTTTTATGAATGAATGAAATGCAGACATATTTCCAAATAAAAAAAGAAATTGGGCAATTTTGGTATCAGAATCCTTTTTCTTAACGTCCTGCTTCAAAAAATCATTTCTCTTAATAATGAATCATTCATTTGCGATAAGTATATGAAAATCTAATTGATGAGAAAAGTTACATTTGATAATTATATCATATTGTATGAAAACAAAATCTTATGACTACATTTATGTGTATTTCATAAAAAATTTAAAAAAATCAATAATCATAACAATATATTATACATATTTATTTTGACACTTTGATGGAATTGTAAATAAATGTATATTTATATTTATATAAAATTTATTCAGAGTGCATTTTGTTTAATTCTTAAAATTATCATGTGTTAAAAATAATTGTCAGTTGTTAAAATTATTATCTCATAATTTTAACAACTGTTTCTTGTTGGAAAATCTATTTTTTAGCAAATATAATTTTTGTTTGCTCATTTAATTCATAAATTTTTAGAAAAAAAAAATGCTATAAGTAGAAATAATTTGAAGCATTTTTTTCAATTAATTCAAATTAAAGTCTATTTTAATTAATTTGAAAAAGCTTGCTTTTAAATTAAAATAGTCAATTTTAGGAACTAATTAATTAGCCTTAAATATTCATCCTGCCATTCACTTAAATATAAAAAAATGACCATTCAGCTTTAAATTCTTTAGTTCAAATATTTGCTACATAAAAATTTGTCGACTCGTGTTGTAAGAATTTGTAGTTGAAATTCCAAAATTTGATTCCCAAATGTTTTGGGATGAAAATTGAGTAAGAAAAATAAGTTAGTGTACTCAAAAAAAAAATAAAAAAAGAGAATGTGAAGGTTGTGTTGACAGTTGCAAGTGCCTGGGGTATCACTCCGAAAAATTTATTGTCTGGTGCCAAGTTTTAAATCTGCACTTTTGTTTATAATTTGCATGCATTCAAATCACGTATGTTTACATAGTAATTCACAAATATTATATAATACTTATGTATAAAATTCTCTTTTATGATGCAATTGATCTTTTAAATTTCTATTTGAAAAATTACAACAATTTTTAAACTATACTATTATTTATGGATTAGTGATTTTTTTCAAAGCAAGTGAACAAGATGAAGACTATCCTGGGTTATGATTAAATGAAACAAAAAAAAAAGCTGAAACAATTGTATTTTTTAAATATACGTGTGTTGCTTTTATAAAATTTATACTGAAATAAACATTTAAATCATATTTTGCAATGCAATATTTATTTTTGTTTGAAACTTCATGTAAATATTATACATAATATCTAAATAAATAATTACATATATATATTTAATTTTTTAATATTTGATGTTAAAAAATTTCTATTTAGAGAGACACGATTTTATTTCATTTAAAAGCATCGATCCTATTACCATTTTTTCACAATTAACAGTAATATTAGTTTTATTATTGATTATTTGAATAGTCAATAATAACAAGCACTGGGTGCTCAATGTTTGTCCAGCAAATCTACAAATGAAACATATTTTTAAATTTTTTGTTTGAGTTTGGAATAGATAGTACATATGTAAGTTAAAAAAGTGAATAAAAGATAAAATTTGAATAACACAAACCTCAAAGTGTTATCCTGTGATGCGATAGGAGATACATTTGCTATGTCTACTATTTTCTGACAAATAACAGTAGTCGAACCTGGATATTCACTTTGTCCTTCAACCTACAAAAATAACACTTTATACTATCTGAGCTAGTTATGAGGAGAAAAAATCAAACAGCAAACGTACTTGAGTCATTCCACGTAATTTCTTTTGTTCGGTTAAAAATCGAGTTTCAGTCATTGATACACTACGAATAAGTTCGCCCACGGGCGGTTTAATGGAAACTGGAGCTTCGGCTATGCAAAAAAGAAAAAATACATAAACATACTGCTTTACAAAATGTGATATTATACTCGAAAATAAAAAAATAACCTAAATCGGTTTTAATAAAAAATTGAGCAGACTGTGAAGTGTCATTAAAATCGATTCCCATTATTCCCGACTGACTGGATCCGACACCTAAGGTTGGAATAGGTGCGAATGGGTGAATAGTTTGATCAGCCGATAGACCCTGAAAGTGTGAAAATTCAAAATTGATTTTACAATAAATATATTATTACATTCTAGTTTTTATCAAGATCCACAACACGTGCTATTTATATTTACCTTTTTATTAATTGAAATATTAGTAATATCTTCATTACTTTGATTGACAAATAATAACTCAAGTGATGCCATTTTACTAGAAAAAAGATGTGGAGATCTTGTAAATCTATAAAGTATCATCAATCCATGTCCAGATATTTTAGAAAGCAATTCATGTGACCTTTGTGGTATAAACGACGGACTCACTAAAGTTATTGAATCTGAAAAAATAATAACGTAGGTATGTATTTAACAAAAAAGGTCATCTGTACATATAAATTTGTTTTAACGTACCTTCCATAGTAGATGGATTATTAGATATTGGAGACAAAAATCCTCCATAAGTAGGCGTCATAATGGGTAAAGCGTCTCCCATTTCACCTAATTCAAGCAACAGATCTAAATTTGTTTTTTCTTTAGTTTCAGTTTTTGGGAGGACATTTTTGGAATTTTCATTATTTTCTATTGTTTTCTGTGAATTTTTACACATTATAAACAAGAAGAATTTGTAGTATATAATACAAAAAATCGATTATTTACCTGATTATTATCTTCATTTTCAGATTTACTATTACCCGAATCAGATGAGGCATCATTACTTTCAGACTCAGATTCAGAAACTTCACTGTTACTTTCATTATTAGATTCGCTCTCGGAATTGCTAGAATTTGGATTGGTAGAATCTGAATCGTAGTTAGATGAAGAAGAACCAACATTATTATTTTTTTTGGAAGATGTTTTAGATTTCTTTCCTTCAGATTCACTATTGCTGCAATTGAAAATAAGTTTTAAACTGCAAAATTTTATGCTAGAAAAAAAAAACAACATACTTTGTTTCTTGTTCTGATCCATTATCGTTTTCGCCATCGGAAGATTCTCCTTCTGAACTAGAAGCAGCTGGACTGCTTTCATCAGATTCAGAATAAAATAGTTTATTGACATTCTTTTCTCCATAAATATTTCGATGTGAAGAATCAGTTAATTCAACTTTAGTGCTGTCACGCAAAGAAGAAGGTGTGGATTCCAAAGGAAATTGTGGTAGCGGAACATATCCCAGTGCTCGTCCAGACACATAATGAGATAAACTTCCTAAAGTATATTGTTGTCTTTCTGCAAAAACGAAAGGCGAAATTAACAAGCAATAAAATAAAAAGAATTCCCACAAAAAATAAGCCAAATTAACAACCTTTAAATTTACTTTCCAATAAAGGCGCGGGTTTAGTAGCCAAGAATATTTTTTTCGCATTTTGTAAGAGTTTAGAAGTCCCACCATTTATGGGAAACACAAAATGTTTGAGAAAACGAGCTCTATCTCTGATATCGTAAGAAGGATCATAGCGAGCCAATGTGAAAATATACTGCGCAAGTTGCTGAGTTTGTTCTGGATTTGTGAGGCAAAGTTTGACAGCAAGATTAAGCACTTGCAATTTCACTAAATCTTCCTGCAATAAAAAAAATTTTGATAGATTTAACAATGATTTTCAGTTTTAATTTAATCATAAAAAACTAACTTCTTGAACAAACGTCTTAGCACATTTTCTTAATACATCTGGTGCTATCCGATCAGATCTGTATTCACCCAAAAGCCATAAAATTGCAGCTCTTGCTGCACCCACAGTGATGTGATCTAATAATCGAACCATTTGAGCAATAATTGTCTTGTGATCTACAGAACGTTCTGATTGTAAAAGTTTTTTAATAACAACAACACTTTCTGCAACTATCGATTCTGAAAATTAAATAATAGTCTCTATTTAAGAAACATTGAGATGCACAATTAAAGTATAGATGCGATTTAACTGTGGATTAAAAAAAATATAGATTGTGCATTTTAATGATTATATTACATTTCAACTTTGTTTAAGAAGATAAATATTAAGAAAGGGGTAATAATCGATGAAGGCATTTCCTTTTCACGATTTGCAAGTCATCCCTTTGTTCGATTTCTCTTTAACTTTGTACTATTGTACATTTCAACAATTTGGTCTATTTTCGAATCAATGATGATTTTGTTTGAATTTGGTTTGTTGTGAATCGATTCTATTTTGAAATATTGTGAATAATGGTCTTTCTACTTCAAGATATCGATATTTTTTCAAATGTACGTTTGTTTTATTTAATGCTCAGGTTTAATGCACAATTATTTTATTTAATATACGTTTAAATTGTTCCCTTAAAATATTACTGAGTAAAAGATTTACAATACCATCTTTATTTGAAAGTAAATCCAGCAGTCCTTGAAGGCAAGTATCAGTAACTGTTTTAATGTTAGCAGCACAACGATCAATAGCTTGTATGGTAGCTGCAACAAATGATTTATCACTAGAAGTAATGTATGTTTGGAATTCCCTCAGTATAGTCGGAACTGTTGCTTCAGTTGCTAAATTTGAAAGAATTTCTAATTTCAAAATCTTTATATGAGTGGGGTCACTTGTCCTGACAAAAAATGTTTTCAAAAATGGTTCAAACATATTCTGTGAAAAAAATAATTATGTTAATTTTCATAGTAACAAATTTTGTATATATAATATATAAATAATTAAACCTTTTTTCCGATAGTTAACGATGCAATGGAATGTAATACAATGCTTTGAACTTCTATTGGTCCTCTCAAAAGACGTATCAAAGCTCGAGCAGCTTGAGGCAAATCGGATGCTGCAATAAAAACAAAAATCATTAAAATTAAAGCAAACGATTATATAAAAATAAATATGATGAAAATTATTACCTGGACCAGCATGATAATAAAGTTGGGCAACAGCCATTACAACACCGGCATTTCTACTTTGTAACAAAGGATTTGCACTTCTCAACAGTAATCGGTGATCCGAATCGAGTGCATTGGAATTAATTTGAGTTTTCTTTTTGACTGATGTCTTTTTCGTTTTGTCTTCATTCGTTTCATCACTATCTTCAGAATTGGCTCCATCTTCACTATCATAAAAAGGTCGATCATTTTCGTCTTCATATTGCACACCGCCCTGTTTATAGCATAATGAAATTTGATATACATACCAATTATAATGAACGTGAATTGGATTGGATATGTATATCATAATTTATTAACTCTCATTTGGCACACTAATAATTTATGATATAAATATATATGAAATATAAATGAACAAGTTTACATTAGAGTTGGGGTCACAGAAGTTTTCTCTTGCATATCTTGTTAGTACATTTAAAATTACAAGCTGACCCCATTCATCAACGTCGATAAGCAAGGTGCACAATTTACGAAAGTTTGGATGTATTAAATCACTTCTTTCAGGACAGACTTCACTAAAAGCCATCACTGCCGAACCGATTACAATAGTTGTGCGTTCTGATAATAATTTTTTTATGATGGAGACTAATTCTTCTTTAAGTTCGGGATCAATGCTGGAATTGAAACACATTATTGAAAATAAACATGACATTAGATAAAATATATTACATAAACTATAATAAATCACCTATATAATTTAGGTATGGCATGTGCAGCTGTTTTTCTAACATATGGACTCATATCGGAGACAGAATCTTTAATTGCCAACATGACAATTGGTACTATCATCTCCACTCTTATCGATGATAAAACTCTCAAAGCGCTGGCACGAATAAGTTGATTTGGGTCCTAGAAATTTTCCGATTAAATCTATGGGTGTGAACAATTCTATGAGCAATTTTTACAAACCTTCAGAGCTCTTTGGAATGTACTAATTGACAAAAGAGCCAAATCTTGTTGCTCTTCAGCGTATCTTTCAAGGTACACATAAACTAATTTTTTCACTTCGATGTTTTTGGAAACTACATTTTTCACGACAGCTGGAAATCTAAAGATTATATTTAAATATGGTAAAAATAAAAGGAGGAGGCACAACAAAATAAGTAATCATACGTACAAATCGGACGCGTCTCTGCCCTTCGCGACCATTCCGATTATTCGTTTCATGGCTTCCAACTTCAAGGAGTCTTTTGAACCATCGAGCATTTGCTTAAGATCGTCATGCCTTTAAATTGAACGCAGGGAGTGAAAAGTGAAAGTAAAAAGGGAACGAGAAAGAAAAAAGAGAGAATTAGCATACTTTTTGTAATCTGATTGGAAAAATCCTCCGGAAGCCGGATCAGCCGGATACTCTACTTCGACGATTGCTGTCGTCCTATCGTTATTGTACGACGGAGCATACGTCATTTTGGAAAATAAAATCTATACTAGTTAGCAAAAGTGGAATCTGTCAAGAAACGATGTGGAATCGGACTAACTGTCACCTTCCATTCACAGCTCAACGAAATGCCAACTGTCACATTGCATGTTAAGTATGTGTTGTTATTTTATAAATTCAAAATCGTTCAAAACAAAAAATATTATATAGTAGGTACCTATGCATCATTTATGAAAATAATAAACTGGTTATAATGTAAATGCACATAGGTATATTTTATAATTTGTAAAATAAGGTAAACAGTAAATAAAAATTGCACCATCTTACAAGTATGTATTAGAATGGAGCAAAAAGCGTAGTGGTGCCATTTCACGATTGACTAGTAAAATTAGTACGAATGGTCACAACATATGATATGTACATATATTATTATAGAGTTGTTGCACCTGATTGACCGGCTTGAACTGACGTCTCGATTTGACGTTTCGAGCTCTTCGTTGGTAATTCGAGTTTGTATTTAATTCACGTTTCGATAATTACATATGAATGTCAAATTATAAATGCAAACATTTTTTCCAGATCGCCATGACCAAATTGCTGGAATGGTTGTCCGCTATATTTTTGATTTTTAGTGTTTGGTTTTCTGTGGTGTTCGGTTATGTGCATTCGTCGCATTTCGACAAATGGATGTATTTAATCGTCCCATCTCCTATTATATTAGTGATTATGTTCGGACTGTATGCACTCACAGTTGTCCTGTACAGAGTTTTTACATTTAACGACTGTGAATATGCCGCCAAAGAACTTCAACAACAAATTGTTTTGGCTAAAGAGGATTTAAAACTTAAAGGATTTGTTTTCAATTGAAAATTTTATGTATTTTAATAAAATATTTATATAACATGTGTTTTGATTTTTTTCACATTTTATTTAGACATTTTCACATTTTAATGGGAAAAAATACAAATTTTTTTTTTAAGTAAGAAAAAAAAACGAATCTTTTACGAAACAACATGGCTTTTGTATTTAGACAGAAGCCATGATGTTTTGTTTACGTACTGACGATTGATCTATGATTTTTTATTATTTAGTATGTTGAAAACAAAACAGTGCAATAATCATTATTGATATCTATCATAGCATAGAATATCGTTTAAAAAATGCAAAACAATTTATTGCTTGAACTTTTTATCGAAAAGGTGTCTTAATGGCATGCAGAGATATAAATAACGCACAAAGTGATAAATAAAATGATAATATAACTGGAACTAATACAATTAAGACTATTGCACGCTCACCTATTTGAATTTAACATTGGAAAAATTGTTTCAGAACTAAAAATCGATAAATAGCAACTAACTCATTAGCGAATTGCACGTAGATTTATTTGGCGGGACGATTGCATGGATAAAATAAAATTGAGAATGTATTGTATGTTCACTTAATTAATTTAAAACTCTTCTTTGGGGATGGTGATAGCCAATGACTTATTTTATCTAGGTCTGAGCCATGTAGGAGCAAAGGTCTCGCCTGTCTGTCAAACTGGTGGCCTCTGCGACCGCAAAGTGGACAGCTAAGACGCAGGATGCTTAGTCTTTAACTCGTCTTTCCAGCTGGTGGCATTGCGATCTATTCAGAGTACCACGAAGACCACAAAGCATAGCACATAGACACGCGTATCATCATCATTAAGCTGCTAATGATGATGATGAAGTAATTTACTAAAATATGAAAGCAAAACAATATAAATGACAATTAAATCACTACATATTTGAAGCTTGAAATGAAGCAATGATTATTCTAAGATACATGTTTTATAATATTTAGAGACTTTAAATTAAAAAATATATAAGAGCATGAATAAACTGGTAAATTCTTCTGTAATGAATGGTCCCGGTTTTGAACTTGAAAAAAATGGTCACCATAAGTGAACGAATGTGAAGATGCCGAGTGGTAGCCCTGAACAGTGACAGTTGTATCTTGAGTTTAGCTGTCGGTGTTTTTTTTTGGCGCAAAATGAAGTAAGTCTTATTTAAAATTGAACGAAAAACATTCGTAGATCGAGAAATATTTGGAGATGTAGCGATTTTGCTCTAACAATCAATGAACTTAACCTATGAAATATTTTTTTAAATTCAAACAGAAACAGGTTATATGCGTATAAAACTTAATAATTAAGGAAACTACTACATATTTTTATGTATTGATTTGAAATTTTTGCAAAAATATTAGTTTTACCTCATTTTTAGTAGTCCAGGGCTTTTTTTATGAAGAACACAAGGTAATCGAGATTTTTTGTTTTTAGGCTAAGCGTTGACGGTTTACTTGTTTATTTTCCATATGATTATATTTATCCAGAGCAATATGCTTATATGTTGGAACTTAAAAGAGGTTTGGATGCAAAGGTATTAAAACTTTAAGAAAAAAAATTGTGTTGTTTTAATGCGTCAATTTTAAAAAATATTTTATATTTTTAGGGACACTGTCTCTTAGAAATGCCTTCGGGTACTGGGAAAACGGTATCTCTTTTGTCACTTATTGTGGCTTATATGATTCAACATCCATATCACGTAAGGTATTATGACTCATTTAGTGATTTTTTCTAAAATATTATAATTTACCTTGTTGTTTCTCAATTATGTATTAAATAATTCCTTGATTGATTAATTTTTAGAAAATTAATATATTGTTCTCGAACTATTCCCGAAATAGAAAAAGTTGTTGAAGAATTAAAGAATCTCATGGATTATTATGAGAAATCAACTGGTGAAAAACCTAGTCTTACAGGCATGGTTTTGAGTTCTCGAAAAAATATGTGTATTCATCCTGAGGTATGCATTTTTTACTAACATCTATCTGATTTTTATGCATAGTCAGTCTTTGCTAAGACATTTTAAATATGAATTTAATATATAAGTACTCATAATTTATAGGTTTCTCGAGAAAGAGAGGGAAAAGCTGTTGATGGAAAATGTTTTTCGTTAACAGCAAGTTATATTAGAGAAAAAAATGCAGCCGATGACTCTGTACCAGTTTGTAAGTATCTCATAAATCATATTACTGTTGATAAATTGCAATGTTCTAATTTTGAACATATCTCAGGTCAATTTTATGAAGGTTTTAATACTGAAGGGAAAGAATTTGTATTACCTCACGGAGTATATACAATAGACGATTTGAAACAATATGGCTCAGATAGGAATTGGTGTCCTTATTTTTTGGCTAGATATGCTGTAATTTATTGTTATGATTTAATTAATTATATAGTATATTACTATATATGAATTTGACGAGGATTTTTTCAGGTGACACATGCTGAAATTGTCGTATATTCTTATCATTATCTATTGGATCCTAAAATTGCAGAAGTAGTGTCTAAGTCATTTCACAAAGAAGCAGTTGTTGTTTTTGATGAAGCTCACAATATCGATAATGTGTGTATAGATTCCATGAGTGTAAAAGTGACTAGGAAGGTTATCGAAAAAAGTACTCAGGCTTTACAACAACTCGAAAAAACTGTTTCTGAGTATACACTAATGAGATTCATATAGTGATTTTAATAATGATTTCTATAATGTTTTGTTTTTCATTTATAGGTTAAAAGAAGACGATGCAAACCGTTTAACAGAAGAATATCATAGAATGGTAGAAGGTTTGCGAGAAGCATCTCTTGCTAAAGATACTGATATATTACTTGGAAATCCTATTTTACCCGATGAAATACTAAATGGTATTATAAATAAATTATGAATATGTTATTCACATTTCAGATCAAACTAATACTCAATTAATCAATTTCTAGAAGTGGTTCCTGGAAATATTCGCAACGCGGAACATTTTCTTAGTTTCTTAAAACGTTTTATTGAATATTTAAAAACTAGATTGAGAATTCAACATGTGGTCCAAGAATCTCCAGCTGGTTATTTATATTTTTATAACTTTTTCGAATAAGTAGGTATAAATTCAAAATAATATTAGATTATTTTATTTGATTAGGTTTTCTCAAAGATGTAGCATCCAGAGTTTGTATAGAAAGAAAACCATTGAGATTTTGTGCTTCGAGACTTTCATCATTGTTGAGAACGCTAGAAATACCAGACCCTTCAAATTTTTCATCATTAATTTTGATAACAAATTTGGCCACTTTGGTTTCCACTTATACCAAAGGCTTTACTATTATTATCGAACCGTTTGACGATAAAACACCTACAGTGTCAAATCCTGTATTGTATTTCAGGTATTTGTTTTTTTTATATTTAAATTTTTATGGGAATTTTTTATAAGCTTTTGATTTTAGTTGTTTAGACTCATCGATTGCAGTACGACATATATTCTCTCGTTTTCAAACAGTTGTTGTAACGTCGGGTAAGATTTTCACGAAATATTCATAAAAGAAAATGTAGCTTTTATCAAAAGTGGCAATTATTATTTTTTTTAGGGACTTTGTCACCATTAGATATGTATCCGAAAATATTAGATTTCAATCCTGTTGTTATGAGTTCCTTTACTATGACACTTGCCAGACCTTGCTTATTGCCAATGGTAATTTCCCTTTTTTTCTATATCATTATTATCATTCAATTATTTATAACAGAATAATCTTATTTTAGATAGTCACCAAAGGTAGTGATCAAGTCGCAATATCATCTAAATTTGAAACAAGGGAAGATGTTGCAGTAATAAGAAACTACGGTCAACTATTAGTCGAAGTATGTATATATGATTTACATATAATTTAAGACTGAGTACATTTACTAGTTTTGACCTTGTGATTTTTCAAAAATTTTCGATGTCTATCACAGACTGTTTCGCAACATATTGTTCATTTTTGAAAGTTCAATAGTGGGTGCTATGAATACTATAGTTAGTTTATATGAAACGCGATAAAGTCGGAAATATGTACCTGGCTTAAAAAAATGTTTATGTAGCGAAGTAGGCAATTAGGTATTTAGAATACGAATTTGTAAATTTTCAGTTATTTAAAAATTTAATTTGCAAACCCCCCCCCCATTCTATTTATGTTTTTTAAAGACGGTTTTTTAGAATGGGAAGCACAGCTATGTTTATGTGAAAATAGAAGGTAGAATTTTTTGTCTCTAGAGCCAGGAATTTCTTTAATTTCTAATAAATTCATAGTTTTCATGTAATTTTTTTTCAATTATCCAGATTTTTCGCTATCTGGACTATCTACATCTCCGTTTAGTCTGGATAATGGAGGTTTTACTGTATTTTTGAAAATATTTAAAAACCATAGAGCGGCGGGGGACGGGACTGAAAAACAATTTACCTATAGTGCCATTTATCCTCAAACTGACCCTGAATAGAGTAATTTTATCATGTTAATACAAATTTATTTTTTGTTCTAGATTGCATCTTGTGTTCCTGATGGTGTAGTTTGTTTTTTCACATCCTATTTATATTTGGAATCGGTAGTTGGATCGTGGTATGATCAAGGCGTTGTCTCGTCTTTGCAAAAACACAAATTATTATTCATTGAAACTCAAGATAGCGCGGAAACTAGCTTTGCGTTAATGAATTACATAAAGGTTCAAACGAATTCTTAAAATTTTTATACTTGTATAATTAAAATGAATCTACTAAGAATTTATTTTTAAAGGCTTGTGAGTCTGGTAGAGGGGCTGTGCTTTTATCGGTTGCAAGGGGTAAAGTTTCAGAAGGAGTTGATTTTGACCACCACTTGGGAAGAGCTGTCCTTATGTTTGGTATTCCATATGTTTATACACAGAGCAGAATTCTTAAGGCTAGATTGGAATATCTTAGAGATCAATTTCAAGTCAGTTTATATTTCAAATGTGCTAAAAATTGCTATAAGATTACTATTATTGTATTATATTGCTTATAGATCCGAGAAAATGATTTTTTAACATTCGATGCAATGAGACATGCAGCTCAATGTGTAGGGCGAGCAATAAGGTATATGATTTTGTTGTTCTTTTCTCTTTTTCTTTTTTAATAACAAGTTATTCTTTTAGAGGTAAAACTGACTATGGTATAATGATATTTGCTGATAAAAGATTTAGTAGAATCGACAAACGAAGTAAGTTACCAAGGTGGATACAAGAACATATCAAAGAATCTCTTTGTAATTTGAGTACCGAAGAAGCTGTTCAGGTATTATTATTTACATTTGACAGTTTTGTTTATATTGGAATTTTACTTATGATTAATTTTATAATTATTACCAAGTATCGAAAATCCTAATATATGATTTTATTCTAGATTTGTAAAAGATGGCTACGACAAATGGCACAACCATTTACTAGAGAAGACCAGTTAGGCGTGTCACTTCTCACTCTACAACAGTTACAATCTGAAGAACAACAGAGTAAAATTGAAAAGAGTGCATTACAAAAATAATTTGGTTGTTAATAAATAAAAGAAACATAAAATAATTCTTTTTTTACTTTAAAGACAATGTGTGCATATGCACACATGCATTGACAATGATAACGTTAGTTAACTATAAAAAATATGGAAAATAATACAGACGCTTTCTCATATTAATCAAACATTTATTTAAAATTAATTGTGTTTTTGTATTGGTCGGCCGTTATTACAATATTTTGTAATAGGTTGATCCAATAATGCCATCATTCCCCGTCCACTCTTGCGGCATATTTCCTGGCCATCTTTGGAAGCAGAAACGCGTCTATTTTCATTCAATTTGTTAAATAAATGCCTGGAATTTCATCATTTTTAATCTAAAGAACTCTTTCAGCAATAAAATGGCCATTTGCTAAAATTAAATTACCTGGTATTATGATACGGAATTTGTTGGGTAGATATCCACTTGATCTGATGCATTGACGATAATTCGTTTTCACACGGTGAGTTGAGAAATTCTGCACATCCAAAAAATTTTGATATCGTGTCAGCAATAGAAAAGAAAAGTATAACTTTGTGACCAGCCTGGAAAAGATTTGATCAAAAATTTAAAATACAGGTAAGTGAGTATTGTATTTTACGGTATTTAATATTTTAAAATAGTAATTCAATCATTCATGTTTTATGAGATGCCGCTAAATTTTTTATAAAATCGATGCGAAAGAATATAAAATCTCAAAATGAGAAGAAACATATTTAAATATAAATTTGCACTATAAAAGTATACAAACCTGATTGGCTTTTATGAGTTTCCTTTCCGTAGCATTTGAATAATTCCAGACACCAATATTTTGACTGATTTCAATAGCGCTAGGGTCTCTCGCTTTGATAACAAAATAGCGGGTAATTTGTGAGTTGCTGATGATTGATGTTTCGTTAGTTGTATTTGCATACTTTTCTATATTTGCTAAAAGTAGATTGCCACTAGATGGACTCAATGGTGCCTTGGAAGATGCAAAATTCGGAAACATGTTTGCATGATTGGCGAAACTATAATTTTGATGCAATTTGTTTTGCTTGTTGGGTAAAAAATGAGCGTGATTTGATTGATGGTTAGGAAATGCATTTGGAGAATTATAATTTGGCCGTTGAAATGATCGATTTTCGTAACTATAATTAGAATCAAAGTCGTTCATTCTTTGCCTAGAATTATGAGGTTCTGACAGTTTGGGTTTCTGACCGATACCAGAAGGTTGAATTAAACCAACATTTCTTTCTTCTAAGCTTAATACGTGAACAATAGTTGAAATTATCTTTTCATCCATTTGGCTGGTGACTTTTGCAGGGTGTAACATTCTTCTTATCATTAACGCTGAAAATTTCTGTCTTAACAAATAGATCATAAATGCATCCCGAGGTGTTGCTGTAAACACAATCCAGTCATCTATTGATAGTGAACTCGTTTCTGTATGTGGAAGATCGTTTTCTTCATCTTTCTCACTATCAGAATCATCTGATAGGTCTGGAAGGTTAGTTTTGAGTGCTGTCGGGCTTAGACGTAAAGGTCCACCAAATAAAGCTACAGTTAAAGCAGTAGTTATTGTATTGCAACGGATGAAACAACTTCTTCCCATTTTTACAATTTCTTCATATACAACCCAATCAGATGGTATGTTTTTTAAAGAATCAATTAATCCTGATTTGCCGCGAGAAATGTGAAGAGATGATCTTGGATGAAACGACAATTTGACTTCTTTGCTAGTTCTTAACGTAGAATCTTCTCTATCTATTCTTGCAATTGAAGGATAAAGACCACTGACTAGGGCAGCTTTCACAACAAACCATTTTTCAGAATTTTGGTTAACATCCTTTATATCACCGAGTCCCTTGACTTTTACAAGGCCAATTGCCCTAAGTTGTGCTAATAATTGGGTTCTTAGTCCAACAATCATCTCCATAGCAGCTCTATTAATAAGATTG
The DNA here is from genome assembly GCA_028571205.2 of Hydropsyche betteni. NCBI lineage: Eukaryota > Metazoa > Arthropoda > Insecta > Trichoptera > Hydropsychidae > Hydropsyche > Hydropsyche betteni. The sequence continues at coordinate 59,510 of JAOXNN020000048.1, read as the reverse complement.
TCTTTGCAGAATTTTTTTTCAGTCTTATTTGCTCTAGAAATTTGCCAAGCTTGAAAAACTCTAAGCAAACCCATATGATCAGAAAGTGAATCTGCCGAAAACTCTTTTTTGATTTCATTACTTGTTTTTTTGTTACTTATATTCGGACTGATTTGAAATGGATCTTTGTAAGACAAACAGCAAACTATTGTTAAAATCGGATCCAAGCATTTTAGTATACATGCATATAAAAGCATTTTACCGAGTTTCGGATCAATTGTCAAACTTAACAAATGTTGGCCGATTTCAGTCAAGTCTTCCATTGGCGTCAAAGCGCCTATAGTTTTAAGAAGTGCTACCGAATTTCTGATGACAACAAACGACGGAGGCTCAATCGCTTTAGATAAATAGTCAGCAATCGGTGTATTGTTAGAAGCCAGAAGTTTTGTATGTAAACATAGTTCATGCAGTGGAACACGTAAAATTTCAGGTGTAGTATTGTCGGGAAAATGATCATATCTGGTTTTCGAATACATCAAAAATGCTTTTCCAGGTTGTGTCCTACCAGCTCGGCCGATTCTTTGTATAGCACATGCCTTTGATATCCATGACCGTTGCAATGAGCAAACTCCAGTGATAGATTCAAAAAATTTTTCTTTGACTTTTCCAGAATCAATTACATAGACAACATCATCTATCGTAATTGAAGTTTCAGCTATGTTTGTGGAAATTATGATTTTTCTTACATTTGGAGATTTGACGAATACTTTTTTTTGATCAGCAGTTTGCATATTGCTGTGAAGAATATACAATTGATAGTTGAACTGCCTCATTTCATTGCAAGTCGTAATCATGTCTCTCAGGCAGATTATATCGTCATAACCTGTTAGAAAAACTAAAATGGCTCCTTTTGAAAGATTTAAATGTATATATTTTATGACGGTCAACAAAAAATCATAGTCAACGATCAAATCATCTTTTATAGAGGTTTCGTAAAGTTCAAGATTCATATCAATTTCTTTATCTTTATCATCTCTAGGAACATCTGCAGATATATTTTCTGTTTGAAGATTTTGTAAAAAGCTGACGCATTCGTTATGGTTTTTAGAAATAGCATAGTCAATAGCTTTTTTTCCTTGTTTATCAGTGATATTGTGATCACCTCCTACAAAAAAATATATCTTGTGAGTATTAAATTTTGTAAGGAAAAATTATTTTTAAGAACAAAAACAAGTATTTCAAACCCATTTTAATTATATCTTGAACTAAATCCATGCATCCATGATGAGCAGCTACCATTAAACCAGTCATGCCTGTTTCACTGTGAGCACAGTCGACGGGCACTCCTTCGGAAACATACAAGTAAATAATTTGTCCGAAAGAATCCTGAAAAAAAGGCATATTTAAAAAAATGTTCAGATATCTGTATTGAATAACTGAAAAAATGTTTGCATACCGGGCTTCCTTGGTCATAAGCATCAGTTAAAAATTCGTCTACATCGTTTTGTATACTGGGTTCGATTTCTTCTAAAATGCATTGCGATTCAAATTGTGCAATAATAACATCATCTAAAATTAATATGGAGAAAAATTTATTGATTATGTCTAAAAACAAATTTTATTCAATCGACAAATAGTTGACCCTCGACAGTGTCGCATTTCTTCGGTTTTGCCGTTTTAACAAAACATTTTTCTAATTTTCTCATAGCTTCAGATTTATATTTAGTCAAAGCTAAAATTTCATCTAGATACACTCTTTGAACATCATAAGTTCTACCAGGAATCGATACAATAGGACAATTATTGAAGTATCTACGATCCAAAAAAACATTATGTATTAAAAAAAATTCAACAAAGTGGAAAAATACAGACAATAAAAACAAACCTACATACTTGGAGAAAATTGAAGTGTCTATAGTAGCAGACATTAAAATTAATTTAAGATCTTTGAATTTTCCCAAAGCATCTTTTAACGATATAAGCAAAAAATCAGCAAATTTATCTCTTTCGTGAACTTCGTCTACTACTACGTGAGTAATCGAGGAAAGCGCCGAGCCTCCCGTCATCAAAGTTCTCAACAAAACTCCGTTTGTGCAATACGTGAGTACAGTCTTGGGGCTCACTCTGGATTCCAGGCGTATTTGGTAACCTATTGAATATCCTATTTTTTCATTACGTTCAAATGCCACCTATATTAGATCGACGTGGGATAATCTTTTTATAGTTACATTTTCTTGAGATTCGAAAAAAGAAATGATCGAACAAACGGATTTTACCCTTTCAGCCACTGAGACAGCTGAAATTCTACGAGGTTGGGTGCAAACAATACGACAAGGTTTCTTTTCTGACTGACATTGATCGAGAATAATCTGCGGAATTTGAGTGGTTTTCCCCGAACCAGTTTCACCGACTACAACGATAACCTGAAATCGATATAAACTAGTATAGAAACGAATAATTTCTAAATTAATAATAATCATATAGATTAGTCGTACTTGGTTGGAATTAATACTGTCTAGAATTTGTTCAGTGCAAGCTGCGATCGGAAGGTTTCTTTTATAAGATAACATTTCGGACGAGTATTGCACGTTGGGGACCTGCGGAAGTCCTCCGGACAAATGACCCATGGCCACATGGTTGTTTCTCTCTCTCTCGCAACAACTGTTCAGCTCGTCTTTTTCCCTGGTAGTGATGGGAAACGTTTCCAAGAGATCTGCGACTACTTGTCTGGCGGACGGATCCAAACAGAGAACGGCATCCTTTTGAACGATTGTCGAACCAGACCTTTTATAGACGGTGACGAACCTTTTAACTCCTTAAAGTAGAAACATACAAAAGGGGATATAGAAAAGATGAAAGGAGAAAATGAATAGGTGAATATGTATACAGGTTTTACACTTTGAATTGGACACTTTGCAAATCAAACTGGACATTTTACAAATCTAACTGGACTTTTACAAATCAAATTGGAAACTAAAAATCAAATTAAACAATTGTATGATTTACTCAATTGGTATTAATTTATATGCTACAGGTTGAGTGTCCTATTCATTTGCGCACAAAAAAACTAGTCTGTTCATTCACCTTCTAAAGTTTACACTTGAACTGTAATATATAAACTGTATATGTATATTTTGTATATGTCACAGCTCAAGTGTTCACTTTTGTTTATTTATAACCATACTAGTTTGGGCTAAACTAAAAACAGACGTCATAAGCATCATGCTTGAGTTAACGTTTTAGCTTGAGTCGTAAAAAAGTATTCAAAACAAACTCTCGAAGTTCAAACTGACACGACAGGTACACACTACGCATATTTCTCAATCATTAGTTGACATACTAATTTCCACCTTATTGATATTTAGCATAAAAGCGTTATCTGAGTGCAAAAAATTAACTTGTTATGCCACACTAATAATTGGACTAGAGTGTTTAAAAGATGAATAAACAGACTAGTTTGTTTGTGCACAAACAAAGCGGACACCCAAACCGTAACATATACATACTGCACATGTATATTTATACAGACATATATAAATAAGGGCGAAAAATTAAATGGTCAGAATTTTAATTGCGTTTTGGTCAGAATTTTAATCAAAAACGGTCAGAATAAAATAATGAACGGTCAAAATAAAATTCAAAAATGGTCAGGATTTAATAACGAAACGGTCAGAATAGCTTAGGCTAGGAAACTTAATATTGTTGACTATTTAAAAAAAAAAAAAATTCTGACAAATCCAGTTAAAATTCTGACCGAAACATGATTAAAATCCTGACCAATGTCAAGTAAATTCCGATAAATGAGATAAAAATTCTGACTGAAATCGTATTCGAATTCTGACCATTCAAATAGCAGCCATAAATAAATACCCATTGAGTAAATTGTACAATTGTTTAATTCGATTTTTAGTGTCCAGTTTGATTTGGAAAAAGCCCAACTCGATTTGTAAAACGTCCAATTCGAAGTGTAAAACCTGTACCTTTGCCTCTCGACTTGGTGCAAAGACCCATCGAAAGGGCGAACGCGTGCACGAAGGCCCGCTCCTGGATCGACAGACTGGAGGGCATCGGAAGCTCTGCGACGCCAGGATTTCTGTACATTTGTGTCACTTGAAGTTGCAAGGCGAGACGGGCCGCCGAAGTAACGCCCGAAGTCGCTTCGCTCAGGCGCGACCCTCTTTTCTTCTTTGTTCGTTTTGGGTTCGAGTTTGTAGCGGGATTTGGGTCGGGATCTGCCGGATTCGGGACTTTCGAATCGGAATTTGAACATTTCTCGTCGATTCCTGTCAATCCTGACCCCGATCCTGTTCCTGCTCCTGCTCCTCCTCCGCGGATTGAACGTTTTCTGCCCATTGGGGTGTATCTGTAATATTTCTGTTGCCGGCTGAAACGCCGTATGACGGCTCTGACAGATCTCTGTCACGTCCGATGTAGCCAGCAGTAAAATTGCCGAAATGTTTTTTTCTTATTTTATAATAAGTATGCTCGGTAAAGGTGATGTACCGTCCTAGTTCGTACCAACCTCCCAAGCGGTGCCTCCTAAGATTAGCGTGTCTAGTTTTTGAGTTGGTGCCCGGCATTGCGTTTATAAAGCACATGCACCTATACTCATTCGCAGTTTGACAGTTGGTCGTACGAAACTTTTTGTTCAGGTATTGAGCTGTTTGAGTATTCAACACTATGATCATTCATCAACAAAAAACCCAATTTCATTCGTTAGGTTGGGTTCTATTTCGTATAGAAATAATAAACTGACGTTCAACGTCAAAAATTGGATGCAAATGTGTGCGTGGATGCAGGGTACCAATTTAAACTTATAACTGAATTTGTATATGTATGCGTTTTACTGGTTGGGAGGTTGATACGTTCATGGGCGGCACGCCACTTTTACCACCTTACTTAATCCAAAACATCGATCAAAAAGAATGAAATTGGATTTTATGTTGATGAATGATCATAGTGTTGAATACTCAAATGATACAGCTTCAATACCTGACCAAAAAGTTTCGTACGTCTAACTGTCAAACTGCGAATGAGTATAGGTGCATGTGAATGTATAAACGTAATGCCGGGCGCCAACTTAAAAACTAAACGCGCTAATCTCTGTATTTTTAGGTGCATGTACGTGTAATAAACGCGTTTCACCACATGGGACGTTGGCACGAACATGGACGGTACATTACCTTTACCATCATGCTTTTCGACGGAAACGCAACCGACGACACAAAAATAAAACAAACATAACAATATTTATAAAAAAACATTTATGAAAGAGTATGGTCGAGAAAAACAGAATCGGGGTATCGCTAATAGAATTAATAACAAGAGATATCTGACATTTGGTCGATTCGGTGGCTCGGCGTTCCCCAACGATTCGTATCGTATTCAACGATAATAAAATAAAATAAAATCGAACGAATGATAAGGCGTTCGCTTCTCGGCGGAAGAACGTAGCTGTCGTTTTTTTAGTTGTCACCGAAAGACGATGCGTTCTTCGAAGGCCTGCAAAAAAAGTGTGCGCGTTGAATTTCGCGAGCATCTAAAACGTTTCCGAAGGGTTCGAGTTCCGTCTCTTTGAGATTCGCCCTTCAATTAAGATAAATGTGCACAAGTTATAAATTCAGTTTCTATATTATTATTGTTAATATTATTATATATAGTAGATATATCCATATATAATGTCGAAAACGTTTCGTCGATGCGTCGAAGGCAGTCTTCCACCATGCTATGCGGTCAACAGGCTAGAAGAAAGAAGAGCTAACGCTAGAATGTTGAGGTGCGCTAATTCTTCTTATTTAAACATGTTATACGAAGATATTTTATATTTGTATGCTTATATGTAATATGTATTTTAAGTAACAATATATTTCATGTTTGGTATTTTTGTTTGATTACATTTCAGGCTCGAAAGGCAAAGAAAACCTGATAAACCGGAGGATTTTGTATGTTATTCTGATTCAGAAAGTGAAGAAGATACACCTTCTCAGCAGCAACAAATTTTGAGGACTTCTTATAATTTTGCAGACTATGTTTGTTCGCGCGAAATACAAATTCAAGAAGTAATAACCTATTCGATTTGCTTTTTTATCACATTATGTTACATAAACAAATTTACTTTATTATACGAAATGATTGTTGAAAATTTATGAGTAAAACTGTTTTGCAGACAAAATTCACCAACTCGATGTATGCGTCGCGACATATTTTGACACACGATATGTTTAAAGAAACCCCTATTAGTCTCGGAAATATGAACAAAGTTTTTTGTTCTCAATGGCTCTCTGATAGACAAGTAGTTTTCGGCACGAAATGTAATAAGGTATCGCTTCACTTTTCATTTTATCGTTTATGGAATTATGTAGAAAAGTTTTATGATAAAATTTATGGTTTTCAGTTAATGGTATACGATGTCAACACTCGTCAATTAGATGCAATACCGACTTTAAGGACTCGTCAACCGTGGAGTGCGCATGAACATCAAACGGGCATTCATGCAGTGGAAATAAATCCATCCCGAACTCTTTTAGCGACGGGTGCGAGAAATTCGTGTGAAGTTGCCGTTTATAGATTGCCGACGTTAGATCCCGTTTGCGTAGGAGAAGCTCATAAAGATTGGGTGCTCGATATGTGTTGGTTGGACGATGAATTTCTCGTATCGGGCTCCAGAGATACAAAAGTCGCCTTGTGGCGAATATTTAGTGATAATGATGATGATGCTGCTGCTTTCGGCACTGACGAGAGCAAATCAAACGTTACTTCCACTTCTACTAAACCCCCAAATACTGCAGTTCCTTCGAATTCGGGACAGCAGTCGTTACCGTTACACGATTATATAGTTCCAGTAACATTAAAAGAATGCAAATCAGGTTCTACTATGATGATTTGGTTCATATAAATTACCTATATGTATGTATTTGCGCTAATATATACTCGTTTTCAATATGCAGGTCAGAAAGTTCGTGCTATAACCTTCAACAGGAACTGGAAAGAAATAGCTGCTTTGACTCTCAACGGTTATATTCATGTGTTCGATGCTGAAACTTTTAATCAAAAAATATCAAGAAAATTGCCATCTTGCCAAGATCTAGTATGCCTAGCGACTCAAGAAAGCGGATTGTATGCTATCGGTTGCAAATCCTATACGTTACTTTTAGATTGCCGTACACTTCAACCTATTAAAAAAATTACATCTCGATACAACGGTTGTGGTATTCGTTCGGCAAGTTTTCAAGGAAATTTGTTAACGATCGGTACTGGATTAGGTCAGCAAAGTTTTATCTTTTTTTACTTTCGCTTAAATTTTGGCAAGCTCTCTTTAATTTTTTTTTATATTTCAGGAATGCTGATGTTTTATGATTTACGAGCTGGGAAATATTTAGAAAGCAATATACATTCGTCGAAAACGGTTGTTTTGAAAGCATCTAAAGGATATGTGGTATGAATTTGCATGTAATTTTTTTTCTGTTTAGTTTTTATCAGTAACAGAAATTATAGTCTGGGAATTTTTCTTTAGTTTCCAGATGATCAGGCTGACATTTTCAATCAAAGCAAGTATGTTCCGGCAATATATACACATTGTTATGATGCTACGGGAACTCGTATTTTTACTGCAGGCGGACCATTACCAGCTACTCTTATAGGAAATTATGCAGGACTGTGGCAATAATCTTTTCTTGGTTTTACTAGCTTAAATTTTTTCTTATTTTCTCAGTGTGGTGTCTAAGTATATTTATTTTGATATTTTATGAAATAAACAATCTTAAAATTCAATTTTACAAATAGAACAATAATGTGCTTTTTATTCAATCAATAATGTGTTCCAAGAAATGCATGAAATGATACATTTACAAATTTATACTATGTCGAGAATGTCCCTACATATAAATACACATTGATCAGTTGATTAAGCCAACACAAATTTGTCTGTAAGTACTTATGTATTGTTTTCAATCAGTTAATTTATAAATAAAGTTGTCTTGAAATATGTTTTTACACATTCTTCAATCATATTTGGTAATTTTTTTTACCATTAACACTCAATCTATGGCAAGGAATATGTATTAACAATTAAGCATCCATATTATCAATTATATCCAGGGATCATCTTCAAGTATAAATTTATCACAAAAACCATAAGACTATTCATTTTATGTTTTAACTTCTTGTATATAATTATTTACAAAAATTAGAAATTTTAATAATATTTAATAGATACTCTGTAATTTGAAATTTGTTTTGTTAGATGTTCTGTTAATTTTAAATTCATAAAATTTAAAAGCTGGGAACTGGGAACCTTCGTTGATGCCTTATAGATTTCATAAATCAGCATTAATGTTTTTAAACAGTTCAATGGACTCATATTATGACACTAACTATCGTAAAATTATTATTTTTGGAACTAAATCCACACATATATTTTTCAAATAACCATCTAGATTTCAAACGCAAATAAACTTATTTGATTTGGTAATCAAGAAATCATATTTTAGCAGAAAAAGATGACAACAAATATCATTTTATTCCCACTTTTAAAAATACAGTTAAATCCCAAGTAAGAATGAAATGCTTGCAATATATATTGTTGATTATTGAAAAGATAAATCAGAATTCTTGAATATATAAAAAAAAAAATTTCGAGCCTGCAAGATGATCATCAGAGATGCGTGTAATCGAATTTTACCATTCAGAATGGCTTATGTATATATGTGATTAAAATTTTATTTTTTTGTAATGTTAACGTGTATATCATAGTATAATAGCGAAATAGTGTGTCAATTTTATGAGGAATTTGACATTTTTTTTTAATTCAAAAATTGTATTTATTTCATGAATGCATTTTTCTAAGATAAAGTGCATATGTTACGTCCATTCAAAATGATTAGACTTCATTAAGTATTGTAAATTGGTTAACTTTCATTGATTTTAACAAAACTAGTGGGTAAGAGAGTTTTTAATTAAATAAACATAATCTATTCTGACAAAATACTCAGCGTACGAAACAAAAAAACCAACCAGTTTATTTTTTAACTAGAAAAATTGCAATTTATGATTTTGCATAAAGTAGCAAAGTAAAACATTTGCCAATTAGAAACCTAGGTATCGTCTCGTATGATTTGAATGTGTTATATGTACTTATTTTTACACACTATATATAATAGAAATACACACCGAATTTAGTATTACTTTTCTATGTTTATATCATAGCCATTAGCTTATAGAAAAGTATGCTTAAATAATATAATGATAAGTTATTTTAAGATTCTGCGAATATGTAGAATAGTTAAATTAAATATTGATAAAAATATTTTAAAGGAGAAATCAGTTATCTAGAATATTTCGCTGTAAAACGATACAAAAAATATATAATTTTAATTTTCAGAAGTTTTATAAAAATATAATTTATATTTTCATCAAACTGATAATTTGAATGTTCACCTTTTGTACGTTATTCGTTTAAACAACGATAAAAGGAACATTAAATTTTGTGTAACATTCTAAAATATTATTTCAACCATCATAGGGTTTTGATAATTGCATTGAATTATTTATTATATTTAGAAACTAAATTATTTTCATATTTGTATATTAATGAAATACCTATGCTGGGTAATTAATAAAAATATCAAAAGAAGTATACATGAAATTATATTATGTACTTTATTATTATTATAAAATTATAAAAAATGCTTTAGTAACAATTTAAGATAAGTGATTAAACTCAATATGTTTTTTCCAACCGTTAACGAGTACAGATGGAACTACCCACCCTAAAGGAATACGAGCGCCGTCATTTTCAACACATACATATTGGTCCCATTTTTTTCTGAAATTAAAATTGAAAACTAATATAATACTTGGCAATATAAAAGAATAAAAATTGCAGAGACAATCAAAACCTTCTGGCTATAAATTCACTGGGTGTTATGTTTTGCTGCGGCAACAAATCTATATCTCCAAACAAAACGTTTCTCCAATGATTCGAGAACAAACGATAATTTTGAAATGTGTTATCAGTAATCGTTACGTTACAAAATTCATTATTTTCATTTTTAATTTTTTCACTCAACAACTTTTTTTCTTGAGTGTAATCATCTAAAGCTTTTTTCCAAAAGCTATTTAATTTTTCTGCATCCATAAACAATAAAAAAAAGTATAAGTCAATACTATTGAAAATTGTTTGAGATTAAAAATAAAAAAAAGTACTTCAACCTATAGACGAATAGAATAATTTTTGGTGTGAAAATATGATAGCTTCGCCTCTTCCCATTGCAGATTTTTCTCTGGATTTCCTCAAATCACATAGACGGTCGAGCAAAAATAAAAATCGTTTGGCTTCCGTTTTCCGTTTGTTGACATCTTTCAATAATAAATCAATTTTTGATCTGAATTCATCATTCTGAAAAATCAAGTAAATATATTTATGCTATTTCGAAGTTCACAAAGAGCAAACAGTCATATTATTGAGTTTTATTATATTTTACAATTAGTATATTTAATTGAACAAAATAAATGCTGAAAATAGAAAACGTGGAATATGTAAGTCATCATAGGAGAAGACCAGACAAACTTTTTTCATTTATTATCGGTGAAATGTAGTCAGTTCCACAAAATAAAGGACAAATGGGCGATTATAGAAGATAAAATTTTCTTTTATGCATAACAAATGCCTTTTTTCTTCAAAAAATGCTTTAACCTTTTATGAATGATGTCTAATTGACTAGCATAAAAAAAAACTAATAATTCATCAAAAATTTATTTTTCAAAAATGCTAGGAGTCCTTTTCAATAACTAAATTAAATATAGATGGCGAAGAAGAGGTAAACAGTAGTGTCCAAAAAAGAATGAAAGAGATCAGTTTGAATAATTATACGTGTAAGAGAAAAAATAAACTGAGTAATATGCAGATAAGAAAAATAAAACAAAAATATGAGAGTAAAAATAGTATTTGTTGCGGTTTTTTTTATTTTTTAGTTGTGCGTGCGTGTAAAACATGAAACAAGGATATTAATGGCTAAATTGAGACTTACAAGTCGAATGCCATTTTGGTTTAAAAAAAATAAGATCATAGTTCAAAAATTTACGATTGTCTTTCGTTTACAGACAAAAAGTAACCATAATTTTACTTAAAAAAGGTTACAAAAAGGTTAGGTATTGGTTACAAAAATCAGCATATATTAATATGACCTAGATAAAAAAAAAACCCAAATCACCTTTCGTTTCTCATCCCGTTCGTCCGCCGATTCTTTGACCCAGTCGTTGATTTCTGTCGTTTGTTTGGCGATCAACAGTCTCGAATTAGTTTTATCAATGGCACGTTTAGCTCTGTTCAGCTTTTGTCTCCTGCGTTTCGAAATTCTTTCAGATAAATACTTTTTAAGGGAGATGTCGCGAAGGCGTCTCATGTTTGCATTTATATCCATTTTGATATGGTTAATTTCAATTACGTTTCGGTCGAAGGAATCATCATCGACGGTGGAGACGAGAGAGGCATGTTTGTTTCGTATTGCTGCACACATATCAAGCGTTTCCAATATTGTTCGTTTGAAACCGATCCGGGAAACGGGCGATCGGAGAACTTTTCGTTTGGATGCATCCCGCAGAGATTTTGCAGAAGGAAGAACGAGGTGCTCGAGCTTTTTTTCCATTTCGTATCGAAATCGACGATCCAGTAGTTTGTTTATTGATGAGCGATAAAAAAAAAATGTTAGCGTAAAGTTAGCGTTAGAGAGGTGAACGTGGAAAGGAGCTTGATCAGAACGAAGCTTCTTCGTAGGCAGCGATCTGTTTTGACGACTCTTCCAATATTCTGGAAGCTTCCTTGTAATCTTCTGTGTCTCGGATGTCGAGTTCGGCGTCCAGGATTTCCTTAAGATCGCAGTGGGCTTTCTTGAGTCTGTCGAAAATAGATTTGTATAATAAAAATGTATCAGGTGAATATAGGGTTGCCAACTGTTCCGGATTGGCCAGGATCGTCCCGGGATTGGAATCACTGTCCCGTATCCCGGACAAGTACAAAATTCCCTGGAAATTCAGAATTTGACTGCCTTGTAATGATATTTAGTTTTGAGCATGGCTGTAGCCAGGATTTTTTAAGGGGGGGGGGAGAGGGCGAAGCACTATTTGGTATATGTAAGTGATTTCAATCAATAAAAATATGCCGTTTTTTTCATTTGAAGAATGTGTGTGATGAATTAATGCAGAATTGGTATTACGATAGAGTACAGTAATTCCCCCTATAATGTCGAACCTATCTTAACGTTATTGGGGGGATTACTGTACATTAAAAAAAAATTGTATTTAAATGAATTTGAAAAAAATTACGTTATAGAGGGGGGGGGGGGGGATTAGTGTATTTCAACATAAATCTTATAATTTAAATACAACACGCAGAGCAAGGGGATAGGAGGGGAGGGCAGACCCCCCTGGCTACAACCATTATTTTGAGCTATTTGTCCCGGAATCATCACAGAAAAAGTTGGCAACCCTAATCACAGGTGAATAAATAAAAGGTTACCATTTAAATGGTCAGAATTTAAATATGATCTTGGTCAGAATTATAACTGGGTTTGTCAGAATTTATATTAAATTGTCAGAATAATATTAAGAACCCTAACCTAAACTATTCTGAACGTTTCGTTATTAAATTCCGACCAATTATTTTTTCATTCTGACAATTCATCATTTAATTCTGACCATTTTTGATAAAAATTCTGACCAAAACATGATAAAAATTCTGACCATTTAACTTTTTGCCTAAATAAAAAGGTTAGGTAAATGTGCAATGATCAGGTTAGTTGACGAATTTGAAGCATTCATATGTTATGGACAACTCCTGAGAGCCTCCTCCGTTGGCATGGGGCGGTCTGGCTCTTATGTTACATATCCCTTACCGAAATACGACTTGGTCTAGCGCGGTAAGGTATAGCCTAAACTGCCGCATTTGTCTGGCAAGGCCTCGTCATGCATAACTATAGGCTGCTAATGATAATGATGATATTTTATGAATAAAAACGTGGCGAAAAGCGAATCAAATGAAGATCACCTCCTGTCCGTGTCTGGAACCATCATGAGCGCCTCTTCGAGGAGCTGCCGGTTGTGCTTGAGCACGTGGGGCTCGGCCCCCGACGCCGCCGCCTTCTCGCCCCGCTCCTTTTGGACTTCGGCCTCCTTCCTATAGACGGCCGCTTCGCGACACACTCTCTTCACTACGCCGGCTTTTATCCGTATGGCTTTGACGCGTGCGTCCATTTCTGAGGAACGATAGACTGTGCTTATTGTTCAATTACACACACATGCACAGATCTTTAAAGCGTACACATCTGTCACGTCCTGCAGCCGGTGACTAATACCTAAAATATATCGGCTGATAAATATGTCGGTTTCGAATCATTTGAATATTTTAGGAAATATTGTGATTTATAAAATGAAAAAAATAATGCGAGTGTATTTTTTGTCGTTGTAATAGCGAATCGAAATTGGGGCTGTTTCGACGGCATTTGTTGACGTTTAGCCAAACGTCAACTGTTATATGTCAAGCGTCCGACATGAACGGCGAGCCGGTGAAGTCGTGGTCCGACGCGACGCCCCTGCACTTGGCCGGCGGGCTGTGGCTCGTCCCTTCGGCGGCGGTGCACGTGGCCGTCTCCCTCCCGGAAGCCGCCAAAGACGGCAACGAGAACGAATCCGTGTCCGGATGGGAGGCGTGCGAGAAGCTCAGGGAGGTCGCGCGGCCGCTCGCGTTCGCGCGGCTCAAGCTCGTCTCGTCGAGCGGGCGCAAGCTGCGCTTCGAGGGCGAGGCCGAGGACCGGCGCAGGGTGCGCCCCCTCGTCGACAAGCTCCACGGGGCCCGGATCAAGCTCGCGGCTTTCAGGCGCCCCCTCGAAGTCGAAGCTTTCGAGCCCGAGAACGAGTTCCCCGTGCGCCACACCTGGGACAGCTTCTTCCGCGACGCCCCCGACATGGACGAGATGAAGGCGGGGGAGCGACCCGACACCGTGCACCTCTCCGGCCTGCCCGTCGAGTGGTTCAAAGACTCCTCCCAAACCGACAACTTGCCTTCGGAAAGCGCGTTCCGCAGGGCGTTCGAGCGCTTCGGCAAGATCCGGCGCGTCGACCTGCCCGTCTGCGACCCTTACCGAAAGCAGATGAAGGAACACATGACCGGCATCACCAAGTTCTCGTTCGACTCGGAGCTCTATTTTGAGGGGTACGTGCAGTTCAGCGAGTACGTCGCGTTCGTCCGCGCCATGGACGCGTTCAGGGGCATGAAGCTCGCCAAGAAGAACCGCAACCGAGAGGGGACGGCCGTCGCGATCCGAGTCGACTTCGACAAGACCAAGCACCTGTCCGACGCCTCGGTCAAGAGGCGCTCCATCGTCCGGGAGAGACTCGTCGCCCGCCAAAAGGCCCGGCGGGTCGAGCGGGAGCGCGAGTCCGTCGACCGAAACGAGAAGCGGGAAGCCGAAAGGTCTTTTATATCTTTTTTCTCTCTTCACATCTCTCTCGAACGGCTGACCGAATTCGTTTTTCCGTCCGAGGGAGGACCACGAATCGAAGAGAACCCTCAAATTTGAACCGTCCGAACTTTCTTTCAGGCGCGAGAAGGACCGCCACGAAAAGGAGAAGCTCACCCACACGCAGGAGCGAGAACGGAGACGCAAAGCCAAGCAGCTGGCCAAGTTGAAGGAGAGGAAGGCCTCCGAGATCAATTCCAAAATAGCGCGAGAGAAAAAAAAGCTTCTCCGGACCCAGAGAAAGTTGCAGAGCATCCGGCTGATCGAAGAGCTTTTCAAGAGGATTCGAGTGGGTGCTTTTATATTTTTCGTCGACTCTTCGTCACCGTCTATTTCGTCGTCTTTTTTGTTTTTTGCAGTTCGAGCAACGCAGCGACACGCGCAAAGGAGAGAACGCACCTGAAACCTCCATTGACGCGAGCGTCGACAGACGTGACCACAACAGAAAAGAGTTGAAGAAGATCGAGAGAGCGCTCTTGTCTGAAAGGCAGGAAAAGTCCACCAGAGAGAGACTAGTCAGCAAATATATGAGCGTCCAAGAGCGGGAGTTGGAAGAGCAGAGACAAAAATTGCAAAAAGCTCTCGACGGTTATTTTCCTTCCAAGTGTTTGTAAATTTTGTTTGAGTCTTCCGATTAATTTGTTTCTTTTCTTTTGTTTTAGGGAAAATTGTATTGCGTTCGGTTCTCGACATAGGTAAACGGAAGAACAGATCTTCTTCGATTAGCTCCCTCTCGTCCGGATCGGACATTCGAGAATTTTCACAGAAAGATATTAAATTAGAGAAAAACACTTCCCCGGACAGAACTGCGCATATTGAAAGTGGTGATTTTTTCAGATTCAATTCGTACATTTACAGTTTCTATTTGAAATTTCTTTAAATCATTTTATATAACCTAGAATCTGGCAACGTGTTGCCGCCGGGTTACTCCGGACCCATGCAGCCCTACAACTTCAGATCGTACGGTCCATATTTACCCAACGATTTTGGCTATCCGCTCGGTGATTGTGTATAAATTTTTTTGAAATTTTGTTTGTGTAAAAATATTTTAACGTTTTAACGTTTTTTTTTTAGGAAATTTTCATCCTCGTGCTGGATATTTTCCTCAAGATCACAATTACAGAGGTCGAGGTTATGCATCGAGAAGATCGAGAGGTAGCACTTATGGTGCGAGAAGTTTTCGGCACGTTCCTAGGATGCCATATTTTAATGGACCCGATGCAAACCAAGAATATTATAAGTTATTATCGCTTTTTGCTTTTTACATTTTGGATAATTTAAAAATTTTAATATCACATTTGAATTGTAATATAAGTTTTTTTTGTAGTTTTGCTTTGACTGTTTTTTACTATGAAATTAACTTTGTATTTCATAATAGTTTTTTCTTTTAATAGATATTTCAAACAATTGACTGAAGTCTCGTCTAGCAGTTATCGGAACCGTATATATTCTCGCAGTAGAAGCAGATCACGCAGAAGATCTTATTCACGTTCGAGATCGAGGTCCTCGAGATCGCGTTCTAAATCCAGATCTAGATCACGTTCCAAATCCCGATCTAGATCTCGTTCAAAATCGAGGTGTAGAAGTAGATCGAGATCCAGACGACGTTCATCTTCTCGTTATAGATCAAGATATTCCAAGTCAAAGTCCTACAATTCCCGTTCCAGATCCAGAAGTCGCCGACGTAGAAGTCGTTCACGATCTGACAAGTCGCGACGTAGTCGTAGGACAAGATCTAAATCGAACGATAAAAAATATAATAAAAAAGATAGGACTAGATCAAAGTCAAAATCGAGATCGCAGTCTAAAACTGATACCGGAAATAAAAATAAATCATCTGAAAGAACAACTAGTGCCACAGATTTTATACCGAGAATTGTCAGAGAAAATATAGATAAATCTAAAACAAGTAATGCAACAGAATCGACAGAAGTTGCACAAATGGATCCAGCCATAACGGTATCTAGAGAAAGATCTAAAAGTTGGTCACCAGTTGAATAAATATATCCTCGCTAATTGTCAAATTGTCTCGAAGGTCAAAAACGTTATTCGACCACTTTCTGAATTTTTATGTCATTTATATGCGTATATATCATTATAAGCAGCCCGTTCACGCCCACTGCTGGACAAAGACTTCCCGATACTTTTCCATTTGCTTCTATCCTGAGCCACTCTCGTCCATGTAACAGTACGCATCTTATGTATTTCGACAATCCATCTACCACGTGGCCTTTTTTATGGGCGTTTAACGCTTCTCAGATACCAGTCCAGGGTTTCCCTTGTCCAGCGACCATCTTTCCTTATGCAATATGACCCGCCCATTGCCATTTAAGTTTTGTTTCCTCTTGTGGACTTTCCGCGATGTACATAGCGTACAACGTTTCATTGTTCTTTGCGCGCACCGCAACCTATTTATTTGCTAGCATTCAAGCACCCATGTATGTATATATGTATAAATATAATACATTTTATTTAAAAATAAAAAAACTATATTAAGAAAGCTTTTTGAATGTTTGTAAAATTTGTTTTGTTCAATCTTTATAAAAAAAATTATTTGATAAAATTAATATTTTGTATATCAGTTTGATAAAAAAAAAATAATAGCCTAAATATCTTTGTTTTACTTTTAAGTTATTTATTCTGTAAAATTAATTACACGGAATCATACCAGTTAATTAACAATTTAAATTAATTGATAATATGTCGATAAATGTTTGAGTTTTGAGGTAACGTTAGAATAAATATTATTCTACTCAGAATTGAGTGATGAATGTTCTAGAACTGATTTAATGTTTTTGACTATCTGAAAGTGAATCGCTCAAAGAAATTTTAATTTTGACAAAAATGTATCATGTACCTAAATACCTACATATATGCTACTTAATTTTTATTAAAATCTTCATATAAAACATTGAGTAATTTATTTTATTATTATAATGTTCAGTGGCCATGCTTTGACATTGAAAAGATTATTGATAAAATTAAAAAAGACATTTATTAATATTTATATATGTGTATACTTATGTACAGTGATAAATATAAAGCAGTTTATAATAATGTAGAAATTTATTAATTTATTCTGAACTAAAATATAAAAAAAAATATCTTTTTTTTACTTTATATAACACAAATACCATTTGATTTTTTATTATGTAGGTATAATATATGAAAGAATTATGATAATTAATCTAAAAAATATTAATAAAAAAAATGGGCTTATGAAAATATTTTTATTTGTTTTAGCAAATTGTAGGCATTTTTTTTAAATATAGATTATGATAATACATGTTATGGAAAATTTGCAGAATGGGTTTTAGTGTTACGAACCACTGATAATTATGTATAATTCATAGAATTTTATACATTTACATATATAATATAATACAGTAAATAATAATATGGAATCTAACCTAACTAGTGAAGTGACATTGAATCACTTTCAGAAATTATCTTTAAGTGAAATGATTCGTTTATGTGATAAATTTATATGTACAGTGAAAATCTTTTAACATAAAAAATCAGCTTACATGAAATAATAATGCGGTCCTGACAAAACCTAAGTAATTTCATGCATTTTTATTCTTTTAACAGGAAATCAAATTAGTAAAATTTTACAACATGAAATATTTGCGATTTTTTATGCATGCGACTTAGCATGATGAAACATTTCGGTCTCAACCATTTTACGTTAAGCGATCTAATCAAGATTCACTGTACATTACGGACTGGGTAATTAATAATGAGTTCACAAAAACTTATCGCAAGTTTGACATATTATACAATATTAATATTCAATTCAATTATAACAATTTACAATATCTAGAATAACCAAGCAATACAAATAAAAAAGGAAATATTTAAGTAATACGATTCATTTCCATCAAAATTTTCCATGTCACACAAGTCAAAAATTTAAAGTGAATAACTTCAATATTGTTTTTTAAAATAAATCGAAGATTGGATTACACCTATTAACAATTTCATCATCAAATGGTATTTTGTTACACTATAAAAGATGTTACATTAACAATCGACCTTCAATAATTTCTAAGACCATTTTTCGTCTGAAATATGGCATGTCGTTTTGAGAAAATGAGATTGGAACATTTCGGCTTATGTATTCTGCAAACATACATGAAAACATTCCACAATCACTCCCGTTCATTTGCTGGGGAATATCCTGAAATAATAAGAAATATATTTTGGAGAAAAAGACATACATTTGTTATTTTTATAATACTATAGATAAAAAAATTAAACCTAACCCTTTCTTTGTACAAGATTTTTTATGTGAATTTGAAATTTATGTTTTCACTTATTACTTAACCGACTGCGGACGCAAACGTCGCGTCCTCAAATACATCCAACTTTGCTCGTGAATATACGATTGTACTTCCTTTATACTTCGAAATTTTGACAAAAGATGGAGGGAGAAATGAATGAAAAATTAATTGATGATAAATACAATCATCTTTTTTTATTTTAAAGAGATAGCAATCATTTTAAAACTTCTTATTTTTTTCACACGTATTTTTATTGATATTAGCTTTTGTAAAATGATCTGATCCTTGTGTTTATTTAGCATAACTTATTAGACCTAAGATAAAATGAATTTAACCACTGTCAGTGGTTTTCAATTTTTTTAAATATTATTTTCTATATAATTATTTTT
Source organism: Hydropsyche betteni (assembly GCA_028571205.2). Taxonomy (NCBI): domain Eukaryota; kingdom Metazoa; phylum Arthropoda; class Insecta; order Trichoptera; family Hydropsychidae; genus Hydropsyche; species Hydropsyche betteni. Next base: position 40,346 of record JAOXNN020000048.1, on the reverse strand, counting down.
ATGTATTTCTTGATTAAATTAATTGAAAAAACGTAGGTTTCTTTTCATCAACAAATAAATACATTCATTCGTATTTAATAATTTCTGAAAGTTTTGTGAAAATTTATTTAGAAGTTATGACGATTTTAGATTTCACTGAAAAATGCAATTTTGCGCAAAAACGTGCAGTTGTTGGCATAAGTCTAGCAATTTCAATAGTTGGTCGGTAAAGTGTTAATAATAATAAAAATACAAAAATTCTATTCACCAATAACCTACTTTACCTATTCACACATAAAGACATTTTTACCTATATTATCAGACCACACCCAAATTTATGTCCCATCTTTTCGTTCATTCTAAAACTAATCGCAAACCCCAATTATCTTAAACCCTATCAACATTGTATGCGCAAAGTGGTGATGATTACGTTTCGATCGAAAATCTAAGATTCTTTTGTGAAGACTCACGCTGGAAAAAAAAAATACCAACCTTAACACATTCTAAATTCCATTTTGAACTATCAAATTTTTCTTTCTTCTTATCCATTTTCTCATCTTCTAAATATTTGAGAAGAGCGTTGCAACATGCCATGTTATTACCTCCCATACTGTCGTAATATTTAATGGTATGTTCATTAAAATTGATTATGCTCATACACCAATGTACACCGAGATGTACAGGAATAACCATTAGGTCATGTGAAAAAATATCAACCTATAAAAACAAAAAGCATGTGCATAAGTAAGTTTAAAATGTGCAAAAAATAAAAATACAGTATCAAGAATACCTTACGAGTCCACCTTCTCAGACTGGCATGACCGTCTTTCATAAGCCTTTGTAAAAAAAATGAATTAGTGCTGTAGACTTTAGGTAAGGCTTTTATCAGTTGACTGCGTTCCATGATAAGATTTACGTAAAAATTAATGATTTCATCGTTGAGCCAATTGAGGCCATTGAGTGTTTGTATGTCTCGTCTATTTTGGAATAATTGATGAAATAATCAATAGAAAAACAAAAAGATAGTCCCAATATATTAAAGTATACTCACCGGCGGATACTGGAATTGAATTTTTCAACTAATGTTTCATCTGGAGGATTGGGTTTTAATGCACGGTCAATTTTAATTTCTTGCTCTTCTGTTAAGCTCGGTAATTCAGGCTCTTCTTTTTCTTCTTGTATTTTAGTTACTTCTTGCTCTTTATGTAGAGATATTTCACTATATCTTTTATTCAAGTTATCCAACCAGCATTTATTCATAATTTGATTATGTCGCAATAAAATTTCTAATGTATTTTTATGTTTTAACTGAACCGAAGAAGTTGTCGAAGATTCGTCAGCTGAAGTAATTAGCTCTGGATCTGATTGTTCTTGATTTGTAACACAAGAATTATCGGCTATTTTGTTTTTTCGAGTTGGATTAACACTTTTAGATGTACCATTTGAAAGTTTATTAGGATATAAATTAATAGTTAAATCTATCACATCACTTTTAGATGACTCCTTTTCAGCTTCTTTTCGAAAAGTATTTTGTAATTTTTTTGCATAGTTACTATGAGATTTATTCGATAACGTTTGCTGAATTAAATCATGAAATCGCTTTTTTTCTTCTAATCTGAACGATTTTGCAATAACACTTTGTTGAGAATCTCTCCATCGATTACTTCTGGATAAAGGTGAGTCCAATAAAGAAACCCTTGGTTTAGTTATACATTTAGGAGATTTGAATTGCGGTTTTGTTGGTTTTCGAGGAAACAGTGTATAGATATACGACGGCTGATGGTTTTTGCTCTGAATTTTAAAGTGGTTTTTAATTTTGGACTTAAAAACGTCGAGTTTTCCCCGTGAAGAATCAGAGCACTTCCTCGTCATTTTAGGTTTCAATACCAACTCGTAGCTATCTGTATCATCAGATACGTCAATTACATCGTTATTTTCACTAGCATTATCGTGAAGTTTAAACACTCCTAAGCATTCCTGAAACGATTCAATAAGAAAAAATTCAAACAAAGTTACAATTCGCAGGTACAATAAACCCCCCTATAACGTTCAAATGCATTAAAATTGAAAAACCTTAACCCCTTAAAAGCGTGGAATCTATCATGACGTTATAGGGGGGTTTACTGTACATATTCATAATAAAATTGAAGACTTTTAGAGTTGAAATAAATATTGGAAACATCCGAAAATTAATTATTGAAAAATCAGAAAATTGATTTTTGAATTATAGAAAAGTTGTTTAAAATAAATAAATATAATAATATTCATTAAATAATAGAAGTTAACGAAACTGAGTAAAAAATCGAAATAGAAATATACTAACAACTTCGTCATCTTCATCGTCGTTTACATCTTCATCGTTATGGAGATTTCGGTTGTCTTCGATCAATTTACGACTTGAAAACATCGAATCATTAAAAGTGCTATTACGTTGAGACATTTTGGAAGGTGTTTCTTCTGAAAATCTCGAATTTCGCATATGAAAATTTCTTCGATCGACAGACGGAAGGTTACAGACGCAATTTGTATCACTACGCATGTTTAAAGGACTTAGCGTTTTTGTTTCTTTGCCCGCACGAGACGACGAAAAACTTGCAAATCTGTCCTCGGATATCGGAGACGAATGTCTGATAAAATTCAGTCGAGAGTTCATGAACGGAGTGCTCGGAGAATCGTCTTCTCTGACGATAGGAATCAAACGAACTCTGGATGCGGAGGCGGGCGTTCTCGCACTTTCGTCTACAAAAAAATAAAATTCAACACGTGGTAATTTTTCTTTTGAGAGGCGTCACTGTAATAAAAAACGTGATTGGCATTCAAAACGAATGAATTAATTTGGATGTAAATCGGCAGTTGCAAGTGCCAATTTGTATACAGTAAGTTCTCGAGTTATGCGAATTCGACTTGCATCAATTCATACTTGCACGATTTTGAAAAAATCGTAATTCAATCAATCAATTAATTTTTTGTTATTTAATTGCGTTTTGTTTCTCTGCGGTGTTTGTATGACTTCATCACATCAATTATTGAAAGAAAATTCGTAAAATGCTAGAGAACGATCATAAATTAACTTTAACAAAGGGCCCGCTTCTAGAACTTTTGAAAATACAGTGATCCCCCTATAACGTCAAGATAGGTTCAACGTTATAGGGGGGAATTTAGGAAATCAATAAATGGAATGTTTTCATTTTTCTTTGGATATTTTTACGAGTTGATTGGTTTTTTCAAATACATTTGAAAAAAATGACGTTATAGGGGGGGCGTACTGTATCACGATTATTTGCGTCAAAACGCATGTTACGCGCGTAGCTTTAAACGGACCTAAATGCACCATCTATTCAATAGATGCAGTGATGAGCAAAGTACGGCCCGCGGGCCAACTCCGACCGTGAAAGTATTTAATCCGGCCCGCTGAGGGTCCATCGACATGGATAGTCTATATATAAAATTAAAAATGGAAAATATTATGAAAAATCAAAAACAATTCCGTCTCACACGCCTACCACGGCAGAGCCTTCGAATAAAAGTTAAATAAATTATTATTTAAGGTAAAAGTTAATTTGTAACATTTGTGTGTAACGCTGTAATGTTTTTATAATATTATGATTAAAAGATTTAACACAAAATGCATTTTTTCTATAATTCTGGCCCTCCTTTAGAATTTCTTAAACTTTGTGGCCCCCCATTAAAAAAAGTTTGCCCACCGCTGGTCTATTGCGATTGTACATATTTTTAAAAAAAATTAGGGTTTGTTCGACTTACGCGAAAACCTTCGGAGCGAACTAATCACATACGTCGAGAACTTACTGTAATTGTATAAATAACGAAAAATAAATTTCGGTTTAGCCGTACACGAAGTTAGACTCATTCAAGTTACCTTCCGTGGGCATGATTTTCGGGAAGGCGTTGGGAACGTTGCAATATCTCTTCATGGCGGGCGGGTCATCGTGGTCCCTGGACTCCCTGCGGAGCGGAACAAAGTAAAGTAAAGTGCGATTGATTCAAGAGCAACCGGCGAAGTGTGCGCGAACCTGACTCGCTTGGAGCACGAAGTGGCGGGAACCGACCGGCGACTTCGAGCCGCCGATACGTCGGAGTTTCCGTTCGCGTTCCCCTTGTTGTCCAAGCCAAGCAGTCGGCGAACGTGGAAGCGGATCTCTTGCATATGTGCGTTTTTTGATCGACGACGCGGTTCACATCTGACAACGGGCGCGGGTGACACTTGTGCACGGCTCCGTTCCGCACAGTGGACGCGACGCCTCGCGCCCGTCGCCGTTGCTGCACGAATGCACGCCGATGCTAATTTATGTATAATACTAATTCTGTTGTTTGTCCATAGGGGAGGAGTGGCATGAAAGAGCCAGTTTTGAAAAACGGGAAAAATAATTGTTTGCGCCATCTACGCCATCACGCAATAAACACTACAACTCAGCATATTGTACTTAAATCCTGCCTCCCGTTCCCGCCTATCCATGACCCTATAAGACTGGAGGGATCGCGAGGATTAGATCAGTGTGTGTCGTAATTTATTCGAATAATCGCTCGCATTCCGCTGCAAAGAATACCGCACCCGCAAATTTAAAAAACCCGCACCGCAGAAGAAAATCCCGCCCGCCGCGAACCAGCGCCACGCTCGAGGAGTGAAAAACTGAATCCAGCTATTGAAGGTCAGTTCCTTTTCCTCGCTCCCGAGCATCTCCAATAATATTGAAATGTACAAATAAATAAAAAAATGGTGTAGTAAGTAAGGCCAGGCGGCTACAGGCGATTAGTCGCGGCGCGATTTATAATGGACACATTGTTTTGGATTGAAAGGTGCGCATATGTCATATGCGCGCCTTTCTTTTTTGGCGACGACGAAATCTTCAAAACGTCGTAGCGGCGCTGTTTATTTTCAATAATCCGTCAAATTTTTATGGGTAATATCTGGCTATTGTTATTATCGTAAAATATTAAAACTTGCACGATTCATTAAAAAAAGTGCCGAGTAAATGAAAACGACTCTTTCATGCCACTTCTACCCTACTGCTTCGATACCTGAACGAAAAGTTTCATACGACCATTGTCAAACTGCGAATGAGTATAGGTGCATGTACGTGTATAAACGCGTTTCATCGCTTGGGAGGTTGCTACGCTCATGGGCAGTGAGCGACGTTCATGGGCGGTAAACGACTTTTACCCCCAGCTAGCATTGTATATTTGTATATATGTACCCATTAACAACATCATTAAAATATTATTATTCCGCTAAACCGGCCAAACGGAACTTGAAAATATGTACAAAAAAACCTCGAAATAATAGTAATAATGGCAACTCTGCCATCGATTGTACACGTTTGACAGATCTATCAGTAGTACTACTACCTATAACATAACATTGTCGAAAATGTTGCAACCGATCATGCACATTTTGAAGACGAAAAATATCGTTTTGGCCAGTTCGTCGCCCAGGAGGCGGGAACTTTTGAAGAACATAGTAATTCGCATAGTTTAGTTACTTTCAAATATCATAGTTATATTCACTTTACGTTCGTTTTTAGGGTCTCGAAGCAAAGTCGTGTCCGTCTACGTTCGAAGAAAATTTAGATCCCAAAAACTTCGACAGCTTGGACGACTTCGTGGTGGAGACGGCGCTTCGAAAAGTTTTAGAAGTCGACGGCAGGCTAAAAAAACTCGGCGAGCCCGCAGACATCATAATAGGAGCCGACACTATGGTCGCTCTAGGAGACAAACTGTTCGGAAAACCGGCATCGGAACGCGAAGCCTTACAAATGTTGTCCGAGTAAGGTGCGAACACTTATATTGAAACATTTTCGGTGTACCATATTTATCATTTGTCTGTCGATCGTAGGTTATCTGGAAAAAAACACACCGTGTTGACTGGTGTCGTTGTCAAGTTTGAATCTAAAGTTAGCAAATTTTGTGAAAGAACTGACGTTTTTTTCGGCGATTTTACGTCGGAACAAATTCGGGGCTACGTCGCGACCGGAGAACCTCTGTGAGCATTTGTAAAACTTCATCTCTATCCCTTCCAATGTTCAAATTTAAAATTTTCTTTGAACAATTTCAGTGATAAAGCTGGCGGATACGGAATCCAAGGAATAGGAGGAACCTTGGTCAAAAGAATCGAAGGAGACTATTTCTCAGTTATGGGCCTGCCCCTTCATAGACTATCGAAAACTTTATGCAATTTAATTCCGAACAAATCTGAAAATTAAATATTATATACGCTCATTTTGAATGAATTGCGATCGATTGTATTGTGATATCTCCCAAAGTTTCCTTGTTAAATAATATAGTAAATATGTAATTTTATTTAATAATCAAATTTATTTTATTTAATTTTAGTAATTTGTTTATTACTAAAACAAAATTTAATTAAATTTTATTATTATTCGATAAATTTTATAATTTCTCCAATATATTGTACTGATTCATTTTAAGTGTATATTCATAAGTTGCGTTAAGTATATTGCATAGTTAAAATATTAGTATAAGATTCATGTGAAGCCTGTTACTTTATAAATATTTAGTCCATCATCATTAACAACTTGTTTGTTATCCACTGTAACACAAGGTCTTATCAACATAAGCAACAGATCAGACTGTATATTATTGCACTTAGCCGAGTCGTATTGATAAGGGGGAATATTCCCAAATACATTATAATTTCATGTTGTACTTGAAAAATACTTTGTTCTATCCAAAAATGTAAAATGCAATAAGATTTAATAAAAATCTCAGTTTTTCTTTGGAAGAAAAAAATAAATATATTTATATAAATATCATCAAATATTTTCCTCCCCTCCAATATCTAAAAAAAACACCTATTAAAAATTAAAATATATGAAACTTTAATAAATTGAAAGATAATTTTATTTGCAACCAACTGACGTTTAGACATCATAAGTTGGATGTAAATGCAGGGTACCAACTTAAAACCTATAACTGGATTTGTATATGTATACGCTTCACCGCTTGGGAAGTTGGTACATTCATGGGTGGTACCTAAACTTTACCAAACTGCTAAATCCGAAATTTTTGCCGGAGCATAAACCGGAACTGAATCGTAAAAAATATCGGTTCATTTCGGCTCAGCAAAAAATATCCGAATATTCAATTATTTTTGCAAAGCATTGTTTTTAGAAAATATTTTTTTGAATTTTTGGAAAAGTCAATTTATTTTTTTTTTGTAAAAGCATATGGCTTTTTGAAAAATTCGGAGCTGAATTAAAAATTGGAACTGAATCCAAATATACTTTTTTTGTTAAACCGTAACTAAAAATTGGAATGAAAAAAATTACAGTTCGAAGCCTGGATTTTTTGAATCATGCGTGTAGACGTGAAAAATTTATAAAAATATTCACAAAAAATGTCTATCATTTGTAAACGGATATCAATAAATTATGTCATGATGAATTTTTGTATATTAGTGGAAAACTTTTAGTTAATATAGTTCTGTAATAATAAAATACGTTGGCATTATTAGAAAAAATCAACTTTGTTCCAACTATCACATAATCAGACATATTACAGAGTTAGACATGTGTCCACTATATATTTTTTTTCAAGTGTATATGTACAAATTATTTCACTCCGCATTTTACAAAAATAACAGATCGTTAAATCATAACTAATAAAAAAAAATAACATAATTATATACAAATCATGTAAAATTCAAATTAAATATCACATGAATGTATTATTCTGATCGTTTTTTCTTCAAAATTGCTATCACAATAGCAACAATTCCTCCAAGAATTAATGTACTTGTACTAACATTCTTTACGATGGACTTGATTTCATCCACACATCGTTTCTGGATTTTATTCTAAAACATAAATGAGTATGATACTCAAATAATTAAAACCGAAGTTTTGTTGTACAATTCGAGAAATAACAACTAAAATCATTATAATTTTATAAAAAATCTATCAATTATCAATTACTCACTCTCAATTCCAACACTTGTTGGTTGGTCGGTTCCAATATTAAAATAGGATCTAGCATTTCTTTTGCTTTAGTATAATTTTTCAAATGTGCGTAACCAATTGCAAGATAATACATGTAATCTCGTCTATCGTTTACATTTTTTTTACATAATTCACTCAAAAGATCAATTCCCTGTAAACAAAATAATCATGATAATAGAATTATCAAAAATTATATGGTGTGATGGTAAACTAATATGTCTTAATATCTAAATCTTTCACATAATATAATTAAATAAATACCTTTTCAATATCTGTTGATGTTTCACTACGAACAAGAACACATCCATAGTGAAATTGAATCAGATCATTCATAGAATTGCTATAGACAGCAGAATTATAAATTTCCTCGAATTCCTGAAAAATAAAGTAAACGAAGTAATAATAATCAAATGAAATAATTGAATAACCTAGGCTTGGGGTTTAGTTAAGATAGGTTGGGTTGGGTTAGGTTGAGTCTAAGAATCCCACACTACCACCGGCCATGCAAGCCAGTTTCTGTCATTCTAAAGATTTCCCCTCATCAATAAAAAAAGGGTTAGGTTAGTAAATTTTACATAACACCTAAGGCACCTATGGTTTATGTTAGGTTAAGAAAATAAAATTCAGTTCAGTCTGAAACCTAGTAGTACCAATACTCCTGTATGGGTTCGTGATCCAAACTTTAAAGTAAATTTTAAGAAAATTGAATGGGTATTGTGCTCTAAAATTTTGGCATGTTAAGGATAAACTATCAGTATGCCATATTTCATCGAAATCCGAACTCCCGACTTCGCGACTTCTCCTTATAAGTTAGTTGAAGTCGACTGATATGCACACGCCATAACGATTCATTGAAACGTCATTTTTGACATTACTACGAATATCTAAAAAAATAATAATAAAACGATGTGATGACCGCAATCTAAAAGTGGAATTTGGCTCACTTTAATTTCTGCTTCGGAAACGATGATATCTAACAAAGTAGTCATTTTCGTAGAATTTAGTATTGGTGGGACATAAACAGAGTGTACATAAACAAAGTGACAACTTCTATTTTACTACCACTTCCAGCGGTTGCCGCTTTTCCAACTGATGTCAATCAACTGCACCAACCTACGAATAATTGTGTTCAAGTGTCGTGTCTTCAACTATCATATTGTTATCTGGTTAGTATCACTAATTTTCTCTACTGGAAAATTCATAAAACGAATGTTCACTCCCGATAGTTGCTTCCATAGTTTTTTCACCCGCAACGTTTTTGGTTTCTAGACGTTTATCCGAATAACAATAGAACACATAACTTTATTGCATCAATGCTTTACAATACCAATGCTTTGTTATCAGGGCTTGGAACTGGAACTGAACTGTAGCATAAAACCGCTAAAAATTGAATTTTTTGCCGGAATTAAAACCGGAAATGAACCGGAAAAAATAATGGTTTATTTCAGTTCATCAAAAAAAATTACGTTTCGGATATTTTTGAAAAGTTTTTTTTTTTTAGAAAATATGTTTTTGGGAAAGTTGTTTTTTTTTTAGTATTTAGCTCTAACTCGGAGTTGAAATGAAAACCGTTAATCGAAAATCAAAAACCGAAACCAAACCTAAATATGCATATTTTTTTGTTGAACCGTAACTGAAAACCGGAACAAAAAAATTACGGTTTGAAGCCCTGCTTACTATATCAATAATTTACTATACCGATGTTTTACTATACCAACTTTTAACTTTAATGATTATTTTTAAGTAAAATGTGCACAATCTGCGGCCCGCCATGACATTTACTGTAAAAAGTGTCCCAAAAAATTTCTGACTTACCCGCAGTTTCAGGAAGTGCTTCTTACTAATAAAATACACCATAAACATAATTCCGATATTGATTTAAATTTATTAAAAAAAAAAACAAAAAAACTCCAATCACTACATACCTATTCGGTTTTTTTAAAATCATTTTTTCAATTTCACATTTAACACAAATGGTCAGAAAAACGATTGTTAACGTATCGAGTTTGCGCATCACGTTATTCCCATTTGACAATCGGCCGTCACTTGGTGTCGAAGCGACTTGTCGTATATAAATCATTGATTTGCCAAGTCCAAAATGCAAAGCGTTATAAATTCTGTGAAGGGCACAGCCCTAGGCGTCGCCGAATACTTAACACCAGTGCTGAAGGTAATATGCGTCCATCAAAAATTATACATTGTCTTTATCACTCATATTCATACTTTGTATAGATTTTGTGCAATGTTCGCTGAAATCGTTAAATTTATATTTTTCAGATATACAACAAAATTTTATAGTAATTTTATTTCAATTGAATAAATAATTTAGTTTTTTTGTTATTCGACATTTTTTATTTCAACATATTTTTGAATGAATCACATTTGCAATTATTGATTTATGACGATATAACTTTTATATTGTGCAATGCATTTAATAATTGTACAGATAACATGGAATTATATTATGTGCAATTATTTCGTATGAAAATTTTCAATTTTCAATAATTATTTCGTTCCGATAAAAACATCGATAACGTTGTTTAATTTTTCTTAGTAAAAATCAATAAATTCAAAATAATTCAATATACAGTAAACACCCCTATAACGCCAAGATAAATTCCATGTTAAAGGTTTTTCTATTTCAATTTTTTTTTTTGGAGATTTTTACGTGTTAACTGCTTGTTTCAAATGCATTTGAAAAAAATTTAAATGCATTTGAACGATATAGTGGGGTTTTACTATACTCATATACATGGTGGAAATCAAAAATAATTGCGATCCAGGTTCTATTCTGACATTTTCATATGTCAATTGTCCCGAAAGTCAAACGAATCATATGAAACAATTCAATATTAAAAATTTCCATAGGAATCAAAATTTAGGGAAACCGGCGTGCTAACACCGGAAGAATTTATCGCGGCCGGAGATCATTTAGTGCATCATTGCCCTACGTGGCAATGGGCTCGCGGTGATGAATCACGAACCAAACCATATTTACCGCCCGATCGTCAATTTCTAATCACTAGAAACCTTCCTTGCTACAGACGATGTAAACAAGTAAGATTTTTAAATTGCTATCAAATTTCCATCCATAAAAATATAAGTTTATTTATGAAATGATTCTTCTTTATCGTTCGCCAGATGGAATATTGCGAAAATAATGAAAAAATCATCGAAGACGAGCAAGATTCTGAAGGAGGTTGGGTAGATACTCATCACTTTGAAAATGCAGGAACTTCTAGTTTGGACGAAAAGGTTTATTTTTTATACTTATTCACTTCGTTTTGTTTATATAAATGATATAATAACGTTTGTATATAGGTTTGTGAAATGACTTTGGAAGTAGCCAATGCTGAATCTGAAGACGAAGAGTCCGATGAAAATTCTAGCGCTGGAGAAAACGACGAAGCGGAAGATATGGAGGAATTCCAACAAAGTGGACTACTCGATGAAGTAGATCCGGTATGTTTCTTCATTATAATTTTTCTATCTCTATATATATATAAATGAATCGTGGCAGGTATTTGGTCTGGACAAAACTCAAAAACCGCTTGACCGATCTGTGTATTTATTTTTTTTATTTTGTTCGCTTTAATTAAGGGGTGGTTTATGAAGAAAAATAATAGGGAAATCCCTAAAGAAAAGCTAAAAAAGGATGAAAAATGACAGTACATTCCGCAATCCGCCTGACAGTCATGTTGTGTAGATTGCATACAATTAGGGGCATTTTGTTTTCAATGTGTTTTTGAAATAAAAAATAATTAAATTAATTAATTTAACAAAAATGCAATGGGTGCATGTGCGCAGAACGCATGTTCAGAACGGGAATCAGGAACCCGAGCAACGCCGGGTACTACTGCTAGTTTTATATAAATAATATCAATTAATTAAACAATTTTTATTTTAGTCTACAGCTTTAAAACAGAAAAAAGCACCGCCGGCAGCTTCGTCCACAGCCAAGGATGGAGGAGAAATTGTACGCACAAGAACTTACGATCTTCACATTACTTATGACAAATATTATCAAACTCCTAGATTGTGGCTTATCGGTTACGACGAAGTATGAAAATAACCATATTTTTCAACACAACATTGCACATATCATAACATGACATGTATATATTTCAGAATAGATCCCCGCTTACCGTTGAACAAATGTACGAAGACGTTTCGCAAGATCATGCTAAAAAAACGGTCACGATGGAATCTCACCCACATTTAGCAGGTCCGAGCATGGCGTCCGTTCATCCTTGTCGGTAAGAAAACGGTAAATAATACGTTTTCAGTATTAATTATTTGGCTATTGATCGATTCGTTAATAAATTCGCAGGCACGCCGAAGTGATGAAGAAGATTATAGAAACCGTGATGGAAAGCGGAGGAGAATTGGGAGTGCATTCTTATCTTATAGTATTTTTGAAATTTGTGCAAACTGTGATTCCGACAATAGAATATGATTTTACTCAGAACTTTACCATTTAAAAAGTTTTAATTGGCAATTTATTGTGAATTTAAGCTTTATATTAGTTGGGCGTACAAATTATACCTAAATTAAATATTTATATGGGTGAAAAATACATTCCTGCATTATCGTACCCAAATATATAAAAATGGATTATTGTCTAATTCAAATCCATCATAATACTCATTTAAGCTTTCTGCAATTTGCATCGATAAATATATATATATATATACATATGTTTTTAATTCTCATTCAATGTAATGAAGTTTGAATATTTTTTGAAATAAAACAGTAATTTATCACACTTAAATTTATTTTTTTATCCTAAAACAATATTTTATTTTTAAATTGATGAAATATTTTTAACTTTTGGCTAATTTTATACAAAAAATTAATATAAGTAACTAGATAAAAATAGTTTAAAAAAACCATTTTTGATATCCAATTTGATAAAAAAAAATTTTTTGATATTGATACAATATTTGAAAAGAAATTACCGCAAAAAAGCTTATTATCTTATTATTGACACTATATACAATACACAATGTTGATAGCTCTATACAAAATTTCGACAAGACTAACATGTGCTTTTTCAAAAAACTTCAGAGAACAACAACTTAAAGACATTTTATTAAAAATGGAGATATTTCAATTGGTTTTAACAGTTATGTGCTCGAGTATAATAACTGAACATAAAGTATGAAAACTAAATCAAAATTATTATTGCTACTAACGCGTTTCTCAAACTACCAACTTTCCACTAGTTCACTTTGTCGTCGTATAGTTTTAATGAACACCTTGGAGTATTTTCAAACTAAAAAAAAACTATGAAAACTTAATATGACTGAAACCAAAAATATATCCATACTATCATATGAGTACGAAATAAAAATTAAAGCATTTTCGAGAAATGAAAAATACTAAATAGAAATACGTATCCATACTATCATGAATATGAATAAAAATTAAAGCAATATTCACTAACCTAATAAAAATTATAATGAAATAAAATATTTTTCTTCACTGAATTACAACTCTAACTAAGAACGATACGAAATATACAAAAAGAAATAACGTACGTACACATTACACATCCTAATTTACATATCCTCACTATACTGGATCTCTACTTGATCCTTTTTATGAACCTTCATGTGATTTTTAAGCGTACATTTCTGAGTGAACGGCCTATTACAAATCGGACATACAAATTTCTTGACATTATCGTGGATTTTCATATGTTCGTTTAACGTAAATCGTCTAGCGTACGCCTTGCTGCAAACTTCGCACCGGAACCTCTTGATTCCCGAATGCTTCAGCATGTGCCCCTTCAGCGCCGACCTATCGTAAAAAGTCATGCCGCACATATCGCAAGAGTACCGTCGTTCTTGCAAATGTACGACTTTAATATGACGCGTTAGCGTAGTCGCCTGACAATACCTTTTGGGGCAGTGTTTGCATTTGTACTTTTTCGCTTCGTCGTCGTGAAAGTCTACAAGATGTTGCATTCGTCGGTAATAGTTTGAAAACCTTTCGGGGCAATGCGGGCATTTGTATATTTCGTTGGGCGTTCGGTGGATTCGTAGATGCTTTTTCAAATTCATGGTGCCTCGGTACATTTTTTTGCATATGTGACACGACACCATATCTTTGTGTTGTCGGTGACGTGTCAAGTGGCTGTGTAAGTTCGATTTCGAAGTGAAACATCTTGCGCAAATGTCGCATATGTGCGCTGCGGAATGAGAAGCCATGTGTTTTATGAGACCGGAGCGTAACGGGAACGTTTCGCTGCAAATTTTACAGCGATTTTCACTAAGGTACGTAGAATCAAGATTTTTCGTTAGACTTTCGTTTGTGTGTTTCCTCGATTCGGTGTCTATCTCTTCTTTTATTTTCATAAGTTTCTTTTTGTTAGATTTCAACTTTTTGATGCCGCCTTTTCTGTTGAACAATTTCTTGATTTTGTTCAACGGTACGTCGTCTTCTTCTGAATCGTCTGGGGTGTATTTATCTTCGATACTCTCTCGTATGGATTTCGACCACGACACAGGTTTCACCCACGAAGCGGTCTTTGACGAAATGTCGGGATTGACTCGCTCGTGGCCGTTGTTGTTCCCGGCAGCATTTTCGGGAGGATCACAAAGGATTTGAATATTGTAAGTGTATGGACTGTTTGACAGAGAATCAAAGTCATCTATATTAGATTCTATTTTGATAGATTCTGCAAAGAGAATATTATGAAATAAATTTTATTTGGGATTAATAAATAAATTATAGTGGCTATTGGAAAGCTGAAGGGTTTGAAAAAGTCATAACTTATGCATTTTCTTTCTTTAATAGGTTATTGAAAATTGGAGATTAAAATGGTTATGATGTCCAATAATAAGTAAAACTAATTGAAATTTTCTATCAAAGTTCAATTATAGAAACAGAGAAAATACTGTAAATATTTTGATGCAAAATTAATTGATAATAAATAATGAGGCCTATTTTCATTTATACAAGTACAAGTACAAAAACCAAAACTGATTTTAGGGTACTGAAAATTCCAGGATAACACATCAGCTTCAACTGCATCTTTGCCAGACATCAATAAAAAAATGTAAATGTGTAAAATATCAGATTTGAAATTAATCCTGAATATATACTTAACATATCTAAGTCACATATACGCAATAAATATTGAATGACATCTGTGGGAATATATGACGAATATGCTATGTAATACGATATTAAAAGCAACCATCCGTAAACAAATAAATATGAAACTACATAAAAGAATAGTAAATCTGATGACAGAAAATATTGGCAAGTGACACTTTCGTTGCCAATGACGCAAATATGTGTCATGAAAATTTTTTGCACTGACAGCTGATGACACATAATGTCCCGAAATTAATGCAAGATTTTGTAAACCAAAATCTTGCGTTAATTTTGAGACACTTTTGTGTCATCGGCTATGTGTGCAAAAATTTTCAATACACATATTTGTGTCATCGTGAAATTCTTTTATAAAAAAATATTTCCATCTCTTGTTTCATGTTAAGCGAACTCAACTATATTTGATGCAGTTTTTTTTAATAATTGATCTTTCACTAGAATAGAAATGCTTAATGAGTGCTGATCATTGCTGTACATAATTTATACCTAAAAACACTATATAAAAGATAAAACAAATTATGACTTTTCAAAACCCCTGTAATGACCAACTATATAAACAATACCTTTTTGTTGAATGGCCGCTCGAGCTATTTCTACAATCATCCTGAAGAAGTATGCTTCTCGTAATCGAGCAACGCAAAGTTCACAGATCATATAAGGGCCTTTACCATCCTGACTTTGTTCTTTCAACAACTAAAAGCACAAGTGATTAAAAAAGTGCACAAACACACACTAACATAAGTGTTACAGTTTGAGTGTCCACTTCGTTTGTGCACGAACAAACCAGTCTATTCACCTTCCAAATGCTCTAGTCTAATTGTTAGTGTGGTACGAGAATTTAATATTTTTGCACTCAGATAACGCTCTTATGCTAAATATCAATAAGGTGGAAATTGGTATGTCAACTAATAATCGAGAAATACTGTATTTCCCCGAAAATAAGATCTGGTCTTATATTAATTTTACACTCGAAAACTGCACTAGGGCTTATTTTCGGGGTAGGTCTTATATTAAAACCATCTTTCAAATCACTTTTTATTTAATTAAAAATATGCAATGAAAAATATAATGACTAAGTACATACAATATATCAAAAAATTAATAAAAAGAAAGTCAAATATAACCAAATATGCAATGTTTTTTTTCACTAGGTCTTATATTAAAACTATCCTTTAAAATCATAGCAGGTCTTATTTTCGGGGAAACACGGAACACCTAGTGTTTACCCGTCGTGTCAGTTTGAACTTCGAGAGTTTGTTTCGAACACGTTTTCAAAACCCAAGCTAAAACCCTAGCCCAAGCATGATACTTATGACGTCTGTTTTTGATTCAGACGCTATTATATGTAGGGAAAATTTGACAGTGGACATTCAAACTAAAATCGATAATTTGGGTACACCCAAACTAGTATAGGTATGAACAAACAAAAGTGAACACTTGAACTGTGACATAGGTAAAATTTGACAGTTGACATTCAAACCAAAATCGATAGTTTTGATATACCCAAACTAGTATGGATATGAAAAAACAAAAGTGAACACTTGAACTGTGACATAGGTAAAATTTGACAGTTGACATTCAAACCAAAATCGATAGTTTGGATATACCCAAACTAGTATGGGTATGAAAAAACAAAAGTGAACACTTGAACTGTGACATAAGGACTCGAACTTTTATAGAGAAACAATCTTGTATCATCTGGTTGTACACTTCGGGTTTGCCTTCGTGATAATAAGTGGCGGTGATGTCGCGCAAGTTAGTGCTGCCGAAGCAGAAGCAGCAGCTGACTTGCGCGTCGTCCCTGTCGAATCTGTCGATCCTGAAAAGGACTCCGCCCGTCTTTTCGTCCTCCATCGCGTTTTCCTTCGGGGGAAACGCCGACTACAACTGACAGAGTGACAGGCCGATAAACATGGAGGCCAATGTGACGGTTGTGGGTTGGCGCGTCGATGGGCAATGTTGCCGTTTGCGTTGCGGTGACCATTCGTGTTGGTTTTGTTGGTGCAGGGTTGATTCGTGTCTGTTTTGGTTGGTCGTGAAACGGAATTAGTGCGCTTTTTAAGAGAACAAATTAAAAATATATCGATTTATCGAAAGGTTGATACAGCGATTTTTTAGTTTTATTTTCATCTTTGGTTAACCTTTTCTATACTTTGTGCTAAAAGTCGCTTACTGCCCATGAACATACAAACCTCCCAAGCGGTGAAACACATCATATACAAATCCAGTTATAGGTTTCAAGTTGGTACTCTGTATTCACGCACACATTCGCATTCAACTTTTGACGTTAAACGTCAGTTGTTATTTCTATACGAAATAGAACCCAACCCAACTTAACCCAACCTAACGAATGAAATTGGGTTTTGTGTTGATGGATTGATCATGGTGTTGAATATTCTAATGATACTGCTTCGATACTTGAACAAAAAGTTTCAAATTGCGAATGAGTATAGGTGCATGTACGTGTATAAATGTAATGTCGGCGCCAACTTAAAAACTAGGCACGCTAATCTCTGTATGTGTAAGTGAAAAGTAAAGTAACGGAGCGCATTTCGGCTTAGAAAAAAGTATTGGAACGTTATTTCAACACTACTACACTAGTGGTCCTCTCGAGGGTCGGGGGCTCTGCCTCCAATTGTCCTAAAACGTATGTGTTACTTTCGGTGTGAGCTAATGTCATAAGTACTAGTATCGTTTAGGCAAGCGTATGGTCACCATTTTATATAATTGCTTTAGCTATTTATGTTGATCAAAATGATGATTTATAAAATATACTGATGCTTTACATAATTTTTCTAACCTAACAATTTGCACAATTTTGGTTGAATTAGTCTCATTTCACTGACTCGATCGGGCGAATGAAAGCGTCCGGCGTGCAAAATGTCAAACGTTGACGATTTGTTCGGCTGTTTCGAAGAAGAGCAAAATCCTGTTTCAGAATCTCCTGAAAGATTCGAATCTGAAAAACCGATCGAATCCGAAGAGAAAGATGAATCTACTTCATTCCCGCCTTCAGACGAGTATGTTTATGTGACATAACCTATAAACATTTTGTTTCTTTACTGATATGTTGTGTATGCATTAGTAATGCCGAACAACTGCTGGAAATCCAGAAAGCTGACGAATCAGTCGCAGATGTATCCAAATCAAAGAGATTGCACGAAGAATGTGACGAGGAGTACGCAATCAAAAAGATGAAAATTAATGACGACGTTCTACTTAACGATATCAAGTAGATGATTTTACAATAACTGCTGACTTAAATTGATATTGGTATTAATTTTAGTGTTCAATTTCAGTCTTGAACTTTTGGAATCTCGCATTATGGTGCACACTTTAGATACGTACGAAGGCTGCATTCATGAAGTAGCCGTACCTCCAAATTATGTATATGAACCTTTAGTACAGCCGAAAGGACCTCCCGCTAAACAGTACAAATTTATTCTTGATCCCTTTCAAAAAGAAGCCGTTTTGTGTATAGATAATAATCAATCGGTACTTGTCTCCGCTCACACTTCTGCCGGAAAAACTGTTTGCGCCGAGTAAGTGACTGGTCTTTTTTTAAATCATAATTTGATTTATTTGTATATAAAAATGACACTATTTTCAATTTCAGATATGCCATTGCCTTATCATTAAAAAATAAACAAAGGGTTATATATACGACTCCTATCAAAGCCCTTTCAAATCAAAAATTCAGAGAATTCGATGAAGAATTTCATGATGTTGGTCTAATTACGGGAGACGTTACCATCAACCCTTCGGCTTCTTGTTTAATTATGACTACTGAGGTTTGAAAATTTTCATTTTAATACATTTCGATAAAGTAATTTAACATAATTTGAATTTTCCTATAGATTTTAAGAAATATGTTATATCGTGGATCTGAAATCGTAAGGGAAGTAGGATGGGTTATTTTTGACGAAATTCATTATATGAGAGATAAGGAACGTGGTGTTGTATGGGAAGGTATTCATCATTTTGAATATTCGAAAAAACTAATAAAATGTTTCAAATCAATATAGTTATTCATCGTTTTAGAAAGCTTAATTTTGTTGCCGGATAATGTGCGTTCTGTATTTTTATCCGCTACCATACCAAACGCCCGTCAATTTGCCGAATGGGTTTGCAGATTGCATAAACAACCATGCCATGTATTATATACTGAATATCGACCGACTCCCCTTCAACATTACATTTATCCTTCTGGCGGTGATGGAATACATCTTGTTGTCGATGTTGAGGTATTTCTTTCTTTTTTCTGTATTTCTTAAAGCATTTATATTCGAAATGTATTAGTTTTGTTTTATATATAGGGTCAATTTAAAGAAGACAATTTCAACACAGCTATGGCAGTTTTGGCCAATGTCGGCAGTGCTTCAAAAGGTGATCAAAAAGGCCGACGCGGCGGAACTGTCGGAAAGTCCAACATTTTCAAAATTGTAAAAATGGTGATGGAAAAGAATTTTGCGCCTATAATCATATTCAGTTTTAGTAAAAGAGAATGCGAAGCGTATGCAATGCAAATGGCTCAACTTGATTTTAACAGCGGTGAAATATGAATGGAATATTTTTTTATGACGCATTCGATACATTTTTGTTTTTAATTTGGTTTAATATTTACAGCCGAAGAAAAGAAGTTGGTCGATGAACTTTTCAATAATGCTATGGATGTACTTTCTGAAGAAGACAAAAAATTGCCACAAGTCGAAAACGCTTTGCCACTCTTGAGAAGAGGCATCGGAATTCATCACGGTGGACTTTTACCGATATTGAAGGAAACTATTGAAATTTTGTTTTCAGAAGGTTTAATTAAGGTAAAATCATTTAAATATTGAAATATTTTACTAAGTTTATTTTTACATCTATATTTATGAATCTTCAGGCTCTATTTGCAACAGAAACTTTCGCTATGGGTCTAAACATGCCCGCCAGAACTGTATTATTCACGAGTCTTAGGAAGTTCGATGGTAAAGATTTCCGATGGATTACCTCCGGTGAATACATCCAAATGTCGGGAAGAGCTGGTCGCAGAGGTCTGGACGATAAAGGAATCGTAATTTTTATAGCAGACGAAAAAGTATCACCTGGTGTCGGTAGAGAGATTGTTCAAGGGAAAGCCGATCCTATAAACTCTGCTTTTCATCTCACTTACAACATGGTATTGAATTTGCTCCGAGTTGAAGAAATCAATCCAGAATATATGTTAGAGAGAAGTTTTTATCAATTTCAAAATCAAACTAGCATTCCCGATTTATATAAGAGTATGTGAGAATTTCAACATATAGATACAAATTTATTCAAAAATTGCTAACTGTGTATTTCATTTTCAGAGGTCATCGAAACGCAGGAAGCGTGTAATAAAATGGTTATAAAAAATGAGCACACAGTCGGAACTTATCATAAAATTCGACAACAGTTGGATACATTAGGTGTTCAGTTCCGATCTTTTATATCTATGCCGCAACATCTCAAGCCGTTTTTGCAACCTGGACGTTTAGTGAAAGTATGTATTTATTTGTGTGCTTAGTCTAAACGATTTTGTTGTTTAATTATTTATAAAACTTGTTAGGTGAAAACTGAGAGTGATGAATATGATTGGGGTATCATAATCAATTTCCGGCAACAAAATAATCCAGATGATAAAAAACGAAAACAAATTGGGAAAACACCTACCGAAACTAATCCATTAAAAGCCGAAGGCGTTCTGATTGTTGATGTTTTGTTACATGTAGACTCAGATTCCCAAGAAAACAAAAGTAATCTTGATACTACTCCCAAACCTTGCCCAGCAGGAAAGGTAATTTAGAAAGCATCTATTTTTTATGTAATATCAATCACAAATATTCAATATTTGTCTTCAAATTTTTAGTCAGGCGAAGTTGAAGTAATTCCTGTTTTGCATTCTCTCATACATCAAATAAGTTCACTCAGAATATATTATCCAAAAGATTTAAGACCGTCCGATAATAGAAAGTCTGTATTGAAAACGATAAACGAAGTAAAAAAACGGTTCCCAGACGGACCGCCATTATTAAATCCAATCAAGGATATGAAAATAAGTGACCCGATTTTCATAGAATGTGTAAATAAAATAGAAGAATTAGAGAAACGGTTAGTGTTATTTTTTTATCTTCAAATTTATTAAAATATAACTTATCCACATCGCGTTCTTTGAATTATATTATATAGTTTATATTCGCACCCACTGCATGACGATCCAGAAAAAGCGGTTGTATACGAGGCTTATTGTAAAAAATTAGAACTTTGGAACCAACTCAAGTTGCAAAGAAGTACTTTGCAAAAAGCTAAAAGTTTACTTCAAATGGATGAGCTTCGGCAACGGAAAAGAGTTTTGCGAAGACTCAGTTATTGTACTGACGCAGATGTTATAGAAACTAAAGGACGAGTCGCATGTGAATTAAGTTGGTGAGTTGGTGACAAAATATTGTCGTGTTTGATTAAACTATTTCATATCTAAAGAATTTATTCAACTTTAGCGGAGACGAACTACTGATGACAGAAATGGTGTTTAATGGCATATTTAATAATCTCACCGTTGAACAATCTGTTTCTTTATTAAGTTGCTTTGTTTGTGAAGAAAAGAGTAGCGATATACCTAAATCTACAGATGAATTATCGGGTCCTTTACGACAAATGCAGGTAACGTAAATCCTTTTTCAGTTTATGAATGTGATTTTTCAATATTTAATGATTTGAATATTCGTATTAGGAATTAGCGAGAAGAATTGCCAAAGTATCAGCAGATTGCTTATTGGAAATAGAAGAAGACGAATATGTAGAAAAGTTTAAACCTTATTTGATGGACGTTGTTTTGGCATGGTGTAAAGGTGCAACTTTCTTACAGATTTGTAAAATGACAGACATTTTTGAAGGTATTTTTCATTTTATTGTAACTTCGATAGAATATTAATAACATTTCAATTGATATCGAATTTTTTTATAGGATCTATTATACGTTGTATGCGTCGTCTGGAAGAAATATTGAGACAATTATGCCAAGCAGCGAAAACTATCGGAAGCAACGATTTAGAAGATAAATTTTCTCAAGGAATCAAACTTTTGAAAAGAGATATTGTGTTCGCAGCGAGCTTGTATCTCTAAATATTTTTTTAATTACTGCTATTTGTATATAAATAAATGAAATAAAAATAATTTGATACTTTTTGATTGTTTATTCATATTCACTTTATTCGAAGCAAGAAAATCTCATGGATTTTTTTTAACGCTAAATTAAAGCTAATCAGAAACGTGAATAATGAAACTAGTACAACTGATTTTTTCACTTTATAAATAATGTTTCAATTCACATTTAAAATATGTTTGAACAAATATTCTTATGATACGTCTTCTACTAAAAAGGTAAATGAACATTTTTATGGACCGTTGAACCTTTGTATTTATTCAATAACGTATATAACAAACAAAATTATTTGGATCGTGAATGCACTAACCACAAATATAACATTTTTATTACACATCTTACGTTTTATAACGCATTTTTGGGATTATGCAGTTTTGAATTTAACAGGATTTTATTTCAATCTACTTGTACATACATTTTGTTACTTATATCTGAATATATTTTTTGTTCTAATCGTTTTTTTGATTTACGCAATCTATCTTTATCTAAACGCATCTTTCTTTTTTCGGGAGACTCGTATACCCTTTGTAACCTTTTATATATTCTATTTTTAACTAATTCTCTTTCTTTTTCTTCGGGAGATAAATTCATTCTCTTTTGATGTTTATAAGCTCTCTCTTTGGCTAAACGAAGATCTCTTTTCTCTGGGGTTTCATTATGCCTAAGAATTCTCTTTTGAATTCTACATTTTTCTAAATTTATAACTTTTTGTTCCGGAGTAAAATTTTTTCTTCTTTCTGCCATATAAGTCCTTTGTTTCTCATTTCTTTGTACCATAGATTCTAATTCAGCTAATATTAAATGCCCTTGTTTCATATTTTTGTATTTATTTGAAGATTTTTCAGTCAATAGTGAAGCAGGTTTCTATAAATTTTTTGTAAATTTACATTTACAGTTAAATCGTATGTTTATATTTTTTATACTCACCAAGGTATCGTATGATTCATTATCGCAATTAATGAATGTATCTTCACAAGATTTTTCATAAAAACTATCATTTTTTTCGTTCATTTTAGGTTCAGTAAATTTTCCATAATTATACTACAACGAATGATATATAATTACAAAAAAATATAGGTGTATTTGATAAATATACAAACAATTCTCACATCCGAATATTCCTCTTTCACAGTGATCACATCAATGCAAGTTTCCATTGATTATTGTACAATATCCCAAAAATCTGAAGGCTGACATTTTCATTAAATAGTTTCTAGATAAAAATATACCCGGATAATCGTTTAATTTTAAAAGGTACTTTTTTTGAACAAATTAAATTTATTCAATTTTTAACAACTTCCTTTAGAATCCAAGTTTGGTTAAATTATAAAATTAATATGTTTTAAACGTGTGGTCAAAACCTGTATGCTTTTAAATATAATCAAAATGTATTAAAATTGATCTTTCATTATAATTATTCACGTAAACCGTTTCAAATACTCCGAAATTCACTTCAATCAAACGTCAAAATGCTACCTGTCAAAATAAGTTAATATATCGACATTTTCGCCACGCAACATTTTAATATTATTTAACAATTTGTGAAAATCGATAAATATCATCATCATCATCATCATCATTGTCAACCCGTTTTGTGCCCACTGCAGGACAAGGTCTCCTCATCAATTGAATTCTTGCATGGCATTTAAAACGTGTTAGTTTAAATTAGTTGTTTATTTATTGTGTAATGTTATTGTTATTAGTCGGTTATTAATTATGTATTATCATTACGTAATAATTTACTTAATTTTGGGTTGAGGAAGATTAAAATGTTTGATTCTTATACTTCAAGAACTACTATTTATCCATTTCTGGACAAATGGTTCTTTCAACATATTTTTTCAACATATTTATTTCAATTCTTTTAATCGTACTATTTTGAAATTTTTCCTGCATTGGGTTGTTGTATATATGCATTATATGTAGTTGCTTACACCGTTTAAAAATCCGAAATTAAAATTAAAAAAAATAATCTTCCGAGCATTTAATGAATATATATCACACCAAAAAACTTAATTAATTTAATACGAATTTTAAAATTGTAAAAAAGTATTCCTTATTAATGAAATTTATTCACGAAAGATTTGGATGATTTTTATTTGTTCATGGCCAATGCTGTCACACGTGAGAGAGTCCCATGTTGGTTTGACATAACATAACCTGTATCTGTCATAGTTCTTACCATGCCGAAAATAAAAGCAGAGAAAAAAAGTAGAGTTCACAATGAGGTCGCTAAACAAGGTATACCTTATTATTCAAATCGATCGTGTTTTTCATGATTGATATTTATTTTTAGAAC
This sequence comes from Hydropsyche betteni, assembly GCA_028571205.2. Classification (NCBI taxonomy): domain Eukaryota; kingdom Metazoa; phylum Arthropoda; class Insecta; order Trichoptera; family Hydropsychidae; genus Hydropsyche; species Hydropsyche betteni. Next base: position 15,808 of record JAOXNN020000048.1, on the reverse strand, counting down.
ATTTTTTGTTTTGAGTTATTCTAAATACAGTTCATTTCAGAAATTTTAACCAAATCTATATTAATGAAATCGTTTTGTTTTAAGGCATATTGTTTAACAAGAGCTTCGGTCAACATATACTTAAAAATCCCCTCATAATTACATCAATGCTTGAGAAATCAGCACTCAGATCAACAGATGTTGTTTTGGAAATCGGTCCTGGTACGGGTAACATGACAGTTAAAATATTAGAAAAAGTTAAAAAGGTCGTCGCCTGCGAAATAGATCCAAGGTTTTTATACATTTACTAGATATTTATTCTAAAGTCATTTAAATTGAACTTAAATAAAATCAAAATTACCTGCATAAATTAAATATAATTTATTTTGAATCGCAGATTAGTAGCAGAATTACAAAAAAGAGTTCAAGGAACTCCTTTTCAACCCAAGCTGCAAATTATGGTTGGCGACGTTTTAAAAACAGAACTCCCTTTCTTCGATATTTGTGTGGCAAATATCCCTTATCAAATCAGTTCCCCTTTAGTTTTCAAACTTTTATTACACAGACCGTTCTTTAGATGTGCTGTTTTGATGTTTCAAAGAGAATTCGCTCATAGATTAGTTGCAAAACCTGGTGATAAGCTCTACTGCAGATTATCAATAAACACTCAACTGTTAGCTCGTGTGGATTTATTAATGAAGGTTAATTTGAATATCTTGAATATTTTTACTTAAATTTTTGAATATTTATGAAAACTTAATATTTCAGGTCGGAAAAAACAATTTTCGTCCACCTCCTAAAGTTGAGTCGAGTGTCGTACGAATAGAACCGAAAAATCCTCCGCCTCCAATAAATTTTAAGGAATGGGATGGTCTCACGAGAATTGCTTTTGTTAGAAAAAATAAAACACTAGCTGCTTCATTTAAACAAACTGCTACATTAGTTACACTGGAAAAGAATTATAAAATTCATTGTTCTATTAATAACATTGTAAGTTAAATCAATATGAAAACTAGTTTTAATTTATTACGAAATATTTGTATAAATTATCTATCGTTTATAGGAAATTCCTGCAAATTTCGATATCAAAACAAAAGTAGAAGAAATACTCAATAAAATTGAAGCTGACAAGAAAAGAGCAAGGACTATGGATATAGATGATTTCATGACAGTTTTACATGCTTTTAATTCAGAAGGTATACACTTTTCATGATTCTCTACAAATCCTTAAAATTTTATCACTTACATTTGCTATAAATGAATAAAACTCATTTTTAAACTTAGGAAATGTATTTTATAAAAAACATGAAGATGTACATCAGTAAAATTATAAAATAAGCATAAAAAGTTTATTTATATAAATACTTAAAAATTGCAACCACTTGATGTTTTATTTTTTTACAAATATGTGTAATATTCATTTTTCGATTTCAACACGCAATATTTTTCGAAACAAAACGAACACAAATCAAACGAATAAATGTATTAAGCAACTTTAATTGCGTCGATAATTATTTTCATAACTTTCTCAAACCAAAAATCGTCGTATCCTTTGACGATTTTCATAAAGTGAAATTGTAAGAATGAGGAGTGAAACGTGATGAATCACAGAGAAATATATGAATGTATGTTTTCAATATCACTTTCCTGTATAAATATATCTTTTTAACAAAATGAATAAATTTCATATGTCTAGAGTAGTTTTTAACTAATTAAGGATAATTATTACAATATCGTAAGTAGATATTTAATTTTAATAGTTAACTTAATTATCTTAGTTTCGTTTAACATTTCACTTAATGGAAGACTTTGCTTTATTCAAGCAGTCACAAGAGACAGGCCTTTGATAAAATTATTCCCTATTTGCATATGCTTAAAATAGAATTTAATATATTTGTGAATGTATGATTTATTTGTTCGTGTGTGAGTATGTATGTGTATAATTAACTTATCTATAATTAATAATATATGACACATTTTTATTAAATTTCATGACATGTATATGAGAATATTAATAACCCATAACACTTGATATGCCGTGGAATTGATACGTTACATTAAAATTTCCTTAATTGAATTTAGAATGATCGTAACGAAAATTCATTGAAACATAATGTCGTGCTCATGTCGAAACACAAATATTCAAAATTAGCGAACGAAAAACATCGCTTCCAGATCGTCGTAAAGGTTACGACTGCTCTGAAAGTCTGCGCTTTCCTGCGTCCTTGCGAGGTTTACAAGTCAATAAATATGGAACATTATCTCGTCATTTTTATAACTCGTAAAGAGACAACTTCCGTCTACTGAGTACACATTAATTGTTGCATTCGACTTTCAAATGCTTTTATGTGTAAACCCTGATCATGTACAATCTTAAACTATAGATTGAATTTAAATAATTGGTAAAACAGTACAAGCGTCATTACAAAAAACCTTCGTAAATATTTTGAATTATTGCAAGTTTCGTTTTTAAATATTGTTGATATATTTCAATGTTACGATTGTTTTCTTTCTTGTAAACTGGCTCGGAATCAATATTAGAGCTTAATGTACGATTTTGTACATTTTACACAAGTCTAGTTTTGTTGAAAAATCGATAAATTTGAAAACATCAACAATATTTGAATAAAATTAACGTAAACAATTCAATATAAAAATAACAGTTCAACAATATGAAATATAGATGATTTTTACTTAATTAGATAAAACTGATAAAAGATTACAATATTGCATATAAAAAATTTAAAAATCCTATCAAAAGCATCACACCTATACCAATTGTGATTTAAATTCATCGATATTATTTTGTTTGAAATTTTCGACAATTTCACGCACATATTGTAAGTACAACTCTTACATAGATATGCTCGCGCATCGAGTAAACGCCAAAAAATATTGTTGTGTTTCATCTCGTTAATTATCAATTGACTTCTTACATTATCTTTTTTTTTTATTCAATCGAGAAACGTTCAAATAACAATTGCACCACAAACGTGTGTCACATTAACGCAAGTGTGTAACTTTATTTTGGATTAGAACTTTTAATATATCAGTTAGCAGAGAAAAATAGTCATATACGTTCAATACATTTTTGGTTGATTAATTAAGATATTTCAACACAAAATTGCTATTAGTTGATATTTAACAATCGATTTAATGTTAGTCCCCTGGAACACAATAAAGATAAAAATCATCAATTGATTTACATTAACAATATTTTTTGTTAGTAGGTTTAATTTTTATTACTTTTATACAAACAATTTCAAAAATATGTATTTCATCTTTTTGAATACATGCCACACTTTTTGACGAACACGAATATCACTTCAATTTCTCAAAAGTGCCGTTATAACATACTTACAATGAGAAGAGCAAAACGAGATTACCTATAAAGACTTACAGAATCACTCCGTAATTTTTTTTTATTTATTTATTATCTACTTGTTATTGTCTGAAGAAATATTAAAGTTTTAATAATTGTGAGCTCTTACTAATTAAGATAAATAAAATTATTGTGATGACAACATGCACATTTTTAAGAATTTACATTCTATTATAATCATAATAATACAATTTGAATGAATAATATGTCGTTTAAGAACTAGACTATTATTATTCAGATGTTGGACAGCTCTCGGTATGATTTAAGTATTATTGTCAATATGACATTTTGCTCTTATCTAAAATGAACAATTTACATAATTTTCAATCAAAACGTAGTGATATAAATAACAATTTTCATGAACATCGAATTATAAAATTTCATTAAAAAAGTCATATTCTGTAATTGAGATCAGTGATATGGATGATTTTATTTTTTTCAATATGTTTCAAGATATGTTGTTATGCTGTTTAAAAATAACAATAAATTATTAGCTTTCATTGTCGAATCTGAGTTGTTAGATTGAAATTCTCATGAATATTAGATTTTGCATGTAATTAGAGCGATCGATACATAAATTATAAAATATAATTCCTCGTATGTAAATTGGTCACATGATTCATAAACAACAAACAATAACAAATTCCACTGGCCAATGACCGCAGTTAAATACTGTTGATTTTTTTTTTCGATATTGGCTAACTAATATTTTTAACTACATACAAAATTTTACTATCGATGACGAGTGCAGAATACTTTTCTTTAAAGTGCTTTTTGGTGCATTACTTATAAGTCCATCTTATATATTTTAAGCGAAGTTTAGTGTATGAGATAAAAAACACATAACCCTTAAAACTATACACCATATTCATTACGTACATAATTTTCTAATATCCACACAAAGTTTTAACCTTAATAATTTAATTTTAACTTAAGCATTATTCTACAACATTGGAAATTTAATTCTAGATAAGTAGAGTATTATTATTTCTCTATTAGTATATGACACATAAAACCTTCAAGGGAAGATTTTGACTGAAGTACGTTCTCTTCAAAATGGCATATTTGTATTGAATATTAGAATTTTTTCACACAAGTGACCACCAGAATTTTTTTCAATGCCCACTGTAAGCTAAGACAACTGATTTTTTTTTTGTAATTCAAATGAAAATAATCAACAAAATAAATGTGTATATTCAGCGATATAAAGAAGCATATAGTAATAGGGTTACATGTTGATTATCGCTACGATTAAAATAAAATTTCAGTTTTTCAAGAAAATTCTTATATACATTTTACAAAATCTAACTTGATAAAAAATAAAAAAGCACCACATAATTTTTACAAATTCCTTTCTTACATAGTTACAATTTATGTAAGCTTTTCTTGATGAGTCAAAAATGTCAAATGATTGCACTTAAAACCGTGCTCGTTTTTTATATGGTATTTTTATTTTCCGATAAAATTTTTGATTTGAAATTGTTGTAACTTACGACTAAACACGTAAACAACATTGAAACCGAATGAAAATATTTTCAACTATTAATTGGAAAAAATGGAAACGTGTCATCGCTACAATACATAATATATAAAAACTCACACTTGTTTGTGCGTAAAATCAAAACATATACTCTTATTTACATACCAAAACAAAATATTTGGAATAAAACACTGATGTTGGAAATATTTACAAATTACACCTGTTATGATGAAATTACAGATTACATTGAATTCACCTAAGCTACAATACAACATTCAAAAATTTTGCTTTTTTTTCTTTTAACAAAGATAAAATGGATTTGATTTCAAACGACAATATTCTATATCATTTGATAATACATATGTAAATGTTATAAAATTTAATATCGTCTCTTGACATGATAAATATGTATGGATATATACATGAGTGTAAATATCTTTATCGTAGATCAATGTCTTCTGATCTGCATAATTCTGTTGTTTCAGCATCAATATTGTAATATATTCGATTTTTTTTTATTTGATCTCGTATTCATTATAGATGGATAAAATATTTTTATGAACGTCGAAGATGTTACGATATGCTTTTACATAATACAATTTTCAATAATAGGCCATGAATGTGCGTTTCATAACGATGTGAACGGGTCTTGTAGTAGTTTTGTAAGATTTTAATGATGACAATCGATTCATTTTCACGATCACGTGACTAAAAAGATAACTAAGTTAATGAAGAGCAAATGCATTGAGAATGTAACTGAATTTGATCCACCGCACAGTTGTATTTCAATTTCCTGAAACATTGAAAGTTAGTTTTATATTTTGTGAGTTATTTATTTCATATCCAAGATAAAAAAGTAGAAATAAGAGAGAACAAAAATAAAATGTGTCAAAATAAAAAATAAAAAAGGATAAAAAAATATAAATAAGACAAAAGTGAAATTAATAAAATACCAATATGACAAAATATGAAAATGAAAGAAAACAAACTGAAAAAACAAAAACATAAGAAGATTTAATATTATGATCCATATCATCAAACCTCTGGGTGATAGTTGATACATTTGTGAGGTCTTCGCCTGAAAAGACTATTGGGTATTCGACATGGTCCAGTCGGTGGGAGTTCTCTTGCACCCGTACCCAATTGCTTTGCTCCACAAGGACATAGTGTATCCACAACTAATAATATAAGATTGCTGTGAGGGATTTTCTGCACACTGAATGGTCTGAAAATAAAAATTATTTGATGATACGATGATAAAACTAATAATCTGATAAAAAATAAACCAATTATACCGTTCACAACCAGTCACATGACAATTCGTCAACTTTCCCTTAAGAGGTTGACTCATGTTAAGTCTATCTGCTTGTAGTACGTAAAGATCTGTGCGTTTATCGCACTGTCTGATTCCAGTTGCAGCACCCGGAGGTAGAGAGGGTGAAGGAGGACCAGCAGGAGGGACCGAACCAGGGGTTCCTGGACCAACTCCAGCTCCCGGGATCCAAGGTCCCGTTGTCGTAGCTCCCATTCCTACACTTCCACTTAATTCTGGACTTACTATTACTGGTGGAATGTCTCCAACAGAGGTATAAGCATCTTCAGCTTCATCATAATCATTGTATACTGGATAAGAAACTGAAATATTATTTTTTTAATTAAAAAAAAAATTATACTTTGGTAAATATATGACAGAAAATTTTGATATTATGTATTTATATTTACTGTCATCAAGAGCAAAAGAATGTGCTTCTGCACTCATAAAATCCCATAAAGAAAACCAATAAAATCCGACCTTCCATACCCAGTTCAAGAACCAATTCATCGGCTTTGACGGCTGCAATTATTGAATTTATCAATAATATTTTATTATATAATTTTTATCGCTTATACTTTTACTAAACTTACAGATAATTTATTTCCCGAAGCACTGTAAGGATTTTTTCCATTAGGACAACGTCCTTGATAATCAAATAAAGGCACTTTTTTATAGATTCTATCCTGCACTAGTGAATCCATAATAGTGCCATCAATCTGTCCAAAAAACTGTCCTGTATGACCTGTTTCTTCAGATAGAATAACAAAGCCGTTGTCATCTAATATGTAACAATCAAGATCTAGTGAAGCACAGTTTTTCTTGCAACTGCTTGGTCCAGTGCACTAAAAAATTACACATAAAATAAATCGTATTCTACATAATATTTTCTCAATCTTATTACAAAAAATTTACTCACAGTCGAGGTAATATTGACAAAATGTTTGGCCAATGTTTTAAGTTCATAATATAAGCCAACAACACCAGCTGGTGCTCTATGACCTCTGTGTTCTATGAAAACTGCATGAGTTGCCAATACTAAAGGTTCTGGGCTTCCAGGAGCACCAGCTTCTTTGAATGGAACCGAGAAAACAAAGCTTTCAGGTTCTATAGCATGGTGATCCACTGCTCTTTTATACCATGGAGCATCGAATGCCCTTTGGTATACTTCACTGAAGTGTCTAAAGATTCCAAAAAAGTCAGTAAGTGAAGAATTAAATTTGCAAAATTTAGAAGGAATTTTAGAACTTACGGTTCACTTGTAGGTTCAGCATCAGTTTTGTGTTCAGTCCACTTTAAAAGACCGCTTCTTGTCGCCACAAAAGACAATGTTACACCGAACATTTTATATCCTTGCCTAAAAAATAATCATTCGTTTAATGTCTATTTATTTACGACTGATAAAGTGCATATGGGAAAGAAATACCAATTACAAAAGTTAATATTGACTAAAATTTGTAGTTAATATAACAATTCTTATTTGATAATTTGTATTATAGTAAATAAAGAGTTAATTGGTATTTCTATAATTTAATGAATACATAATCCCAGGAGGCAGAGCGCTGAAAGACAATTACAAATAGAAAAATATCCTTTGCTAGCTTTGTTTTTAGAATAATTAATATTTACATAAATTATAAATAGCATACTTACAATGATTAAATTGTGAAAAAATCACACTTATATTAAATACATTGTGCAATTGTTCAAATAAAATACGCACTGTTTTTTCTTAATTCAAATCAAGTTTTTTTTATAATTATCTATGAAATACTTTTTTTTACAGATTAGTAATTTTGTATGAAAATACTTTTTATTATTTAAGTTTGAGTAAAAATCTATACCAAATATACTCTAACTTTATACTTCATATTTTTACTTATGTTTATCAAAATTAATCACTACTTTTCAAAATGTATGATACATATCACTTTGATATTTTACTATACCTGGAGAGAAGAGCCATTAACGTGGCTATAGGGCTAATTAAAAGTGCATAGACAAGTGCATTAGTAAAGTTAATTGATAAAACATTAAAATTGGCTTGATTAGTGTCTTAAAATTATATATATATTATTTAGAATCAAACAGTCTTCTCACATATCATAATTACATAATAATGTTTTCAAGTGACGTAAGAATTGTTTCTTTTTATAGATTTTTAAAACCAAAATCAAAATTTTTTATTTATGTTAAAATATGAAATATATTCTAAAGAAACACAGCTTAAACCACTTTTGAAAATAATTCTCCATACAAAAAACCTTTCACCCATATTAAAAATATGAAATCAACTTACGATGATTGTTGCTGGTTCATATACATGCTTAAATCTTCAGTTACCATAGCATCCCTAACGAGTGATTGCAGTAAAGATTTGTCGCCTGAAAAATCAAATAAAAAATATTTATGTAAAGGTTTACATACATTTTTTTTAAATATTTATGAAAGTATTAAAAAACGAAAGAATTGTACAATACTCACAGTAATATGAGTCCTTTTCTTGTTTTTTGAAATGATGATGTGAGTTTTCGCGTGCCGGTGATCTCGGTCTTACTGACATCCATTTCCAGCCTGGTCTCCCTGCTCTTGCTAAAAAGTGAAGGATCCGTTCTTCTGGTGTTCGGAAGGAGATTTCTGAAGCAGAGTTGTATTCGCAGTAAACCCTGAAAACATAATGAAAGTTAGAGAAATCATATTGCAAAAATATATTAACAGTAAACAATGTTTAACTTACCAGTCGGGATGTACTTTCCAGTTTTCTCCCTTGAAATATTCAGTGACTAAACAAAAAATTTAATTAGTTAATTTTGGAATTTTATATTTAAATGCGTACTTAAATTATAATTATACTAACCATTGATTGGACTATGACGTAGTTCTTGCTCGGCTATGAGTTCATACATGCCATAACCGTCGGGCAAAACAACTGCCAAAGAAAATGGTGTGCCATCAATCGGTCCATAAAAATATCTTTGTCTTCTAGTAGATACTCTACGCATATCTTCATAGTGAACTTTAACTGCGATTTCAGTTTCTCCTTCTTTTTGATCTATCATTTCGTTACGCAACTAAATTGAACAAAATGGGTTATCATTAAATTTTGATTGTTTAGTAATTAAGATAGAATTTTCCTAAAATAAAATTTATACTTACATCTAAAAGTAATGAATGATTTTCTCTAGGAGTTGCCTCATGTTCTGAAAGCTCAAGTTCAGTCAAATCAACATTGCTGTACAGTGGTCGGAGCGTTTCAGAATACTGAAAAAATATGAATATTTTAATAAAATGAAATCAAAATCATATTATATTTTGTGTCATGAATACTGACCTCTTCGTTATTGTACTGCACGAAACAAATTAAAAATAAAATATTATTTCAGATATTTATTTCAGAATATTGATGTAAACAGAGAAATTAATACTCACGAGTGGTCTGAGGTCAGGATGGTACAATACATGGCCATTGTTGTTAACTATGAATGAGTAACCGTTAACACCCAACTGTAAAGTAATATAAAATAATTAAATAATGAAAAAAGTTAAAGTAAAAGTAAAAAAGTAAAACAAACTCACTTTATATGGTGGGACCAATTTTTTTATTTGATCGATAGGAACATCAGTACCAACTACACCTAAAAGATTAGCTTCCCTTTGCTGAAAGTTCAATCACAAAGAATTAAAAAAACGTAACGAAAATAATTGAAATATTGATTCATCATTTTTTCATATTTACTGTATGGTTCCTCCTATCGAAGATTGGTGTTGTAACAGAAGTCATCAGTTGACCTTGACCGTCATCAGCAAGGCCACTTCCCTGAAAATCAATATAAATTTTTGACCAACGTTCATTTTATAAGTAACAATATTAAATGCAAAAAAAATATGTTTTATAACTCACTCTGCCACCAATATAGGCCGGACTCCATTGGATCGGATGATCAGCTTGATACATGACCATCGGTCGAGCCATCACAGATACGTAATTGAATACTTTTTCGCGAATTTCGTCATAATCGTTGATTCTCACATAAAAACCTGAAAATGCATAAGTGATTTTATACACCACACCATTGTGCGATATTTTGTATTTAACAAAATTTCAAATAACCTTTATTGGAGCACGCAATCCAGCGCATATGTGTTGCTCCGGGTGCATCAGATCCTGCCAAATATGTGAATACTCTAACTGGCATATGAGGCCAGTTATGAGTTCGGAAAACGTCTCTTGGAGCTCCTGTAGCTCCTCCAGCAATCAACATCGCCGCCTGGTTGCATTGACAACCTTGACCGGTGCGATTGTACTGAAGAAAAAAATTGATAAAATTATCGTCACACGTATACATATTTGTGTATATTGTAACATTAAGGTTGTATATTCACTCTGTGTAATATTTCAAAAGCGACGGTCAAAGCAGCCGTGAAATTGGCCTCGTTTGTAGGCTCTGGAGTGTTGCTGTCCAAGGCGTACTTCAGCTCACGAATGTTTTCTGGAGTGGCCTGAAAAAAACGTGAAAAAGTTTGAACCATGTTGTTCTCGACACGTTCGGCTTCTATTTTAGAATATTTCACATTTTGATATTTTTATAAAAAAATATATTATTTATTGATCATTATAAAACGCCTACTGCAAGATAATAAATCTCCAATAATATCGAAAGTTCGGTTAATTTATCTTATCACAATAAGCAAAAGGTAACTCTCAAAGATCTGAATACTAAAACATAGATCAATTCTATAAAGTCTAATCTTCCATTCAAGTATCAACCGTGCCAAATAACTTAGGCAATTATTATTATAATGCGATCTAATATTCGTCCCAATAAAAAAATTCTCCTCAGACGAAATATTACATAAAATATTGATGCGACGTAATCCTTCATGGATTTTATTGTGTACGTGTCATTCGGGCTCGGTAAACTTTTTTGTTTCGCATTCGACGTGTACACGAGGCGATTACGAGCATGTAATACGTATTTAATCCATTACTGGGCGGACACCTGGCCTCGAGAGCCTCGCATCTCCTGAAAAGTTTTTTCATAACACGAGCCGAACGGATTTACAAAGAATATGTTTATGAACAAAGTTTCGGAGACGCGATCGACGAAACTCCTCTAGCCGAGACAACGGCGATACACACATAATCGTAGATAGCATTTATTTATTTATTTTAATTTTTGTATTGTGCATGTTCACCTGAACGAGCATGTTTTTGAAGCAGGGAACTAGCTCTTCGGTGACGTCGTTGAAGCGATATATATTGACGAAGTCGTTTGATGTGAGAGTGTCTAATATAGCTGCAGCAGTAGCCCTTGCCAGGGCTCCTCTGGATCCAGAAGCAGATGAAGACCAATCCAGAAGAATGACCACGTCTTTAGGGGAAGTGGCAGCTTCGACAAACCACGCAGACGATCTGAAGTCGTATAAATCTCGAGCGTGATGAGATCGACCGTCTTCTGGAGGCCATGAAATTGCTGAAAATTTAATAAAAATTATATTGAGCCATAAATATATTTAATAAATATATCATATGTCTTACCTGGATAACGTCTTAAAAATCCACTTGAGCTCCCGAAATATTGCCAAGACAGCGCAGGATCGCTCTCGTAATTATTCGCAAATAACGGGTCCAAATGTTCAGACCACGCTATTTGATTTTGCACCTCTGGTTCTGTAAATGAGAAGGTAATTTTTGAGTTAAAAACGTCTAATAATCCGACGGTTGATGAAGGGATCGTTGAACGTTAACGTTTATCGAAAGTCTGATCGTCTGTTAGGGACGGGTCGAGATTTCAGCTCGACAAACTGCGATTCCGCTGAAAAATGAAAAAAAGACGAACAGTTCGCAAAAGTTCAATAACCGATTCTGAAATGCATCGCTCTCTCGAGTCACATGCCGGTATATTGAATTTCTGACATAAATCGAGGTAGTAAAGTTATCGAGTTTTCTTTTTATTAAAACAAACGACACAGTTAAGCGAGATCGACTCGGCGAAAATAATTTATTCGAATCGCAATCCGCGCTCGAAACACAACGGCACAATTTCAATTTTAGTAAATATCCGAGCAAACCGGGAGCACAATAATCATTATCCGATTCTCGACAAACATGACGTCTCCCAACACAAACATCCGAAGGATTCTATTTCGCATTAATTGAGAAAATAGACCGGAGGAAAGAGACACGGCGACATGTTTGATTTTCATAAGCAGCCTGGCGCTATTTGCATAACGACTATTGACATTCCGAATAATCCATACGCGAAAGCATCTTCGTCTCGACCATGCGGTTTCTCATATCCAGCCAAAGACCGAATTTCAAATCGGTGCCATTTATGATTTATTTCGACCGTTTTGACCGGTCGTTCGTCCCGTTAAAAGCCACCGACAAAACGCGACTTCTCAGAAGGAAAACCCCATGCAAACACGCACCGAGGCGGCGCACCGTTGCGGTTTTCCAGCTTTTCCATTATCGGACGTGTTAGCGGTGACAATGGACCCACTTGACCGCGCTCGTTGACCGAAAGGTTGGCAAGGAAGGGCGTTTGAAAGGCTCCTAAGGGCGCCTTTCTATGCCGAGGCTTTTCTGCGCGAGGCGTCTGGGTCGAGTGAGTCTCGGCCGGTGCGTGATATGCACTTTTCATTCGCTTTTCCGGGTTGGTGTTTTTTTTTTTCGACCGAGTTTTTTTATCGCTTTATGGTTGTTAAGGCTCGAGTTTTGCGGGGGTTGATTGAAAGTGTGTTTTGGATTGGAGTGGAATTGCGGGGTTTTCTGAGAGGGAATTCGAGAGATGCGGTTGTGGTGCCGTGCTTAATTATATTCTGAATTATTTCCTGCCTTGAATTTACGAATGAAATTTTTTTTTTTCAAAATAGAATTGTTTATCTTTCATTTTCGCTATGGAGAAGTTTTAGTTCAAAAATCAAACACGCATTATAAAAACCAATTAAACTCACCGAATTCATCGACGAAAGGTGGCAAGAGTATGGCGCTTCTGGTAGTGTTCACAGATAGATGGTCGAAATGTCTGCTAGGCGACAATTGAAGCCTTCTAGAGCCTTCGGCAAGCCTTCCATCTGGAGCGAACACGTTCAATCTACGAGCATCCAAATAAGACGCTTCACCACGAGCCGCACCAGATAATGCCGCTTGTTCAGCCGAATCCATTATCCTCTGTAACAAATAATTGTTTTCATGTTATTTTTATATATCAAAAGGATATATATTTCGATAAATTTCGAAAAAAGACGCTCGCGACTTTTTCGCGGATATGGTCTTTATATGCGTATACAGTTAACGTTTATAATATGATGCTTATTACCTACTAACTACTGGTTTTGACTATATGCCACAAACAAATAACAAATGATCTATTTTGTTTTTACTAATTAAATATTAAATATACAAATCGGGTACACATTTCGGGTTCACACAACCGGGTTTTCACATTTTATCGTTTTCCGTTTCTTAACAAATCCACAGCCGATGTTATTAACATCGGGCCTATATACTAGTAAAACAATAACCATGATAGCTGACCATACAAAAACTACATCTCTCAACATTTCAACGTCAATCATACAAAGTTACAATCATTCCAAGTACGTATACATTTCACGGGACACCCCGCACACCCAGAACAGGGACATCTTCTATTATTTTGGCGGCAAAACGAAAAAGAAAAAAGCGGCAACACATACAAGAATTATATCACCCGAGAGTTACATCCTATTACTATAAATAACTATTACACAGTCGGTCGTTCACCGGCGAAGGCGTTCGCGAAAAAGTGATCCAAGGTCCTTTATCGCCCCCGCCTCTCATTTTTTCAATATAAAATCGCGAAATAATAAAAGCGAAAGTTTAATCGAAGACGTAAACGCCGGAAAGATAAATCAAGGGTTTAAGGTTTGGCAATAAATCTACGGGAACGCCCGCCGCAGTTCCCTCTCCTTGTGATCCTTATCCCGAGATGCGGGGCGGTTCTTAATTTTTTTTTTATTTGACGTTATAAATTTGACGTAAATAGTAATTTCGGTCGTTTGACGAGTGCATATCGTAAAACGGAACTGATCAGATAGCTTATCTCTGGGCGTGAACTCTTTTCGGTCATTAAACGCGCATTTTGACTGTGTCGAACCAAACTGTTGAACGTTTGTTTTTCGATTTTTTTTTATCTTTTTTAAAAATTTGATAACGAACAAGATTGCTCGCTCGATCGCTCGCTCGAAACGTTTGTTTCTCGTGTCAATAACGTAATTATTTTCGTTTGCTATGCGAATAACAATCAGAATGCAAACATGTTATTATTCTACCTAATGCATTGTTTATATTAGAATAATGTGACAAGGTATTAGTTTGAAAAAGTGGTGAATTATCATAAATCATGATAATTTCAATGATCGAATCGAAAAAAAAAATTATTATTAAAACTGGTTGTTTCGTTTCGTACGGACAGTCAAAACGAAAGATCAGATGAACATATTGGAGATTTCCGAATTGCTGAAGTGGAGCATGGTACGCGTAGGAATAAGCTACGGAAAACACTGCTTAACAGTTAATATTTTTTCACCAATCGAATCATCAGCATCTAAAAACAACCTGCAGCAAACGACACTCCATCACGAAAGCGCTTTTAACCCTTTGCGCTCGTAGAGTTTTCCGCAGTAGGTATACTGTCTATTCGGAGAAAAAAAATCCGGGTTTTTGTATAAATCACTAAAATTAATTATATCTAGCATGAATAACAATTAATATACATAAAATAATTAGGAATCGACAATAAAATGAATAAATTTTGTATCTTACAATAAATCGTTTCAAGCTCCCCAGTTTGACGATCCCTAGCTTTATTAAAAAAAATACTCTTGAAACTAAGTTGACCACTTTATTCAAAATATTTACGGTTCTCAAAATTTAACTACACTACATATATAATTTTTTTACGATAAACTATAAGTTATTATTACTAATCATAAAAAATATAATCTTGAGACATGGCTTATTAATTACATTAATCAAAAACAAAAAAAAAATTCGAAAAGTAGTTTTTGTACCAAAATCAACATAAATACTATGGTCACAGAGATAATACCCGGAATCACAATGGCGAGAGCGAGAACGTTACTTGAAAGAGATAGAGAGATAGTGATCGTCAACAAAAGCCGTTAGCAGCGTGCAATTGTAAAACTGTATTTAAATATCGGTTCCGAGAAAAAGTATACCTTGTCGCGCTAAATTACTAATTTCTAGATTAACTCAGATAAAATGGGTCTTTTAGTGATGTATTATCAATGTTGAGGATTTTATTTACAACACTCACTCAATGCAATGTAAAATATTTGCAGATAAACTAACAAAATCGGCAATATATAATGTTTATTGGTGAGTCCAGCGCGCCTTACGAGCTATACCAAGCCAGAGCAGTGGTGAGTCCAGCGCGCCCAACGAGTGGAAAGGGTTAACACTTTTATAAAACAACTAGTATATAGGCCCGATGTTAGCTACATCGGCTGTGGATTTGTTAAGAAACGAAAAACGATAAAATGTGAAAACCCGATTGTATGAACCCAAAATATGTACCCGATTAGAATATTTAATATTTAATTAATAAAATCAAAATAGTTCATTTGTTATTTGTTTGTGACATATAGG